>OZ038492.1:111218014-111423014 GCA_964036315.1 Acanthosepion esculentum
GATAAATTATAGAAGTGAATGCGAAAACATCAGAACTAAGGTCGGTATGAGAATTTTCACCACCCCCTCGTATATTTCAAAGTAATATAACATTTAAATGTCACTATCTCTTGAAAAGAATTTTTTTTTTACTGATTTCACTTGTTTCAATAATTTCCCTCTTTACGTTGCAATAGAATTTTTCGAATAATAATAATAATAATAATAATAATAATAATAATAATAATAATAATGAGAAGAAGAAAATGAAGGAGAAGAAGAAGAAGAAGGAACGTGGGAATAAAGAAGCAGCAAGTTTGTAAGAACTAAAACTGTATCACAGATGATATTCGAATTATTAGACATTATACCAAATAATAATCTTAATAATAATCTTTATTATAATGATAAAAGTCGCATTAAAAACAACTTTACCAATAATTGTGGTAAGAAAAATGCTTCCAAAAGCAACGATAAGCAAAAACATTGAAAACGTAAAAACTAAAAGAGAACTTTACGTCTTTTTACCTCTATTGCACGCCCACAACGATTCCAAGTATTTCAACTGAACGTAATAATGGTAGCGAATATGTTCGCTATTTTGATTGCAATAGCAATGCCATCACCAATAATAAACCTGTCAGCAGGCATCACAATAATAGAAGAATAATATTGTGCAAAGAAAAACGGGGTGGGGGGGGAGAGAAATAAAAGATTAGCAAAGACAGGATGATTATTACCGACAGGAATAGAAGATGACGGTAGTGTTGGTAGGAATAGAAAAAAAAACAAAACAAAGAAATGATAAATAATGAAGATGATGAACATTTTTAAATCTGTTTCAAAAACGGTCATTGTCTTGGCGGAGACCGAATTTCCTAATCTTTGAAGAATTTAGCCGGAAGAAGCCTTTCCTAGAAAAGGCTTCTTATGCAATAACATGAATAAAAAATTACACACACACACACACACACACACACACACACACACACACACACACACACACACACACACACATGGATGTTTTTAGGTAATTTTTTTTCATTTGCACGAGTCTGGTTAAATAACAACGAACGTTTATTGTTTACGCTTTTTACGTGTTTGACCATATTTCTGGTTCCCGGTACATGTTAATATATATATTGTCCTGTGCCTGGGTAGGGTTTTCATAAGTCATTATCAGAAGTTTTGATTTTTGTTTACACACACACACACACACACACACACACACACACACACACACACACACACACACACATATATATATATATATAATAAATGAATAAAAACCTTAAAAATCCATTTGGGGGCTATAATTTATTTCATGAATATAAAAAAAATCCATGAAATAAATAATAACCGATACGGATTTTTAAGGAATTTTCTTGATTTATCATTTTATTGCTCTGTCATTTACATTGAGCTCTCTTTGGATTAATGTCCTCCTTGTAATTATCCCTAACAATTACAAATTGGTATTATACATACATACATATATATATATATATATATATATATATATGTATATATGTGTGTGTGTGTGTGTGTGTGTGTGTGTGTGTGTGTGTGTGTGTGTGTGTGTGTGTGTGTGTGTGTAAAAGTGCTCGATATCAAGTATAGAGCGTATGTAAATATAAAAGTGAACATTAATGTGAACACCCAGCGCCGACAGTCTCTTTCGTGCTTGAACGTAGTCTTCAGGCCATGTGTGGTGTGTTCTGGCTCGGCTATTTATATATGCTGGTCAATGAGGCATTATGTGTAGTAAGTACTACTGCATTACCCTGACGATTATCGGGTAGACGATAACCGATATGTTTCAAATTCTCTTAGAGACTATTGAGCAGAAATAATTGTAGGTCGAATTGTTGTGGTAAACCCTTCTACAATAGAATGAACTCTTCCTCCTCTCATAAATACTAACTGCGAAAGTCGGTTGAGCAGGGGAAGTAGACGCTGTGCTAACCTACCGTTCGGACGTACACCGTTTTCAACTTATTACTAACAATCTTGCTTTGTATATATCTTCAATATACTTGTTCAACTTACCTTCGTCTTCCGTGTCTTTCTTTTTGGCCCCTAAACAGGCCACAACACGAATACAAGGTATAGATATTTTATAGTGTTAGTGTTAATTTTTTGTAGTCATTACTTATTATTGATTACTATAGCGAAGAAAACGGCGACTTACCCCCTCAAACCAAGCGACAACGCGTCGCGTGTATCCTACGACGGAAAAGAAAATTACTTACCAAAAAAAAAAAAATAAGGGGCACGTATGGAATATTTAAGTTAAAAACAAGTCCGTCGCAGGAGTCTCTATAAAAGTATTTTGATATGCAAAATATTTGGCATCCTCTCCCAGCTGTCGACGAATGAAAAAAAATGCTCGGCGGATAAAAGCAGTTGGTGTTCTTGAATCGGAAGGAAAAATTTATGTATTTTGGCTACCGCGTTCGTCGGAGAGTGAGTTATTTTTCTGACTGGTTACATGCATTGGGATTTGTGAGATAGTACCTGCGAATCGAGTTTTCGGCATTTCTTTCTGCCTCGAGTCTGAACTTTCAGTGATTTGTTCTCTCCGTTGTGGAATTAATCCGCGACAAACATTTCCTTTGCTTTCAGAACGCTTACAATTACCTTTATTATTTGTAGTTGGCTATTATTATTACATCTACTTGTCTTTATTAGTGCATTCGTAGTTTGTTAATTTGTTTATTATTTACTTAATTTTCTTTTTACTTATTTATTGATTTAGTCTTTGTTTACTTTATTGTAGTTATTTATTTACTTAATTTTATTTTACTTTTTTCGTATTAGTCTCCGATTTTTAAGTAACGTAGTAAAAATTCATTTTTGTGTCGGCATTTTGAGATTAGTTCAGTTCGTTTATTTAGCAATCTGTGTTGTTCTGGGAACGTAATTATTATTTTCGCCTCCAGATAGAGTTTACAATTTTTAAAATTATTTTTATAGGTTGATGCTGTTTTCCTTATTTTCCATGATATTTTTGTGTAGTTTTTGTTTTTAATTTCTCATATGTTTTGAAAGCATCTTATCGTTCCCGTATTTACTATTTGTAAAGGGTGTTTTGTTTGCGTTGTTTCTGTCATTCTCGGGTACTTCAATTACTCCTATGGATATTTCTTCTATGTTATCTGCTGATTTTACAGTGGCTTGACATATTATATTGTTTTGCAAGCAATTGTCATTTAAGGGACATTCGTTCTTTGCTCTGCAGTTACATGTTGGTGGTTTGTTGGTTGTTTTTCTATTGTACTTCTTTTATTATTTATGTCATGTTCTCGGTGTAACTGTAGTTTATTTTTACTGTATTTTGTTGGATATCTTCTGGAGAGTACTTGATGGTGGAACTTTTTGTCTATGAATTTAATGAATATATTTTCTACGTTTGTTTTTACGTTTTTCTTGTACGACGAGTTATGCATTCTACACCGGCCGATCCGTATTCAAGTTCGATCCCTTCGGCTGATCGTAGAGTGATCGCTTCGGCCCAAGTCTTGAGTCGCTAACATTGTGTCAATTGATCGCAAGACTGGCTTGGTCCGAATGGTCGACTGGAATTTGGTTTGGTCCGGTCAGAGTAAAGTCACACGAAAGAAGAAAAAATAAAATGGATAAAAGAAAAACAAATATTAATATGCAATTCCTTGGTACAAAGTTGATGGTACAGTTATTGATGACTTAAGCAGGCCTATATTCTCCATGCAATAACTATCGACCCTTCCCGATTATCGTGACACAATGTTTTATTACTATGGTTTTGAACAAAACATTCTGGGGAACAAGTCGGAGGCTTTTTCTTCAGGGCTGCAAATCACATGAGGTCAGGCGAAGCGATGGTTCTCGTCTCTCAGCTCAGTCTCGTCTCCCCAGTCTTTCTCTCTGCCGTGTCTCTACCGTAGTATGTCTTCATCTACTCGGCGTTCTATGGACCTATGCGAAAGGGCTGGGGTGAGGCATGATGGGCTCTGGGTATGCCAGCGTTCCCCCAAACAGCCAATCAGGGCCATATCTATATAAATATAAAGAACAATAAAAAAAAATTATTTTTAGCTCATGTAGGGAATAGGCTATTTTGGCAGACGATAAAAGTGATCGTTTGCCTTTTCAACCCCGGTGTGAAATGGAATTCACATCTGTAGAGGAAGCAGGAAATAAAACTTAACTGTAACGAAGATCACGTAGATTTTATACATCGAATGTGAACTCTGTTTAATTTTTTTTTTTTTTTTGCCTGTTAAATTTTAGGTTGACCCCTTTCCATATTGCTTCCTTACAATTAACTTTTACTTCCTGCTACCTCTAAGTCTACGGACGTGAATTCTATTTCATATCCGGTTTGAGAAGACAATCACTTTTATTGTGTGCCGAAATAGCCTATTCCCCACATAAGGTAAAAATAATTTTTTTTATTATTATTCACCGAATTTTGTGTCTATTAATTTGACTGATCGACTTTTCCAAATAACAAATAATTATAGATTATAGACCTGGTTACATATACGGCACTATAAAAAGACATAAACCTAACTATCCTCTCCGTCCTAACATATCACAAATTCCAACTCCTGTATATCAACTAACAAAATACATCAACCAACTCATTACTCCTTACCTTTCTAGTAAATATAGTGTTAAGTCAACATTAGAAGTAATCCAAATCCTAAAAAGTGAAAAACCCGTCAATGAAATCATAGCTTCACTTGATGTTGAAAACTTATTTACCAATGTCCCTGTTAGTGAAACTATTGACATAATTATAAGAAATATATACAGTAACTCATCTTTACCCCCACTTAAAATTAATCCTAATATATTACGGAAACTACTATTAGCTTGTACTACTGAAGTCCCTTTCTTAGATCATAATAATAATATATATATACAATGTGATGGTGTCTCCATGGGTTCAGTACTGGGTCCGACATTTAGCAATTTCTACATGTCGAACCTCGAAAATAAGATATTTACAGATTGTAAAAAAACTATCCATCTACCTAAGATACGTTGATGATATTCTTATGTTAGTTAAAAATACAGATGAAATACTTCTGTCCTTAAATTCACGTATGAACTCAATACTAATAATAAAATTCCTTTCCTTGACATATTGATAAACACAAATAATAACAAATTTACTATTTCGCCATATAAAAAACCTACTAGCATAAATTCATGTACACTTAACTACAAGAGCGAATGTCCATATTACTACAAAATAGCAATTATAAAAAATCTAATACATCGTGCAGAAACTAATTTATCCACAAAACAGATTTTTTACAGTGAACTAAAGAATATAAAACAAACACTTATTAATAATAGCTTTCCAAACTATATAGTTGATGAACAAATACAATGCTTTCTTAGAAATCTCAATACTAAGCAAATAGTACATAATACTGCTTAATCTCAAACATATTAATCTCCTATATCGTAATCAAATGCATACTAATTATAAACAAGATGAAAATATACTAAAAAAATTAATAAATACTAATATATCTACAACAGATTCTAGCAAAAAAATTAAGTTAATCATATACTATACTAAATCTAGTATATCCAACTCAATTATTCGCAATGATTCTTCTCCCCCGGTTAGCGATTTGCAAAAAAACAACATAATTTACAAATTCAAGTACCCGTTGGGAGATTGTATCACTAACAAATTAAATAATATTTATGCTGCTCACACCACAAACTCGCTTTCACAACGCTTGACTACATTTGAATGATAATACTAACATTTTTAGGCATGTAAAACAACATGCCTGGCCACATACACAATTCCAGAAAATCCTTGTTGAAAACACAACTACACTTAAACATGAAAACAATAAACAAAAACTAAAAATTCTTGAAGCTGTTTACATAAAACAGTTGAAACCTAACCTGAACAAAATAAACTATGAAATCTCCACAAATATTCTTAAATGCCTATAATTGATAACAGAAGCCATTGGTTTATACCAATGGCTTCCCATACTTAATACTTCTCGAATTCACTCTCGCGTGATCATGTGTGACGTCATGAGCTGCGGTGCGATTTTCGCTTCCAGCGTCTTATATGCACGTGTTTATCGTTGCTTGGAAATCATCCATGTAAACAGAAACAGACTATCATCACTTTCTCGTCCGTGTATTGCTTAATATATTGTACTCTAATTGTCATCTTTGATAATGGCTTATGTAAGCCGAAAGCTTAGATAGGATTAAAAAATATGTATCAATATTGTGATTTTCTTTCTTCTTTTAATGATAATGTTCTTAAGTTTATCAGACGATATGAAAAAAATTTACATAAAATAAATAGACAACACTTATCTATATTATTTAATGAAACAGGCATCAATGAAAAAATGCTGCCTAAATACACACAATATATATATATATATATATATATATATATATATATATATATATATATATATGTAGTAAAGTTAAAATAAATTCCGTGGGGGAATAATACAAGTGGGTCCTAGTAATATAAAAAAATTAAAATTGATCCACAAAAAGAGAGCTCAATGTATTTTATTTGTACAGAGCAATATGATGAATGATCTCCACAAAATTCTTTTTACCTCATGTGGAAAAAAGAATCTAAAGGAAATCGCCTCGATATTATAACAAATTGAATTAAAAATTCCCAGCATCCCTCGTTCTTGCGCATGTACAGTCGCACCAACATAACAAATTTAGTCAGATGAAGTACTAAAAGGTGAACCGCGTCACACGAAAACTTTCTGTTATATATTTTCCCCAATACATACATACATACATATATATATATATATTGTCATCCACAGACAGACTGTTTCGCTGTATCACAGCTCATCAGTGTGGCTAGACGTCCGGTTGCCTCTGGCTAGAATCGAAAACCGGCTGAATTCGCGTCAGTCGGAAATTTTACACTGAAGCCGTTGGCGCACGGCAGAGAAGAAGGTGAATTTAAGCATATTTATTTTTAGATAAACACACAGTGACTGAGAGAACTCGATTCGATTTACCGAAGAGTCTTGCATTATTAGCCGTAATAGTCACTGTTTACAAACCCACACATCCTCCCCAGAGAGCTCAACCGAAATAAATTTTTCAGGAGCATATATATATATATATATATATATATATATATATATATATATATATATATATACATGTACAGTGGCGCCATCGTAAATTTCCTGGAAACGGTACTATAAAGGTAAGTAATCTTTAGGAAAATATTCTGCCTTTTTGAGAGAATGGTAACAGATCAATTTATATCAGAAAGAATGAAACTGTTGTGATAATATAATAGAAAACATTTATTTATTAAGATATTTCCATATTGAAATTCTGTTCCCATCATACTTCCAATCATACTTCTGTTCAGAAGGCTACTATAATCCGGTGTTCTTATTAATATTTTTATCTTTACAAAACAGTGCTCAATGTAAATTTACAGAGCATAAATATTATAAATTAACGCAGGCAAGTTGAGCAACAGTTGCACTAACAAACTAGGCAACATTATTAAAATGTTGAAGAAAAGAAATTGGAATCTTGAAGAACATGTGAGGAAGGAAACTAAGGTTCTTTGTAATTGCAGAAGATTTAAAATAATTGTCTCTTGAATAGGGTATTTTGCACAGAAGTGGTAGTGTATTGTGCTGAGTAACGAAAATGACAATGGCAGTGCAAACAAACATACATTTATTGCACTGAGGTAAAGAGAATAGCGGTTGCTGTAGGCTTTGTCAGAAGTTGGTCATTTCAGCATACAGGTGTGGTAACGAAAATTTTGGTAATCCGTATGGATAATCTCAAGGAGGATAAAATCCTGAGAACTCAATGTTAATTCAGAGCGAATAATTTAATTTAAAGAAAAACAGACTACTTTAAGGCTCCATTGTTAAAGGGGTCTGTTTTTCTTTATATATTTTCTTATTTTTCTTCATATATATATATATATATATATATATATATATATATATATATATATATATATATATATATATATATATATATATATATATATATATATATAAGCATTGCTAGGACGGAAAGTTGGGGCATGCAATATTCAAGAATGGTGATGATTTGTTGCATGAGAGGTCTGAAATTATGGCCAAATATAGGCACATGAAGAAGTTGACTTTGGGATTATACGAACCTGGATGAAGTCGGAAAAAGATTTTTTTACTACTTCTAGTTTAAGAAGCAAATGTCCTTATGGAAGCTCAATATGTATACATATACGTACATGTTTGAAGCGACAGTCGAACGACTTAAGCCAAGCAATGTTCGTAGCTGTTTCTCCCTTTTCAGACCGTTCAACAATATATAATTTCACTTACATGGTGATGGCTTTCCTTTTCTTCCAAGCACTGCTAACATCACAGATTAATCTACGCCTGGAAGCCATAATGTAAGGGCAATAAGTTTCCACAATACAAAGGAAAGCGATCAAATGCACAACAATCTAATATGGCGTACAACAAGGAACTGACCCATGCCACATTATCTACAAGGCAAACGGCATCAGTAGAAACCAAATTAATGGTGATTGCGTCGCAGCTTAGGACTTTCTTAACCAGGTGAATTACTTACTATCTATCTATCGATCTATCTCTAATCTGTTCATATCTATCTATCTATCTATCTATCTCTAATCTGTTCATATCTATCTATCTATCTATCTATCTATCTATCTATCTATCTATATATATATATATATATATATATATATATATATATAATCTGTTCATATCTATCTATCTATCTATCTATCTATCTCTAATCTGTTCATATCTATCTATCTATCTATCTATCTCTAATCTGTTCATATCTATCTATCTATATATCTATCTATCTCTAATCTGTTCATATCTATCTATCTATCTATCTATCTATCTATCTATCTCTAATCTGTTCATATCTATCTATCTATCTATCTATCTATCTATCTCTAATCTGTTCATATCTATCTATCTATCTATCTCTAATCTGTTCATATCTATCTATCTATATATTCTATCTATCTATCTCTAATCTGTTCATATCTATCTATCTATCTATCTCTAATCTGTTCATATCTATCTATCTATCTATCTCAGGCTGTTCTTATCTATCTATCTATCTATCTATCTATCTATCTATCTCTAATCTGTTCATATCTATCTATCTATCTATCTATCTCAGGCTGTTCTTATCTATCTATCTATCTATCTATCTATCTATCTATCTATCTATCTATCTCAGGCCGTTCTTATCTATCTATCTATCTATCTATCTATCTATCTATCTCAGGCTGTTCTTATCTATCTATCTATCTCTAATCTCTTCATATCTATCTATCTATCTATCTATCTGCTAGGAAATGTATTAAATCCGACATATTTCTAATTTATTTGTTTAAACGTTATTTTGAATGGCTAAGCATAATTGAGTAGATGCCTGCTTTTGCTTATTTATTAAACAGTATATTGATATATTTACATCTGCCGGTCTGAATATTCGAGAAAACTTGTTAGAAAAATAAAGACGGTTTTTTAGGAAATTAGTTAAATATTTTTAAAATAACGTTAAACAAATAAATTAGAAACATGTCGGATTTAATCCTCCAGAAAGACATATTTTTCTAACGGTTTATTTTTCAGAAGTTAAAATAATAGTGTCTTTTGACATGGTCTGCTTATATACAAATGCGCCACTTCAGGACACTATACAGATATGTTCTGATGCCCTTTATAGAGGTCATTTGGGTCCTGCTAGTATTTCTGAAGCCTTCTTTTAGGAATGCATGCGTCTACCGACCGAGGAAGTTGAGTTCAGTTTTGACAACATTATGTACGCCCCTGCTGATGGGGTTTCAATGGGTAGTCCGTTGGGTTCCATACTTGCCAATAATTTTGTAGGAATTCATGAGGATCTTCTGTTCGAAAAGTGCGTAAAATCCAATGTTTATTTGCGTTATGACGACGATATGTTCTCCATCTTTGACTCTGTCAACGAAACTATGGGCTTTTTTGCTCAGCTCACTTCCCTTCACCAATCTCTGTGGCTCACTATGGATGTGGAAAGTAATTGTACTGTGCGCTTCTTAGACATTCTTGTTGAACGTAGGGATGGTGTTTTCTTCACCAGTGTTTTTCATAAACCTACCTTTACAGGTTTATACACAAATTGGAACTCTTTTGTTCCTAAGGCCCGCAAGATTTTTTATACACAATTGCATATATTGGGATTTTTAACTCATGGGGTGTTTTTTCTCTAGTAGGTGCCCAGTGTGTGCGAGCTATTGTATGGTTTATGAAAAAGCGAATGGTGACGGATAAATTCTAAAGTGAATGGCTATATTGCAACCAATGACTGGGTCATGAATCCGATTGGCCAACTATAAGATAGTGATGACCAACCTTGACCAGTATCACCCATTTTTTCGGCCTTGTGCCATTAGACCTGCAAGATTAGCCACCTTAATGATTTGTACTTCTAGTATTTTAAATGAGGAACTTGAAAATTTTCAACACATTTTTGTTGAAAATAGTTTTCTTATCAATATCATTGAGCGTGTTATTTCGGCCAATGTTTTCTCCGGCCTGCATGTGATTGTTCGTCTGGGTAACATTCACTGAACTCCGTACCAAATCAGTGACGTCATAGAAATTTGTTCATTCGCTAATATTTTATTAGTCATAACTATTATTAATAAGATTAATTAATGTGGAGCAATTTAACCGCCATTTCATTAAATAAATTTCTTAATCAATTGATGACTTTTGCTAAATAGGTTTGTCTGCGGTTGGCCGTAACTACACAATAATTGGAATGCGGGGGGAATCAAGTTTATTTCAGTCAGGGTGACTCCAGTATATGGCAGCTGAAGTACTCATCAAAAATCCATTAAACAGTGTTATCGACGTTTTGTGACATTTCACAAAAAAGGAGCATTTTAGAACCGCCTTTTAGGCCAGCGCAGGAGAGTACCTTAGGAATTTCGCGACCTGCTTCTATCAGGGGTCAACATGGTGTCACATAGGTGGATAATCGCATATTAGAGAATTCTTCTACAGATCACAGTTTCATCTTTTGATCTTTCTTTCTCTCCTTTTTCTTCACAGAAAAGTCTCCTTTGAGGCGGGCGAAACATTAAAAGACATCAAGTTTTACTGATTATCTTCCCTGTAAAAATTATGCGTTTTAAGGAACCAGTGGTTTTAGTTCGCGGCTGGTGCCCCATTTACTTGAAATTGCCATGGTTAGGCAGTAGGAGTCAGTTGCTTGCTGGCAGGCTTTCAGCTTGAATTACTTGATGCTATTCCACCGTTAAGTTGCCTACTGTCTTTCAGACTAGTTCTGTGTTTCCATCTTTTATTAAAAATCAGTTGTCCTATTTTCAAAATACGAATGTCAGTGCGAAAGTCAGGACGGACCAATCAATGATTGGAAACTCGTATTGCGCAACACGTTCCCGCCTATTTAAGATCTAGTTGTTTGAGTCGTTCGTCAACTGAGTCCGTGCACAATTCGTCTATCGGACAGCATTTGTTAGACAACCCGGATTGTGCCGTCGAATACGATGACTCATTCTTTTCTGGGCTGTATAGAGCTTCCTCTCCCCACCACCTATGACTTCTCGAATCTGTTAAATTATATCAGCCGATCCTATGTAGACAGAAGGAACATTTTATCCGTTCCTTGTATTTGTTGAGAGGATTATGAGTAAAGCTTTTCTATTTTATACTCTTTTGGAAACCTGTAATGTCTGTTTTTAATCGTTGATTATTTACAATTAAAATTTGTTTTAATCGAGTTCCAATTTCTCCTGAACATTTGCTATTCTTTTGTCATTTGTGTCTTGAGTTTGTTTAATTGCACCCAACGGTCACCTTTGAAAAAGTGTTGGCTGAAAGTTTTCGTAATAGGCTTCGATAACTTTAACATGTTGTTGGATTGTTAATCTTTCTATGGTTGAAATTGCCAGACTTAAGTTGTTAAATCTGAAAGAAAAAGAAGTTAATTACATTTTAAATCGGTCCAAGTTATTGGAACACCCCATATATCTCTGATTTTCAGTCCAAGCCACTATCCATTACTCCACCGAGTCTCCACGGTATATATATATATATATATATATATATATATATATATATATATATATATATATATATATATATATATATATATATATATATATATATATATATATATAAACAGACCACTTTAAGGCTCCATGTAATAAATTATTTCACTATAGCCAAAGTAAAGTCTGATGATCCGCGGTCCTTTAAAAGGGCTGTGGTGAAATAATTTATTACATGGAGCCTTAAAGTGGTCTGTTTATATTTTTATTTAAATTATTAGCTCTGCTTTACATTGAGCTATCTGGATTTTATCCTCCTTGGTTCTACCCATACGGATTACCTAGTTTTTCGTAAACTTTATATATATATATATATATATATATATATATATATATATATATATATATATCGTGGAGGCACGGATTAAATTTAAGAAAAGTCTTTCGATATTATTTTGAACATTACAAATATATATATATACATATATATATACATATATATATATATATATATATATATATATATATATATATATATATATATATATATATATATATATATATATATGTATATATGTGTGTGTGTGTGTGTGTGTGTGTGTGTATCCAACATGTTTTGTTAATTAATATGGACGAGTTCTCTTTCAATTTTTTTTATTAAATTCCGAAAAGTTTTTTGTGTTATCGATAAATTTGCCAAATTTCATATCAACTTTTATAATGTTATATTTTTCTAGAGTACTTTCGAATGTTGCTACATTCGTTTCCCGTAAATATTTATATATATATTATATATATATATATATATATATATATATATATATATATATATATATATATAGAGAGAGAGAGAGAGAGAGAGAGAGACAGAGAGACAGAGAGAGAGAGAGATACAGACAGATGCGTGCATATCAAATTTACCATTATGATATGAAAGTCAGTTTTTTTCCTAGTTATAAACTGAAGATTTCTAACTGCAAAATAATTTAGTAGATTAATTTTTCTGCGTTAATCTTCCGCCAAAGCTATAAGAAGACTTTTTTATTGCTCAAATCTTTCGCTAGCTGATTTTTTGTTAACTTAGATACTAACACACCACACGTTTTGCTAACAAGTAACAAATTGGTTTACATTTGAAGGCTCAGCACTAATAAATTTGGAATTGATTTTTTCTCATGAGAAAACCATGTTTTGCCAAGCTTATTTTAAAAGTAAACAAAAATGTCGCAAGTAGCGAAATTCAAAATTTAGTAGGCCTGAATATTAAAAAATACTTCAATCTTGTTAAAGCAATCTGTAATTATAAATCAGTTAATTAAAGAAGCCTCTCTCTTTTTTTCTTTGTATAAAATTCTCAGTGAGCTTTTCTGACTATTATATCTGCCAGCATTTCTACTTTCTGCTATTTTATGATTTGCATATAAGACAATAAAGATTCACTCTTTCCGTGATTGATTGTAATAACGATGAATCGAATATAAAAATGAGTCACCGTCCGAAAAAGTCTTGAAATGATTATGAATATTCTCAAGATTACAGAAATTAGCTTTTTTAGCGGACTCTACAACTGAAGAGTAGCGGATCGAGGGAAATATTTTAGTAAGAACATAACATAAACCATAACACAAACAATAACACGAACCCTAACACAAACCATAACACGAACCCTAACACGAACCATAACACGAACCCTAACACGAACCCTAACACGAAACATAACACAAACCATAACACAAACCATAACACAAAAGCATAACACGTACCATAACACGAACCATAACACAAACCATAACACAAACCATAACACAAACCATAACACGAATCATGACACGAAACATAACACAAACCATAACACGAACCATAACACGAACCCTAACACGAACCCTAACACGAACCCTAACACGAAACATAACACAAACCATAACACAAACCATAACACAAAAGCATAACACGAATCATGACACGAAACATAACACGAACCATAACACCAACCATAACACAAACCATCATCGACTAGTATAAAAGTTTCAATTAAAGATATTTTCATTTCCTCCCGTCCAGTTAATGTTGCTTTTTGTTTGGGCCACAGACTCATTGGTCCAAACGGTCAAGTGAACGTTTCTCATCTTTATCAAATGAGCCTTACACGACAAGAATTGTCAGCGCACTTCAATGTCGGAATGCCCATCATATCGTATCGCTCCAAAGCAAAAGTTAACGAAGCGTTGCTATTCTTTTCATTTTCAGCGAAGCGTTTTAAACGAATTGCATCGCGGGTCAGACTCTGAAGAATCAGCTGAAAATGACGACGTTAATCGCCTTTTCTTATTCGACATTTCAACCGAACCATGTCCGCATCAGTGAACTGCATTTAATTCCTGTACGCGACCCCCGTTCGTTCATTCCTGGCCATCGCCATTGAACATGACACTGAATTCTCATACCCCGAAGGGAAACCTTTAAAAGGCGTGTCTTGGTATTTATGACACACACACACACACTAATATATATATATATATATATATATATATATATATATATATATATATATATATATATTAGTTGATACGCATAATATCTAACGTCGATAGCACGTGCAAGTATAAAGTATATGTGCGTATATGCATATTTTTTATCATACCCATATCTATCTATCTATCGATATATATATATATATATATATATATATAAATATATATATATATATATATATATATATATATATATATATATATATATTCTTTGCGGGACTTTATCAAGACAAAACTTCCTCAGATATTTTTTTCTTTTGTCCATATTGTCAAATATAAGCCCGATGAAGAGGTTACATTTGCAGCATACTACAAACGCTATGAAGAAATCTTTTTAAAAATACGGTGGACCAGCTTATATAGTTCGAATTCCAGTCGAATCCATCACATTCACTTACGTGCTGATACCCTTGGGAAAGGTATGAATCCTCTTCTTCTGTAACAGGTCAGACTGGGTTCTATAGCCTTGGATGGCAACTGGTCTATCGCAGAAAGAAATGGCAACCTAATGCGGGGAAATAATCTGCCTCGTCAGTCATGTATCGAAAGATACATGATCGCCTACGCGTGTATTACGTATGGTACATAACTGACTGATAAACTGGTCGGGCGAGAAAAAAGTGACCCTCTTAGTATGAAATTTGGTGGCCACGGAAAACAAAAAATACGTGAATTACATCCGAAAAATCAAGTGAATTGTCGTTTGAAAAAAGTATTATGTTGTTAAGCAATATTTTCAGTGAACGAAGTTCACTGTTCAACACACGCTGGCAATGGCACAATCTTGTAAAAAAAAAATAAGTATATGAAGATTATACCATTTATGCTTGAATCGTAAACGAGCAATGTGAAAAGTTCAAGTTAACTGAACCAACACTCGACATGATTATGCGCTTGATCTTCGTACAATGGTTGACAGCAAATAGGGATGCAGAAATCCGCTCTAGAATTAAGGCTAGACTTAAATAGGACTCAAAATTGACGTTGTAAGCTGAAGAGTGTCAAAGAATGGTTAACTTATGACACGATACGGCTAGAATTGAGGAAAGAGATGTATCTCACATAAATGCGGTTCGTCCCAAAGCAAAATACCTTACAAAACTAAATCCATGTTACGGATGCGGTGAAACACATTTTAAGAGGGACTGCCCTTTTGAGGACAAAATGTGGAAATGTGGGGCACAAGACTTCGTATTTTAAAGTTAAAAAAAAAGAATAAAAAATCAAAATTCAAGAGTACTGTGAACGTAGCGTCGACGACAGACAACGCAGACAAGTTTCAAAAAAGAAAATTTATAACCGTAAAAATGAAGAGAAGGAATATAAAGTTTCAGATAAAAACAGGATCTGATTTGACTATCATAAACAAAGAAACGTGGAAAAGAATTGGTAAACCAATATTAACATTACCAAAATCTATACCTCGGGGAGTTATTAGGCAGACCTTTAAATTTAAAGGTGATGTTTTATGGGAAAGCGATGAAGGCAGAAGCATTCGTGAACTTGTTCAGAATAGATTGGACGCAACTGTTCAATTCATGGCATTTGCTCACAAACTCTTTTTGTAATAAAATGGATGGTTCTTCTAGTACAAAAAGAATTGAAAAAATTAGTTTCCGGAAGTTTTTAGGAAGATTTAGGAAGATACATAAAAAATAATGCCAAGTTCCAGTTAAAGGAAAATGTGGTACCAATTTTAGACCAAAGAGGAATATGCCTTTATTAGCTTTGGATACGATAATCAAGGAATTAGATCGCTTGGAAAATATGGGCGTCATCTTCAAAGTGGAGTATAGCGATTAGGCCTCCCCGACCGTCTATGTGAAAAAGAAAGATAACAAAATGCGTGTATGTGCTGATTTCTCCACCGGGGGCAGAATGATTGTCTACAAATTTACAATTACCCCCTGCCAAGCCCAGAAGAAATTTTTGCTAAGTTAAATGTCGGAAAGTACTTTTCAAAGTTGCATTGTCAGATGAATATTTGCAAATCCAAGTTGAGAAAGAATGTTCAAAACTGAACAACCAATACCCACAAGTGATTATAGATGTTTAACAGATTACCTTTCGCAATTAATAGTAGCACTTGGAATTTTTCAGCAAGTAATGGATAGTGTCGAGTGATCTAAATTTTGCGATTGCCTACTGTGATGACATTTTCATAAAAAATGAAAATCGAGAACAGCATATTCAGTACGTAAATGAGGTATTCTGAAAAATAAACGACTGCGGGTTTATATTGAGTGATGAGGAATGCGAATTTTTCATGACGAAAATTAAATATTTGGACCAATCATCGACGAAAATGGTAAAAAACCAGACCCAACCAGAGCAGATGCACTTAAAAATATGTCCTCCGCAATAAATGTGACATCTTTATAAGCATTTTTTGGTTTCGCATTTTTTTTTGCTGACAACTATTAAATAATTTACTAAAAAATGACTCTACAGTACTACAAACTAGTAGAATTTTAAAATGGAATTCCTGCCATCATAAAAGCTCGGTCACGCAATTGGTTTGTCAAGACTCACGCCTATATTCAGTGAACCTTTAGAAGATACGGTAATTGCAGCGCCAAGAGCTGAAAATTAAATTGTTAACGCAGGTCTCTAAAAAGCTTTTATCCCATATATGGAGTACTCGGTCATGTCAGAGAATCTCTAAGTAACAGAATAGTTGTAGGACATCTTTATGGTCGGGATCCATCATCTCTTAACATTACAATTAAATTGTCTATACTTATGCAAAATAAACACCCACATTACACAATCTGAAATTTAGAAACAAGCTAAAAATAAATAGTAAAAAACTTCGCATAATAATCTCATCATCGTTAACCTATTAGCAGTATTGTATAAATTATATGCCAGTTGTTATCATAGGTAGGATATATTTAACAAATATTCCTCTCAGAAGAATTTGTAGCAGTGTTACACATTTTATCGGTGTTAGTCTTGATGAATGAAGGTTCATGCACAGAATTAAAGAAAATAATCGGCGTATCATTAAAGGTTGTGTTTGAAAAAGAAACCTCGGAATTTTACAATGTTTTTACATAAACTGAATTCATTTGAGCACTTGAAAAAAAAGAAGCTCTTTCAGTCGTCATTAACTGAAGAAAGTGTTACTGAGAGAAAAAGACGTTGACTAAAATAATATAGTACAAAGGTACAAATCCAAGCGTTACTGACAGGACAGGACTATTATATATGAAGTACTATGCTGAAAGAAGCAAATCTTTTGTAGACATGATATCACTTGGAAACTGAATAATGAGTAATTTCTGTTTGAAAAAAAAATTGACATTTGTCACTTCGAAAGCGACATATTTATCTATTTTCTAATCACTTCAATGTAAGGTTCACGGGTCTCAAGGAGACGGATAACATTGATTTTTCTCACCTTGGATAAAAGTTATGTAAAGGTTCACGTCATACCAACCACGTTTTTTGGCTATAGATAAGTGATTGAATGTACATGGTGGCATTGGTTCCAAGGGTGTTGAAAGTCAGGAAGATAAAACAGGTGATGTCAAGGATTTAACTTTGGACGACGGCAGCGTACAAAGGAGCGGTGTTGAGGAACAATCTGTTTGCCGTAAGATGCCATCTTGATTCCCAATCAGAACAAAGATGAGAAAATGTTGAAAAACTTGATTTAATTAAAACAGTTTAATGTAAACAATACAATATACATGGCTATAAAATTAATTTTAGGTTAACTTTAAATATTTAAAGATTTTGTAAGTAAATTGTGCTGGTTTATTTAGAAAACTTGTATAATTTTAGCATAAAATTAGATTAAAAATGCGACGACAGGTCATGGGCCCTGCAGCTTGTGGGTTCGTTGGTGTGTCTAGCAGAAGATAGACCCACAGAGCAAATGCCTCTTCAGGTTGGTTTGGAATTCCGTTTTCTTTCTCCCACACTGGTTGCTACCGCCTGAGGTACAATCTAACCCAATTGATTCACGATTTTCCCATGAGCGTTAACGAAACAGAGTTGTACAGGAATTTCAATTCCCTGTGCGCCGAAATCAATTTCTGCGCTGATAACCGTTTCACTACCTGTGCCTTCAATTAAAACGGGAATAAATTTTATATAACAAACCTATTTTAAGTGATTGGTAAACAGAAATCTACTTATAAAATCATAATAATTGGGATAAATTTCAGTTTCAAAAATGCCCTCCATTAATAGCGTGAACATAATCCGATCAAAAATTAACTTGTTTAGATAGCTCCCAAGTTAAATTTAAATTTGATCAAACCTGAAAACTGATAAAATTTCTAAACTGTTAATAGGAAAGCTTTCATTATTCCATTTTTGAATCACAGTAGTTTTTCATCTTAAAAGTTTTTTGTTACTTGGTTGTTGCCTCACTACAACAGTGATTAGCTACTTCGACTTGCAGGCCACAACCAATGTCTTGCGAGCTTAATCCTCACAGAGAGCTCATACCTGAAGTCTTGTGCCAGACTAAGTTAAGATTTGTAAATTTCTATCGTCTCAGGAATGTTTGTCTTAATGACTGACTCTTTTGAAAAACAAAAAAAGACTACAAACTGAAAAGTTCGAATCTTAATCATCGAATGTCAATAATTTGATTTACATTATTCAGACTATTATCCTCATCTTCATTGACATATTCACAACGTTTCGGCTGTCGTACGCTCCGGCTTCTTCAGGTGATTTGAATTTCGAACCGAACCCTTTCGCCCATCGGGGTAGATTGTTCTACTTCCACGTGCCATGCCTCTTCCATGGCTCAGTTATTTCCTTTTAACTCAAGTCTCTAAATTTTTTTTGTTCACCACTGCTAAGGACATCTGTGTGGACAAAATAAAGGGTTCGATTCGAAATGCCAATCACCTGAAGAAGGCCGATATCGGATTCTCCGAAGAATCTTTGCGCAAAGAATTTTGGCTATGTTATAGTTCACTTTCTCAAAACACTTTCGTAATGAGCAGATGATACAGTATTCCTACAGCCTTCCAGAAATTTGTCTCCCTTGCTTTTCTTCCAATTTTGCTTTTTCTTTGACTGAATTCTTCCACATTTAACTAATCATTGATTTGACCGAGATTGATCTTCATGATTCCACTGCTAAAGTCAAGATTCATCTCTGGTTAAAGTTTGTTTCAGGTCAGAAATTCTTTAAGATTTAAATCTCATTTATTAGATATCTCCATTGAGAGTTCTCCGCTTGTCTCTTGTTTGTGTGGGCAGAACAGTCTTGGTATTTAACTTCCTCTGCTCAGCTTCAATTCTTTCAGATAAAATTGTGTGGGTTGAACTGAATAAGATGACTAGGAAGTTAGCCATTATTTCTGCTGTTAATCGCCGGTCACCCTCAATTAAATCTCAAACAGCGTCGATTTTTTTTCTAACAAACTGATGTTGATGGTTTTCTAATCTTTTCGTCATCTTCATCTTCTTATTTGAAATGAGTTTTTTTTCTTTTTCGAGTAATTATATCCAGTAACTTTTTCTCAAAACAGCAATGATGTCCGCAATCTTTTTTATTTTCAAGCTTGACCATAAAATTTTATGTTAGCTATTGCTTCAATTTTGAAAGTTTTCATTCTGCTCGACAGAGGATTATGTTTAAACTGACGCAAACTTCAATTTGTTAACTTCAAATACTTCCGGTTCATAAAAGGTACGTCCAAGTTAACTTTGGTGCAAGCAAATAGAATATTTGCAGGGTTTTCTTCTAACATGTTTTTCCAGAAACGTTTTGAATGCCTTTCGTATTATTGCAATTAAATGTGGAAAGTATGGAAGGAGTGGTAATTTTACTGGCTAGCAATAAATAAATGCAGTTCGGATTGGTTCATTTCCCCTTCCATCAGAATTTGGTGTGTCTTGTATACGAGGGTCTGCTCAAATGTTTTGGAATTTAACCATACGAATTAGCTAACCTAACACTGAATTTATATCAGATATTTCAAACAACTGCTTCACAAATATGAATAAGTCTATACTGTATTCGGTTTGCGCGCGCTGTTCAAATTCTTTGTGAACAGTGCAATAGAGTTAGGTATAGCCGAACCGACCGCTGTGAATCACTGACCGATAACGCTGTGAATCACTGACCGATAACTCGGGACTCCTACTTTTCTTGCGTTTAAGAGTCAAAGACATCTCCGAGTTCTCTGTCGATGCGTTCTTGAGTTGCGGCTGCGCACCACAACTGATAGTTTCCGAGATTTTCCGAGTCAAGTTAGCGTCTCAGAGTAGCGGCCGAGTGGCGTTTTATTTGACGTTGTCGATTATAAACTTGTCAGGATTTTATCTACGCGGTTTATCGACTTGACAAAGAACTGAACTAATCAATGAGAAAATGGCCACTATTCTAAAGCATTGTGTAGATATCGGTCGATTCCTCTGTTAGCTTCGATGTCTTAGACTAGCGACTAAAATGCTTCCCTGTTTACGCCAAATCCTGTTCTGTGAAAATTTCCCCTTGTGAGATGACCGTTACAACCACGCAGTCTCCTGACACTATATTCCATCTCAAAGTGTACACGTTGGTAGCAAATATATGGGAAATCTATACTTTTGTTTTTGTGCTGTCACCTATATATATATATATATATATATATATATATATATATATATATATATAACTGTTATATAACGATAAAAAAAATTAATAAAAAATAATATACTGCGTTACTTAAAAATCGAAAACCAAAAAGAGAAAATATACAGTGTAACAAATAAATAACAACAAGTATAATAAATTGATCTAAATACATCCAAATATATAAATAAACTAACAACCGATACCGATAAACTAGCCGTTTAGAAAAAACAAATAAAGATAATCAACCCAAATAAATAAATTAAAAACTGTCCCCACCAAAATAATAGTCAGAACAAACCACAACATTCCACCCCAAAATTCAACAAATAGCTTTAATCAATGACAAATAAACAAATATATAAGATAAAAAATAAAAATGAAAATAAATAAAAACAACCAAAACAATTTGACCCAAATAAATAAGCAAATAAACGACTTCCGGTAAATCACCGCCATAATAGACTACCAACAATAAGCTATATAAACAAATTTTTACTACGTTAACAAAAAATAAATAAATAAATATATAGGATAAAAAATAAAATAAAATTAAAAAAAATAAAAACAAAAAAAAACAAGCAAAATAATTTGACATAAATAAATAAACAAATAAGCGACTTCCGGTAAAAGTAACCGCCAAAATAGACTACCCACAATACACCACTGACCCTTATATATAAATATCAGAGAAAAATAAACAGCACTAGTTGCCTGACGATTGTACTAGCATGAAACAGACTGTCGCCTCTAAGTGTTGACTTTAATGTTCACTTTCATATATATATATATATATATATATATATATATGAAGAAATATAGTTTCCAGGTGTGCTATATTTATGGGATAAAGTACTCAATATCAGAGATAGTGGAGCATTGTAGGTAGTCTATTTTGGCGGTTATTTTGCCGGAAGTCGTTTGTTTATTTATTTATTTGTGTTAGATTATTTTGCTTGTTTTTATTTATTTTTATTTTTCATTTATTTTTTTTCTTATCTTATATATTTATTTTTATTTTAATCGGTGTTTTATTAACGTAGTACAAATTTGTTTATATAGCTTATTTAATAGTTTTGTTTTGGTTTGGAAAGATAATTAAAGCTATTTATTCAATTTTGGGGTTGATTGTTGTAGTTTATTCTATTATTTTGGCGGGAGCAGTTTTTAATTTTTTTATTACTTCATTTATTTATTTGGGTTGATTATCTTTGCTTGTTTATTCTAACGATTAATTTATCGGGATCGGTTTGTTAGATTATTTATTTGGATTAATTTAGATTAGTTTATTTTTCTTTTTTTAAAGTTCTACAGTTGCACCGAGAACATGGCACAAATAATAATAAGAATAATAATAATAATAATAATAATAATAATAATAATAATAATAATAAAAAAGCACAACAGGAAAACTGTTCCCATAATAGTTGCTATAGTTTTGTATACATCTCATGTATTAATTATAAAAAATATTATGGGACAGAAGGAGTATTCTGTGGAGAGTTGACGATTAAAAAAAGCACCATTCCAGCATGAAATCGGAAATAGCCAAAGACGAAACGAAAAGGCTGTCCCACACCTTTGGAGTTCATCTTTTATGGACGTCGCCGAAACCACTTTGATTATGGAAGCTTTGATGATTAAGTCCTTCTGATAATCTTTATTCTTTCATTCTCTACGTCAGCTTCGGAATTACTATTGATAGACTTAATTTTAATATTTTAAAGGAACCATATTCTCTCTTATCAAAACAGACCGCCTCTATGTGGCCACTCGTAATAATTGACAACGTGTCTTTAATGAGGGCCAGAATGAATCATCGTTTCGGCTTTCAGAAATTTGATCTTCGTGAAGACTGGTGACTGTGTGTGAGTGTGTTAAATAACAGTAAGTCTTCAAACCAACCATTCTTCATTCAATTTGAAGAATTATCATTTGTTGATAAATGAAAATATTTTGCTCGTAAATTCTACCCATGACACATCTGGAGTATCTTTGCCTGATTTTGAACTCAGTCGACATGAAAGATTGATACAAGGCAATCTTTTAGCTTTTATCATTCAGCGTGTTCTAGTCCTGGACCAAATACAAGGTTCATTCAATAAATAAGGTGAATTTTTCGGTATCAGGACTTCTAATACAGATAGAAGCTTACTTTTTAAAAATTTTTCAACGTAGTCTCCCAGCACTGTCACACCCTTCTCCCACCTGTGCACAAGCTTCCGTATTCCCTCAGCGTAAAAATCTTTGGACTGAGGTCTCAGTCAGTTGCTCGTAACACTTTTGACTTCATCGTCACTTTTAAACTTCGTGCCTCTCATGAACGCTTTCAAGGGACCAAACAGGTGAAAGTCTGAAGGGTCAATGTCTGGGCTGTAAGAGGGATGAGGAAGCAGTTCCCAGCCCAGCTCGTTGATGGTCTGCACAGTTTGGGCTGCTGTGTGAGGCCTTGCGTTGTCATGATGCAAGATGACTCCTTCTGACTGATGATCCCTGCGTTTGTCCCAACAGATAAGCTCAAAGTCCTTGCAATGTCATCCACTGTCACCCTTTTGTCAGACTGAATGATGTCATTGACTGATTCGATCACCTCAGGAGACCTCACTTCTGTAGGCCTCCCAGGCCTGTCTTCATCCTCAACACTGCTCCGTCCTTCTTTAAACAAATTAGCCCACTTGTAGACATGTTTTTGGCTGAAACATGTGGCACCATACACAGTTGACATTCTCCTATGAATTTCAACTGATTTGCACCCTTCAGCAACCAAAAACTTGATATCTGACCGCTGTTCAATCCTGGAGCATGCTTCTTGGTCGGCCATCTTTGTTAATCGCCAAAACTCTCAAAGTTTTTTTTAATCTGCAAAAGAAATTAAATCGATGTGAAAAAGAAGTAAAACAAAAAAATTAAAAAAAGTAAGCTTCTATCTGTATTAGAAGTCCTTATATCGAAAAATTCACCTTATTTATTGAATGACCCTCGTAATAAATACCAATCATAACTAGTAGAGTTCTAAACGAAAATAACTAAACTACGACTGAGGTTGGATTCCTCGTTCATTATTATCAATTGGGTTAATTATTTCTATGAATCTGAATTGGTTGTTGTGTAACCAAGCGAATATAATAACAGATGGCGGTTCAGACAAAGCTCAATAAAATGTCATCGACACGAACGGCTGATTGCGTTACAGTTTGAATCCGAGTTGAGACTTTTTTTCTATTCTGGAAATATTGCATTTGAACGAATGACCTATTAACCTTCAACCTCCTTATGGCAATGTACTAAAGGCTCAACTTCAAATTGGTTAAGCAACTCACCTCTCAGAGTCTTCTTTCAGACAAACAACATGGCTTTCACTATTTTAAGTCAGTTGCCAATGTTTTAACGATTATTGCCAAAGAGTCTGTCAGGTCTCAGATAAGAATGGTAAAGCACGGGCTGTTGCTTTAGATATCTCAGGGTCATTTGACAGGGTTTGGTATACTGAACTTCTTCACTAGTTGAAAGGTTATAGTACTTCTTGTTGAATTAATGAATCGATTCAGTCTTTCTTATCAAATCGCGAAATAAAAGTTGTTTTGAACGGCCATTCCTCTAGATCTTTTTGCATTGATCCGTGTGTCCCTCGCCCCGCCTCTGGGCTCGATCCTTGGATCTTCGTTATTCCGAAATTTCATAAACGACCTTCCAGATGTCATCAATTCTCGACTCGGTATTTCTGCTGATGACAACGATTTGCACCTGACTTATTAGTAAAGGTAACTTTGATAGACTCGATAAAGTCAAATTACCATTGATTTTAGAAAATGATCTTCACTTTGTTGTTATCCGGGGCAAGAAATGTCTTGTTAATTTGAATGCTCCCAAACAAAACGGCACTCCTTTAATATAATGACTGATACTAACTTCCAGGAGACTAACGCATTGTGAATTCTCAATCTAACATTTCCACTGACATAATGTGGAACATTTATTTTGAATCAATGGTTAAGTCTACAGCTAGAAAAATTGGTTTATTATGTCGTGCTAAACAATTTTTCTCGCCAAAATCTATCTTACACATTTATAAGTCTGCATTCATCCCTGCATTTTAACATTACTGTCACATCTGGCCTGGTGCTTCTGCCATATATCTAGAGATTCTTGACAAAAGAATCTGCAATGTTATTGGTCCTAACCTGACATCTCGGTTTTAGTTACCTTCCTACAGCTGCAACGTAGCTTCCCTGAGCCTTTTCTATAAATATTTTCAAGGCAATCTTTCTGATGAGCTTTCCTCTTTGTTACCTTGAGTTCATGAATTTAAGTTTAGTACTAGATTGGCAATTAGGTCTCATCATTATACTGATGTAATTGCTAAGTATAACCATAAGTTCTATTCTAATAGTTTCTTCTCTCGCACTTTTCATCCAGCTTCTTGCTTTCCTGACAGCTACAATCTACAAAACTTTAAACGCAATATATCGTCATCATTTTTTGTTTTTCATCCACTTATTTTATTGTCCTCTCCTCTTAATGATATTTTCATGTTACTACACACCTATTTTCGCTACTAGTAAAACTTATTTTATCTGCAAATAATCCAGAATATTTCATCAGAGCAAAGCTTTGCATCCGAATTGATAAAGAATTGTGCAAGTATACAATAATAAAAAGGGACGTAAGACAAGGATATACCTTCTCGCCAGATGTAACCTTTACAGCAAGGAAAGATTATAACAAAACAAAAAGTCCTACTCGGACTTTTTGATGGAGATTGATTTTTAAATCGAGTTCCAATCAGGATTTTGTATGCTGATTTTCTCAACAGTCAGGCCTTTTTATTTAAAGAATGGCTTTAAAACAACCTGTTACCTCTGATTCTTCTAAATTATTCTTGTATTATTCTAAGCTAAGGGTAGCTCAGGGTAAAGATCGAAAATACTAAAGATAGTCGACAATGCTAGGTAGCTAACCATGGCAGGCACACAGAGTTGATTCTATTCTAACTTGCACTCCGTCCTGGGTAAGACGTTAAACTACATCCGCGTCCTGGGTAAGACGATAAAATACGTCCAGCAGCAAGGCCTCTGATCAGGAGGTTTTGAGGAGAGTGGAACCACCTCTTAATTGCTGGTGTTCCCAGGTTCATCCGAACCTGGGGTGGTAGCACCTGTTAGGGTCCCAGTTATGGGCAAATAGTTAACTAATACTTTTTTGAAAAAAAAATCATTACCAGCAATACAATTTGGAAGGAAAAATATTACTAGAAACAGATTTTTGACAAAACAAAATATTACCAGCAATAAAAAATGTTGTCGGCATTAAATAACCCATTGAGGTTGATAGGCCGTAAAACAAAATAAACCAAACCAATCTAAACCAAAGAATACATATTCTATTCATACGAATCTATTCTAAAAGTGTTGTCAGCATTAAATAACCCATTGAGGTTTATATACCGTAAAACAAAATAAACCAAACCAATCTAAACCAAAGAATACATATTCTATTCATACGAATCTATCCTAATAATGTTGTCGGCATTAAATAACCCATTGAGGTTGATATGCCGTAAAACAAAATAAACCAAACCAAACCAAACCAAACCAAACCAAACCAAACTTGCACTGCCACAGGGAACTAGTTTTGAAATTGCCTCACTCACTTATGCCATCTCTCATCTATAACAACCCAGGCTTTTAAATGATTCCGTTTCGGTAATTTTATTTATTTATAACTAATGACAGAATTAAGCTATCGAAATTAAATAAAATGAGAAAAAGATAACTATTATATAATAGTTATTTTTTTCTCAGTTTATTTAATGTCGATAGCTTAATTCTGTCATTAGTTATATCCTGAAAGGTAAAGAAAAATTTACTTGTACTTGACTGCTGAAAAGTTCTCGCTCCAACGACTTCATAAAATCTGACCAAATAACCGAACCGAATTTATTTTTGAAAGAACGTCAGGGTCGGTCCGAGAAATCTTCAACATTCCTCGTAAGTAATCGACATTTGATTAACAAGCAACACGTCGTGGCTTATTTGATTGTTTCAAAGAATAGCATATGACAGAATTAAGCTATCGACATTAAATTTATCGACATTAAATAAAATGAGTTCATTTAATGTCGATAACTTAATTCTGTCATTAGTTATCGCCTGAAGATTTAAGAGACTCAAGTCAGGATAATTACGCCAAGACATTTTCTACTGCGGACATTACTCCATTGCTATCGATGGAATCTTGTTGTCATTGGTATTTGACTACTGAGCAATTTCTGATAGCCTTAGGGATTTTGAGCTTGCTGAAAATTAAAAAAAAAAATATCAATATAACAACAGATGAAAAAAGATTCAATTTATAATACGCTTGGAATTAAGATTGTGCGGATATTGTAAGAGCCATCGGCACGTAATGTTTAATCAGAGAACCGAGTTCAAATACTGGCCTCGTCTGTTGCGTTCACTTTCGCATTTGTGCCCTTGGGAAAATGAATGGGGTGCATGCCTTCTCCTCTTAGCTATGGGTCAATTAGCAATGAAGAACGGATGGCAATTATCTACCAGACCCAGATTAAACCTAAAATGGAGTATTGCTTCCACATCAAGGCTGGAGCTACTTTCCAGCCTTGACAGAGTTCAAAACCTTTTACCCGGCCTTGTGGATGATGAATTATTATCAACCCTGCTGCTCCTTTTTGACGGACCAAACATTGCAAGATTCTTGCTACTCTACCGGTATGCCCATGGCAAATGTTCAGAGGATCCACATTCCTTAGTTCCACGAGTTCAAACCATGACAGCTAGGACCCGCTATACTACGTCCAAAAGGTCGAATCGTCTTCATTCCCTTTCGTATTCCATTCCTGAGAACCGTTAATTTGTAAAAAAAGAAAAAAGGCTCCTGCGATGATGCTTCCCAGACCACTATACTCTTAACCTTTTCAAGTCTCTGGGGTCAATCGTTGCCATCCTATGTATCCTGCATTTACTTCCTTTTCTTATGTCCATACACGGCAATCATGTTCAGTAACCTGCTCCACCCTGAATAGCTCTTGGGTCTTGCATTTGCAAGAAAAAATGTATGAATTTAAAAACCGTAGATATGGCAACAGAGCACTACTCCACTATTTTTCCAAAAAAGTTATGGCAATTCACTGATAATAAAATAAAGGAATTTGTGGAGAGTCATGTTCACCTAAGTCCTGAAGGGACATAACATTAAAAAATACCCTGAAAGGTAAAGAAAAATTTACTTGTACTTGACTGCTGAAAAGTTCTCGCTCCAACGATTTCATAAAATCTGACCAAATAACTGAACCGAATTTATTTTTGAAAGAACGTCAGGGTCGGTCCGAGAAATCTTCAACATTCCTCGTAAGTAATCGACATTTGATTAACAAGCAACACGTCGTGGCTTATTTGATTGTTTCAACGAATAGCATATATTCAGTTTCAAATATTCATCGCTACATTTATATAGCGCCCCATAAAGAGAAAACTGACAATCCCACCAGAAATATTCGAGGAGGTGCTGAAAAGCTTTCAGCTCAACCAAGAAGCCCTTAAAAAAAACTGATATTTAATCAATGGTCAATAGTGTGATGGAAAAGGTCACCAAAATAGTCCTTGTCGTTTTTTACGTCGTGTGGGAAGAAGTTATTACTAATACGCAAAAGAGTGCATCACGTGCCAGAAAAGAGGTTGGTTGGGTGCACTGCTCTTGGCCAATGCAGGTGCGTTGCGCACCCACATAGGCCACAGCTGGAGCAGCCGTGAGGTAACATGGCGGTGTCGAAGCAGCTCGTTCGGAGTTGTCTAACTTTAAGATGGGCTTGCCCGCAGCCGCATCAACTTGCCGAATACGCCAAGCCTTTGGGGATAATGCTCTGAGTAAAGCACTGGTTCCAGGATCTCAGGTCGGGAGATCTGTCCGTTTGTGACGAACCCCCGTAGTGGCCGGCTACAAATTCTGGACGTTGAGGCTCTGAAGGAGGCCATAGAAGAGGACAACAGCCAAACCGAACGCTTCCAGAGAAGGCGTACAAATTGAGGAATTGGGTACCATATACACTGTCGAAAGGCAACAAGTAACAACGAGTAGCAGCCTGTTTCTCGTTGCTTTCTTGCCGCGTACCCATATATGATGGTGTTCAACAGTGACAAAAGGTGGGTCTTGTATGAAACTCTCAAGCGTGCCAGACATTAGCTGTCACCATGGGACCCTGTGCCTCACCGTACAAGACCATCTCCACACCCACACAAGATCATGCCCTGCATCTGGTGAACGAGTCGACAAGTACCAACCGGCCAAACTATCACTGTAGACCTGTATTTGCAGCACTTGTAATGTATGCAACAGACACTGAACCAGAATTGGTTAATCGCAAGAGTTTATTCTTCATCCATGAGAATGCCGTGGTGCATTTGTCCAGGGATACCATACGGCGACTTGGCTGGGAGACACTGCCATCCATCTTACTTCCAAGACCTTACAGCAACAGATTTCCACCTTTTCCATTACTTAGGCCACCATCTTCGTGGGAAATCCTTTGCAAATGAGGCAGACTTTCGGCAGGCACTCACAGACTTTTTTTGTGTCCAAGACACTTAATCTTTACCTCCGGGGCATTGCACAAATGGAGGCACATTGGTAAAACGTTCTGGATGCCGATCGGGATTACTTTGAGGACTAACGTTATGTCAAATTGCTGTATGCCTTTTTCTTTCAAATAAATAAAAAACGACAAGGACATTTTTGGCTACCTTGTAAAATAAATTTTACTGTTGCTGATGAATGATCACTAAACTGAAAATAATGTAGTATTTAAGCATCATCCTGAGATTTTATCAAACCAGGATTTCTAACTACAAGTTTACTACTTTATTACTGAATAGAATAATCAAACGAAGGTTGGTAATGAACGATAATACTTAAGACAAGAACAACACATATAAGATTCACCAGTGGCACGTAGAAGTAGTAGTCAACTGATGCAAGTGAGTGAAGTGAATTCCACAATAAATCTCCAACTGCAGAATATCTACCAACCGACCCTTGCTGTCAGATGTGGCACAAGGCCGAATTTAATGTGGGGTATCTGAGCCCGTAATATCGGCCAAAAATTCCCTGTAGTCACCGTATAAAATGGAGTCGGGCAGCTGTTTCCCGAGACGAGACTCTGCCCTTCGACACAGCGTCGTCTAGGGATACTCTCTGCCCGGAGGTAGAGAGTTTGACCAGCACAGCTGGAGACGAATCTCCAACTGCAGGATATCTACCAACCGCCCAACGCGGACAGATGTGGCGCAAGGCCGAATTTAATGTGGGGTATCCGAGCCCGTAGTATCGGCCAAAAATTCCCAGTACACCCCGTATAAAACGGGGTCGGGTAGCTGTTTCCCGAGACGAGACTCTGCTATTCGACATAGCCACGTCTGGGGATACTGTCTGTATCTGTATTCTATAAATAGAAATTCCCCTATCGCATCGTTAAATATTTGTATAATGATTTTGATCTCTCTGGGTGTCACACCTCACTAACTTTATAGTAAGTAAACAGAGCCTTCTTTGAGTAATTGTATATACTCCTGGGTGTAGACGGAGGTATATATCCAGCAATTTCAAAGGTCAGTGTTAGTACTCAAATGCGAATCATTGTTTCAGATGTTACATTTCAAGACTGGCATTTCCGAGAATTTTTTCATCATTTAGTTTTTAAATTGTTTGTAATAATTGTTAACAGTTAACTATTTGAATGTAAAATTCACAAAGACGGGAAAAGGCCGATACTTAATAGAATTGGAAAAACAAAAGAAAATCTTTGTTCAATGAGGAATTGTAATATTTTCATGTGATTTTGTTCAGACTAATTTCTTCCCTTTACTGCTCTCCCCGCTTTTCCTCAACATTTTTCGGTTGTACAACCTCGCGTCTACCACGAGTGGTTGTTGCATAAAGACGTGGAAATTATGTCGAAAGAGAAATAGAATTGATTACCGAAGTCTGAATACAGTTATCACGAATCCGAGCATCAGAAATCAGGTTTATTCAGTAATTCAGAACTAATTGCCACGATAGTAACGCTAGATTTCTCTTGTCGTCGTACGGATCTGCCAGTATCGTTTGAAAGACTTAGCTGTTGCCTCAGCTGGATTTTTAGCGCCTTTAACACTGGCAAGGTATTTCTACTTGTCTTGCAGCCATTTAGCCTTCTCACCCGTAGAACCTATGAATACAGGAAATGCAGCTTGCGGTGCCAAGCACAAGGATCGTACGTTGTCCGTAACAGATAAGTTAGATCATTTTTTTCCCTTTATTATCCAACATATATTGAGTTTTAGGTTATTTGAAAAGTAGGGGAAGTGGTTAATTGTTAAGTATCTTCTGATATAACCATTATTGACCCCCCATAGTTTCGGATTAGTGATGGTTAATCTGTAAGAAAAATGAAAGGTGGATGCAGCAAGAGAAAAGGTATAAACTTTTTAGCAAAGCGAACTTTAACTTATAACAGATGGTAATTTAGTTTATAACAGGTGACAATTTAAAATAAAACAGGTGACAATTTAAAATATAACAGGTGACAATTTAAAATATAAAATGACAAAATATATAACATTAAAATATAACAAATGACAAGTTAGTATCTAACAGATGACAATTTAAAATATAACAGGTGACAATTTAAAATTTAACAGGCGATGACAATTTAATATATAACAGATGACAATTTAGCATATAACAGATGTCAATTTAAAATATAACAGATGACAATTTAAAATATAACAGATGACAATTTAGTATATAACAGATGACAATTTAGCCTATAACAAATGACAATTTAGCCTATAAAAAATGACAATTTAAAATTTAACAGATGACAATTTAAGACATAACAGATGACAATTTAGCCTATAACAGATGAAAATTTAAAATTTAACAATGACAATTTAAGACATAACAGATGACAATTTAGAATATAACAGATGGCAATTTAAGACATAACAGATGACAATTTAACCTATAACAGATGTCAATTTAAAATATAACAGATGACAATTTAGCATATAACAGATGCCAATTTAGCATATAACAGATGACAATTTAACCTATAACAGATGACAATTTAAGACATAACAGATGACAATTTAAGACCTAACAGATGACAATTTAAGATATAACAGATGACAATTTAAGATATAACAGGTGATAGATTTGTATTCGGTGGAGTTTGATTATTTTCCTTTTGAAGGCCGCTAATCGCTCGCGCGTGTGTGCAGAAATTAAACTCTTTTCAGCAGCCCCGGAAGAATAAAACTGATTTGCATGCAATGATCCAAGAACTTCGTTATTTTTTTAATCCTCTGCCAGCAGGAACTGAGAACCACTTTCTTATTTTTTATAGAATTTCTTTCCAAACTTCGAGAATTGGTTTCCTTCTCATCCTTATATAATCGCTTCTCGAAATGTTTCGTATTCGGCTAATGCAAAAATGGGAAAGGATTATCTTTTATTCCCTTAAATTCATAGCATCTTTATCCAGTCTTCAGTTTTCTCTGTTTTTTAGACTATTTTTATCTGGACTTGACTAGGCGTTTCTGGGTATGACGATAAACTACAACCGGCAACAAGGCCTTTGATCCGGAGGGTTTTGAAGAGCATTGCTGTTGTTCCAAGTTCGCTCTGACCCAGGATGTAGAACCTGTTAGGGTCCCAGCTATGGGCAAATAGTTAACCCCCAAACTGGAAAGTGTAAAAATAAGTTTTTATAGTAAAAATACCAGCAATAGATTTTTGAAGAAAAAATATTACCAGCAATAAATTTTGGTAAAAATACCAGCAATCCATTTGACTCTCGACAAAAACTCTGTTTACAAAAATACGTCAATGAAAACAAATGACAGTCTGAAATAACAGCGGGACAAGATAATATATAAATATATAAGTATATAAGTATACTCCATACGGAAGAAGTTCCTATTTTAGCTTCTTGATTGTTTGCTGCGCCATGTTTGCAACATTAGGCCAGGCATTGTTACGTAGTAAATTTACCGATCGAATTCCAAAACGGCATTACATTGTCTGAAAATGACTTGTGTGTGTTGAGCAATAAACAAAGGATTTAAATACTGACCGCGGATCGTTGATTCTGTTAAGTTAAGCAATGTTGAGCCTGGTTAGTAGCTAGATGAGTGACCGCTTGAGAATACTAAGTACTTGAAGCTTCGTTGTGCGGGTGGTATAATCGATAACGAATCAGAATTAGAAAGCGGAGAGCCGAGTTCTAAATCTAGTTGGGTTCGTTATATTGACTTACGCACAAATACTCTTGGAAAAGATATAAATTCGCCTATTTCCCCCCGCTATGGATTAATTAGTACGGCTTGTATCATTGTTACCTCAAAAGGTTCTTACAATCTAAAAAAATATTTTCTGGCTTTAAATATATACAGCAAAAGGTTGATAAATCGTAAAAAAGAAAACAAACAATCTAAATGATCACTAGTTGATTAATTAGAGAAGTATTAAAATGTCGAGACATTTCTAATATTTCTCTAAACAAAGTAATGGGAATACGTCATAGTATTGTGCAAAATGATAACGCTGAGAATTTTTAGGCGAAGTTTATAAATTATACATTTTTTAGATGTTTTTGCCGCCAGCATAACCTTTGCCAAATGATGACCTTGGAATCTGACATCTTTGAGGGTGCAACCATTCATCGTGACTGGTGAGAATTCAGGCACAGCTTGATGATAAAGTCAGTAGCTTAGTTTTCTTGGGGGATTGAAAGTAACAGGAAAACTCTCTCTGTCAAATGTCTTCTGTTCAGGCAGACATTTGTTTATTCTTCCAACAGCCACTGCTTCATGCGACAACAATACAGTTTCTAGGGTGGAAAACAATCTGAAGTGATCAACAGTTTGAACAAAGTCAGTACGTTTACACTCTCGGCCATGGTGACATGTCATCATGGCCAAGCGCAACTATGGTTGACTTCCAAACAGTATTGTTTCCACATTTAATGCCCAGGAATTGACTTTGGCTCTTAAGTTGCCTCGTGCTGGGATTTTGTCAGCTCAGGTCGATATTATCAAGAAGACATCTCTGTGGCAAATTGACAATGGTGAGATTCGAAATCGTGTCTCATAATCGTAAAGCTAATGTTCTAACCGTTAGGCCACTGTCACTTTTAACTGCTATAAATAATAACAACATCAAGTAACAAACTAAATATATTAGTCAAATGGAGCTTAATGTGTCACAAGGTTGTATTAGATGGGCACACGACCAGACGGGAAATGAGTTTGATAACCAACATGCCATGTTGGCGCCAAAGGTAGAAAAATACACAGATATGAACAAACCGTGATAGATAGATAGATAGATAGATAGATAGATAGATAGATCGATAGATAGATAGATATAAACAAACTTAGATAGATAAATAGATAGATAGATAGATATGAACAAAGTTAGATAGATAGATAGATATGAACAGACTAAGATAGATATATAGATATGAACAGACTAAGATAGATATATAGATATGAACAGACTAAGATAGACAGATAGATATGAACACACTAAGATAAATAGATAGATAGATATGAACAAACTAAGATAGATAGATAGATAGATAGATCTGAACAGACTAATATAGATAGATAGATAGATAGATAGATAGATAGATAGATAGATAGATAGAAAGATAGATAGATATGAACACACTAAGATAGATATAAAGACTGAGTCTTTTTTATATATTTTAGATTTCATTTTTGTATAGTTTCAATCTTTTAGGATCGCAAAGGAGATTAAAATTAAATGAAAAGTTAAGTGAAACTTTTTCATATAACTTTTAGTAGAATTAAAAATATTTGATTCCTTTTGTCGCTCGCTACCTCCGTTGGCATAAAATGTGAGTTCCTTTAAAGAATGTGAACATCAACTGGTTTTAGACAATGCTGGCGCTCTACTAAATGCGCCAGATCGTGCCCCCACCCCTCGTTTAGATGGTCGAGATGTTCATTAAAATATCCGGAAGTAATTCGTAAAGACTCCAGTTAAAGTCATTAAATCAGAGGCCAACAAAATCGAGAGAGATTTGTCGAAGTATGCTTCCAATGACATTGATTGCCAATGTGTCATGGTGAATTCAATAGATTTTTTTTTGCATTTCATAAAATATCGCTGACTAGAGACAGACAAGCATAAAAGATTCATTATTTTATATGGATCGATATTATCGGATAGGTGCAATCAAAAAGACTGAAACTAGCTATTTTGGAACTATAATAGTTTGTAGTATCCTGTCTTTCATAGAAAATCTGGTTCCATTTGTCAGTTTTTAGATTCGAAACGATGACACATCAAACGTAGTATAAGATACTGACTGTAGATTTGTGGTTTCAGAAAGACAAAAATTGGCAACTTTTTTATACTAAAATAGAGAAAATACTTTAAATTTCAACATTGATTAGAAATAACTTTTCAGTAAATAATCTTTATTTCTATATAAAGCGTTCATTCTGTATTTCTGTATGAATTTAAACAAAGCGGGCGAAATTGGAATCAAGTCGTACATACATATTTCATTGGTTAAGGTTTCTCTCAATCTTTGGCAGACTCTTGTATTTACACAAAGAACATGTCAAATACGGTACTGATTATGATTGTGTTGGTGATATATGCTGCAAGTTGCAATTCTGCGTTAATCAAGTTACCATTTCTCTTGCTTAAGAACCCAGTCTACCATCAACGTTCAAAACATATAGATATAAAATACCACTTCATAAGGACCATTCAAAATGGTACGAAATATTGGATTATATTTCATCAGAAGAAAATGTTGCCGATTTGTTTAATGAACCTATCGGTAGAGTAAAAATGCCTATTGTGTTCTCGTTGTGGCATCTGATTAATTAACACGGGCGTGAAGGGAGATAAAAGAACCTTATAAATATTTCAGTGACAAACCAACATGGAGAAAGACAGTGTGCCCAATAAGCTGTCACATATAACCGGATTGAAAATACACCCATCTATATAAGCTCGAATACTCGCATCTGGAAATCGGCACTTACGAAATGAGTGATCAACTTTTCTTTCTCTACATGCGACGCTTTTCGTCTAAGTTTTCCCTGATGAAACAGGGATTTGGGATTCAATTTCTTTGACATGAAATATTTTGGAAAAAGAAGGATTAAAGTGGTTGATACATACCACGCCCTTTCAACACGTGAGTGATTATAGCTCTCTACAGCTTCCTGTCTTTTGTTGCTCGTAGTAATTCTTGATCCTTTACAAACCACCATAGTTTTGGGACTATTTGTTTCACTATTTTCTCAAACTTCTCAGATTATTTGTTATTTTTCTTCGTTTCTTCTTCAGGATTGAATGAAAGACGTGGGGAGGGGTGCAACAAGTTGAAATTTCAGGCTTGTCCCCGCTTGCACCGCTGGTTGATTGCAAGATTGCAATGTGGCTTTGTGTTGCCGTAATGCAAAAACTAATAATAATAAAAAAATCATCTTTCATGACATTCATTCCTGTCGAGATTTTATTGCCTCTGTGAATTTTGATTGGTCCGCAACATTTGAGGGCGAAAGTTTTATCACCGTTTTAAACATGACCCAGATGCCATATTCACGGTGAACGAAAGCGATTACACAATGCGGACACACAAACTGGCACTAATCACTTTTGAATGAGACACTGTTGAATGTATGTTCCAATCCTATATACGTTTAACAAAGACAAACAGAAAATCTCAGTTCTCTCTCTCTCAATTGTATATATATATATATATATATATATATATATATATATATATATATATATATATATATATATATATATATGTGTGTGTGTGTGTGTGTGTGCAGATATATAGAAAAATAGGAAAGAACTCATTAGGTAAATAATCCGGAGTTCTTTAGTATTTTTGTTTTTATTTAAAAAAAAAAAAAATCAGTGCTCCCTACAGAAGTAGAGCTTAAATTATAATTATTTATATTTTTATATTTATTTATATTTATTTGATCCATATGTGGTCTCTTTTCTAAATCACTAGCGGGTCTTAAATGCCACTCAAAACTATCGCACAAAGTGAACATAGAAGTCAACACTTAGAGGCGACAGTCTGTTTCATGCTAGACGCAATCGTCAGGCCACGAGTGCTGTTATTTTTCTCGGCTATTTATATATACGGGTCAGTGGTGTATTGTGGGTAGTCTATTGTGGCGGTTATTTACCTGAAGTCGTTTATTTGTTTATTTATTTGGGGCAAATTATTTTGCTTGTTTTTATTTTTTATCTTATATATTTATTTATTTATTATTTTTATTTTGATCGGTGTTTTTATTAACGTAATAAAAATTTGTTTATATAGCTTATTTAATAGTTTTGTTTTTGTTTGGGAAGATAAAGCTATTTGTTGAATTTTGGGGTTGATTGTTGTGGTTTGTTCTGACTATTATTTTGGCGGGAACAGTTTTTAATTTATTTATTTGGATTGATTATCTTTATTTGTTTTTTCTAAACGGCTAGTTTATCGGTATCGGTTGTTGGTTTATTTATATATTTGGATGTATTTAGATCAATTTATTATACTTGTTGTTATGTATTTGTTACACTGTATATTTTCTCTTTTTGGTTTTCGATTTTTAAGTAACGCAGTATATTTTTCTTATCGTTATATAACAGTTATAGCTATTTTTCGTCCGATTTTTTGTTTTGATTTATATATATATATATATATATATATATATATATATATATATATATATATATACATATATATATATATATATATATATATCTTATAATATTATTACAAATTCAATAATATCAAAATCCGCTACTCAAAGTTTCAAATTTTAAGTTTCCACATGTCTGCCAAGAAATGTAAAACTTTGTAAGAACCTGTACGTAAATTTACTGTGAATGAACTAGCAATTAAATAAGATCCAGACATTAAATATTATATATCGTTTCCCATATATATATATATATATATATATATATATATATAAGTATAAAAGTGAACATAGAAGTCAACACTTAGAGGCGACAGTCTGTTTCATGCTAGTGCAATCGTCAGGCAACTAGTGCTGTTATTTTTCTCGGAACCACAAACTATGGATCGAGCACGCTTGACTACGAAGAACACATTTTCCGAGCTGTCGGAGACGATCCAGGTAACAGCACACGTCAAGTGGCCCTAGCATTTCCTACATGTAGTACCGCATGGAGGGTACAACAGCAGATCCTGTATCCGCATCAATTGCAGCGTTTTCAGGGTCTTTCGCCCTCTGATCACTCACCACGGGAGAACTTTTGCCGATGGTCTATTGCACAAACTGTCGATCCGTTGTTTGTCTCTTCAGCCTTGTTTATGAATGGCGAAACATTTGGAAGAGATAGAATAAGAAATTTACACAACCAACATTTGTGGGCGGATCGCAATACTCATGATATAATACAGGCTGGACACCAGCATCAGTTAACGATGTATGTGTGGGCTGGAATTGTAGGTGACTGTCTGGTAGGTCCATATGTTCTTCCAGCACGTCTTACAAGAGCTGTCTACATAGACTTTATTTCAAACACAATTCCAGACCTGCTAGAGGATGTACCCCTTCTAATACATAGATGGATGAGGTTCAGGCATGATGAGACGCCAGCACATTTTAGTCATATTCTTCACGATGCACTGGCTGACATCTACCATGAACAATAGGGGAGGACCGGTTCCATGGCCTGCACCTTCCCCCGACTTTAATCCTTTGGATTTTTATATGTGGGAACACCTAAAACAATTGTTTTATGCATCAGACATTAATAATGCAGATACCCCTTATCAACATGTCATGGGAACTTGCTAAACCATTTGACACCGTGTGGAAGTATTTGAAAGGGTTCGCCAGTCAATGATCCGACGTGTGCATGCCTGTTTAAAAAGCAAGAGGAGAATATTTTGAACATTTTTATGTCTTGCTGTGTTGAGGTACAACAATGGCCTTTTGGGCATATGTTTATATAGACTTTTGTCCTTGTTTTGCTGTGCGGAATCCGTCCCAAAATTTTGTAAAACGATTGGGATTGTATCTTGGATTATACATCTAATAGTGTCTACCGTAAACTTTAAACTTAATAACTCAAAAACGAAGGATTTGCAGCCGTATGTTTATATGAACTTTTCTCCTTGTATTGGTGTGAGCATCCCGCCCCAAAGTTTGCAACAGTATTTTTGATACACCCTGTGTGTGTGTGTATATATATATATATATATATATATATATATAATTTCAATTGCAGTCAGTATATTGCGGTCGTGTTCATAATTATTTTTATTCAGGGTTAGTTCTTATTTATCTTATTTATAATAACGGCTTCCATCACGCTTAAATATTTTTTGCAGTTGGAGGTATGTATTGCATTCGTCTTCCTGACAAGTATGTTGCGTATTGAGGTTGGTACAATTTTATGTTCGTTTAGAGCTCTGGTCAGAGAGATATAGCGTGAATAATCTTGACATAAAGGTTTGTGGTACGTTCAACATAATTATTTACATTTCCACATGGGGCATTTAAATTTTTAATATGTTGGTTTAATATAGTTTTGATTGTTATTTCTGATAATTACGTCAAATGTTCTTAATTTTTTTATGATTCTATTAGGCAGACTCCCACCCGCCCGTATAAGATGACTGATTCTCCATCTCTCTAACCAGAGCTAATTAGGAACATATTGAAACCAGACTGGAATTGGAGCAATATTAGTTCGTAACACATTTGTTGAGAACACGAATTCGTTACGTACTTGCAACTTCAAAAACATTTATAAGTGATGGGAGCTCTTATAAAAAACAACAACAACAAAACAACTCTTAATAGCATCAATTATGAACACGGCCACAATGTACTGACCGTATTTGGAAATTAAGAGTATTTTTACTTTATATAACTAATATATACACACACACACACACATATATATATATATATATATATATATATGGAGAGATACATATTTATTATTAAATAAAATCTAATGCCATTAAGTAAGCAGATGCAAGGGCGAACAAAAGAAATGCACCACTTAACCAGAAAGCTTTAAATATTGGACAATGTACTTTCTGGAGAAGTATATGTGGTCATCTAGGACTGTAATGCCAGTGATTACATTCACACTGGCCTCGTACAAGGAGAGATACAGACCTGAATTATGATTCTATAAATAAGGCATACAAATGTTTTGAGCCACGAGATGAAACGTAGAATCAACTTTTTTTTATAGATGAACGAAAAACTAAAGGTTCCAATCAACATTTTAGCACTATTGCTTTTGATATAGACGCAAACCATTAAAAAGCCAACGCCCTTTTTACTGTAGATTTTTTCTTGTACCATTTGATCTTCAGCCATATTCACTTGCCTTAGAATTCGGTTTTGTCTTGCTTTCATCGCTTTATATTACTTATTTTCATTCTCCCGTAGCAGACTTTCTTTTGACAGATTTTTTTCTATTATTCCATGTCTGGTTAATGATGGCCATTTTTTTCTGCAATTAATTTTACATAGTGATTATCTTTCTGTATGAATTGACATTTCAGTAGTAATGTCGGTTTCATCCATTACTTGACGAACTATTAATGTTAAGTTGGATATTCATAACATCACTAGATTTATTTGATCTCTTTGGTGTAATTTCCGAAGGTCTGCAAGTTTTCTTTTCCATACTCGAAATTCTTCCATTATCAGCCTGTTTCCTCTTGATGTCTTGGACAACATGTCTTGATATTTCAAGTTCCTTTGCGATTTTCACTTCGACTCAGTCTTTGTGACATTTCGATATTGTTGATCCTCTCCTCGAAACTCACTCTTTCCATTTTGAAACTTCCGCTAAAAAAGACAAGTTGAAAACTCCAGACTTTATGCAGTCTGTGTCTGATCATTTAACGTAAATTTGCATTTTCATCTTCATCTGTTAAAGAAATTGGGTAAAATTAACATTGGAATACTAACTTTAATGTCCATTGTTTGTTTCTTGGTGTTTGTAATTATTTCTTTAAGTAACAGATTTTTTTCAAATTATATTGAAGTTTTAAATAGGAATCCGGTAAAGCGAACGATTGGAGGTCCAGGAGCCGTTCAGGCCTCGACCTGCTCTCGAACTCGGAACGGGTCGACTTTCCCGAATACGGAGCCGTCCCTCACCTCCCCCACCTGCGGCGGCAAAAACGAATGCGAACGCCAAGTGGGTCACTTTTGGTAAGCAGAAATGACGCTGTGGGATGGACTAAAATTTGGGTCTTAAATTAAAATCAACACAAACTAAATGCAATATTTTTGAATTTTTATTACTTTTTTCTTTTAGCAACGAAGCCGTGTGAATATGAATTTTTTTTTCTTATTCCTGTAGAGTATTTTAATTCGTCAGAAATATAGTCATCAGAAGTATTTCTGTTCTATTTCAAAAGTTTACCAATGAAAACAAAAACAACCAAAGCACATTCAAAAATTTTAAAATGTTATTATTTTTATCTTTCTTCATTCTCCCCCCAACAACCAAAATACATGTCCTTTATTTTATCTATTAAAAAAAAAGAAAAAAAATCTTATAGAAATTTACTTCTTAAATTTTATTCCGCACGTCAAGAAATATCAAGTTTAAGTGTAGATTGGCATGAAAGTAAAGAGTTTAGAGGATGAAATCAACAAAGCGAGTTCGAATCTCGGCTGAACGTCTTTGATTTGTCCTAATGCGCTTAAGAAATCATTTTCTCTGCACTTTGATTCATTACTAGATTTCGTGACACTATATCTTGCCACTGGCAGAGAAGAGAGTTGAATTGTGTTGGAAAAGGAGTACGATAAAGTGAAATGATTTCGGCTAAAATCTTTACAGCGAGCTTTGAATATATTTTCTGGAAAAATGAAATGAGTAGGAAAAGGAAATAAATATAAACGAAGAATATTTGAATCATTTTCTGATGAACCTTTTTTTTAAATTAACATCAGAAGAGGCGGTTAAATGAGAAGAAAAGCAATACGAATAGACCACAGGTCCCGAACGTGTGTGAATGTCAGTTCAAATCTCATCGGAAGTCGTGCCTTCATTTCCGATTTTCGCTCTTTGTTGAAACAACGAATTCATTCTAAAAATGCGATAAAAAGCAACAGTAATAAAATGGATTAAAACTAGTAATAAAATAATAATAATGAAAATTTTTAAACTAAAAAACAAGAAGACTAAGCTATTAATCAAAGCGTAATAGAGAAAAGACATTATCTAAAAAGCTTCAATAATAAAATGGATTCAACTTATGGATAGCGGCTCGGATTGAGGAATCGGAGAGCCGAGTTCAAAATCCAGTCAAATCCATTACATTCACTTACGTGCCAATATCCTTGGGAAAGGTGTGAATCCTCTTTTTCTCTCCTCAGCTATGGGTAAACAGCAGTACAGACCGCGTGCTATACCTTGGATGGCAACTGGTCTACCGCAGAAAGAAATGGCAAACTACTGCGGAAAAAAATCTGCCTCGTCAGTCATGTATCGAGAGATACATGATCGCCTAAGCGTGTATCACGCATAGCACATAACTGACTGAATCTGTATATATAAAACAAGATGTCTGTGTGATGCCTTTTCACTCAAGATCCATCCAACCGATTTTGACCAAACTCGGCACAAAGAGATAGGTTCTTAGCGTAAAAAATCGATAATTTTTAAAAAAATCAATAATCGATAAAACTGATCAAAAATCGATAAATTCAACTTTTTTCCTCCGATTTCAACTCGGTATGTAGGTTACTTACATCATGACGATCTCAACGATACCTTATTTTTATTTCTACGCCACTACGTTTAGCGCAAAACGGCAAAAATCGATTTCAACACAAATTTTAAACTAAAAATTCAATTTTCAAGCAATCTAATACAAACTTCATTCAGTTGTAGCCAACAATAAGTTGATTGTTTAACAGTCATTTAAGTTGATCATTGAGTCCCACCCATTTAGTGAAAACCCACGTAAATAGCAAAAAATGGCGATTTTTACTGGTTTCTTTCTTATTTTTCGTTGATCTTCCAACCAATTTTCATCAAACTTAACAAATGCTTTATAAACGTATCATCTTTTACATCCCTGGTAGCACACTGACAAAATGAATCTCTAAAACTCCAAAATAATTGTGGTCTGATGTGGGTCTTCATGTTGCCTGTTTTACCCCCTCATTTCCTCGGCTAACTTCGATGGAATAAATACAGACTACTTCTGTTATATTAGTAACTGCATTAATTCAAAATGTTTTTTAATGAAAATACTTTAAAGTAATTGAAGCAGATAGACTCTGTTACATCTAAACATGATGCTGTTTTTGCTCCATCCTAATTGAACGCTTTTTCTGATCGACCAGCTGGGTATGGCCGCTAGTAATGTAATAAAAATCATCTGAAAAAGTACGATAATAAAATGGAATGTTAAGTAGTAACAAAATGAAAGTCATAAAAGATCCATTTAAAAAGCAATAATAAGATGGAGTAAAACTAGTAATAGAATTATACTAAAGAGTTCCAGGTATATTTTTGACCGAAAGTAGAGAAAATGGCCCAATATTTTTCAAATTCTCGACTGAGTGAGTTAAAAATAATGAACTTTTGTAACTCTCATATTGAAGAAGCTAAGTAAAAAGTTATATTACAACTCAACTTCAAAATTGAGAATTCTTTCCTTCACTAATCGATGAAATATTTGTGCAACATTTTCAAATAAAACAATTCAGGTCATTGAGGATTTTTGATAATTTATCACATAATTCTGAAATTAGTAAAATTACATTTAACAAACTGTATATTAGTCAACTATTCCCCTTTAATGTTTATGTACATTCCTTACTTCTTCATCTTCCGATATTTTCAAAACATATTGTCAATCATTTAGGCAAAATCATATCTCCCTGTCGCACTCCTTTTGTAATTATGGTAGTTCTGTTATCGTATCTATCTATTTATCTATGGGGACACTGAGGTCAACACCCAGCGGGCGACGATGTTTCATGCTTAAACGCAATCGTCAGGCCATGTGGGTTGTGTTTTGGCTCGACTATTTATATATGCTGGTGCATTATGGGTAGGTCTATTTTATTATTCTAACAGTTATTGGGTGGGGGATAACGGTTATGTTTCAAATTATTCTTGGGGGTATTGTGAGAAAATAATTGTTGATCTGAATTAATTTTGGGGGCTATTTTATAGTATTGCTTGTTAACTTTTTTTTTTTTACTCATTATTAGTTTATTAGTTGTTGTTGATAGTTATTATTAAACATTTACTTGTGTTTATGCATTCGTTCTTTGTTAATTTGTTTATTATTTACTTAATACGTTTAGTTATTTATTGATTCGGATTATTTTATTTTTTATTTATTTAGTTTTAGTTTTCAAGTTTTTAGTAGCATAAAAATGGTATTCGTGTTTGCATTTTGAGATGAGTTCTGATCGTTTATTTAGTAGTTTGCTTTGGTCCAGACAGAGTTTAAGGTTTGGGTGTTTATTGTTGTCTCTATTTTCCATTATATTTTTGGTGTGATTTGTTTTTTGTTTTTGTTAATCTCTTAGATGTGTTTAGAAAGCATTGTGCTGATCGCGTGTTTACTATTTATAAAGGATTTGTTCGTGTTTGTGTGTGTAGTTTCTTTGTTTCCAGTGTCTTTCAGTTACTATGTGTATTTTTATCAGATAACGAAGAAAAAATATCGATAGGAGTAATTGAAAACAAAATAGCATATTTAAATAGTCGAGGCATGTCGACAGAGTGGTTAGAACAGTCATCTTCCGACCATGAAACCCGGGTTCGAATCTCACGATGGTCGATTTAAAAAGGGATGTTCTATTACGGTACGCATTGTTGTTGAAAGATGTGTTGATGCCACCTAGTTTTCAAGGAATTTTTGGTACTGCCGATATAAAAAATTTTAATTGTTGCATTTTCTCTAGATGAAATACTACTTACGTAAACAAGGGAATCAGTTTGACACCTATTTTGTAATGGACAGTAGTTAGGATTTCTACAATTACACAAGTTGGTATCATTATTGTTTGCCGCTTTAGAATGGCGATTGTTACTTAGGTTTAAGTGTTGATTTAAAATCTTATTATTGTGGTTTTTAATAATTTTTTCAAGATTATTTGTACAACTATAGCTTAATTTAAGTATATTTTTTATTAAAAATCTTACTAAGAGGATTATTTCTGTGGAAGCGTTTCTCAATTAAATTGAGACACTTCTTCCCTAACTTAGTACTAACAATTACCGTAATAGAACGTCCCTTTCTAAATATTTTGGTACTTAAAAGAAGTTAATAAAAACCCTACGGTAAAATGGAAAATATTTAAAAAAACAAAAACAAACTAGAACTTGTAAATTATTATATGATCCATGTTCCCTGGGTTTACAAGAAAAATTATATATAAAGTTTGATAACAAAAAAGCTCTGTTAAACCAAAGAAATGAATTAACGGTGTTATGTCGGCATTGTCTACCTTTTACCTTAAAATATAGTTAAAAAATTGTTTATAAATAATTACGTATTACAATTGTATAGTCATTATTTTATTAGTATTAATGTTCCACCGAATATTTATTTGATTTATTCAACTTTAATATTGCCATGTTTTACTGTCAACATATATTTTAGTATTGTTAACGTTTTCTTCCTCAGTGTTCTTTAAGTACAAATTAATTTAATTACACCCATCTATAAAATAAGTCTTTTTATTATTTTACTCTGTCCTAGACATTGAGTTCTACCTGGATTCTATCCTCTTTGAAATTATATATATATATATATATATATATATATATATATATATATATATATATATATATATATATATGTCTATATGTATGTATATATATTTATATATTTTAGATATAGTTTATATATATATATGTATATGTGTATAGTAACCACTAATATTATCTACATTATATATATATATATATATATATATATATATATATATATATATATATATATATATATATATATATATATATATATATATATGAAAAGGCTTAAACACTAATATTCCATGGTCATAATTATTTATTTCATTGGAATCGTAATTACGATCCAATTCATCAGACCTACAAATTCAAAAAGAAATCAGAAAAAATAACTCCGGGAATAGAAAATAAAATTTAGTGAGAGTGGGGGACGAATGTGAGAAATAAATGAAAGCTCTAGAGTGGGGTAACAGACCCCTTTTTTCTTTTCTCTCTCTCTCTCTCACACACACACATCTTCTGAATTTTAAGTTTAGATTATATCGTCTTTTATTGTGCGTAGTGTCACCACGAATGTATAAACCCATTTCCGGTGTCGGTTTTTAATTTAATTTAGGTCAGCGATTCAGTAATGAATTATGCATCGGAAAATAATTCCTATTTATCTGTATCTCACTCATTTAAACCATCATTTAACAACTCTCTTTAAAACTTCTCTCTATTAAATTTTAATCCCCACCTTCACTTTTAGGCCTTCCTGTTCTTCTCTTGTCTGTTACCTAAATGATGGTTCCGTGTAGGATACAAGTTCGATTCCTGTCGGAGGACACATATTTTATACGAAGTTTTTCGGACATTCTGGCCTGCAAATGTAATTAATACTGTTTATTTTAAACAGAGCATTTACATTTCATTATATATATATATATATATATATATATATATATATATATATATATATATAAGATAGATAGATAGATATTTTTTCCATGAAACAAATAGAGCATTTTGACGGTGTTGAAATCAACCTAGAGACATGGAAGTATTCACCACTAACTACTCCTGAATGAACTATAGAAATTAAAATTAATAATAGAATAAATATGAAATCTTATAAAAAGAATGATGTGAAAAATGCACTTCAAATCAGAAATATAACCGAACCACTAGACAAAAAGTAAAGCTGTAGATTCAAATATTTACAAGCTAAAACCTCAAGCACATATGTTACTTAAGGAAATCTTAATGTAAAAGAAAATAGCGAAAACACCAGAACATGAAATTAACATCAAAGCCAGAGAAATCCATAAAGGTTCAACCGAGTTGATTGCATGAACTGCTTTGCAAAAACAAAATCATTCATCACACTAAAAGACCACAAAGAAAACTTCAGTAGTAACCTAGTATGCAGACTAATAAAACGAATAACAAGTAAAATTATAGTAGAAGAAATTAAGCCTAAACTAAGAACAATTTTCGGTTTAAATCCGTGGAAACATGATCAGTAATAGACTGGTTCTATAACATAACAGTCCTACAGAGATATAAATTTACCTAGCTTTATATTAAGTTTGGCTTTGGTTTGTTTTACGGAATATCAACCTCAATGGGTTATTTAATACCGAAAATCTTTTTTTGAAAAACTCTATTGTTGGTAATTTTTTTTTCTTTCATAAATTTATTACTTGTAATATTCCTTTTTTCAAAAATGTATTGCTGGTAATATTTTTACAAAAGTGTATTGCTGGTAATAATTCTTATTTTTACACTTTCATAGAGTTTTGACCCCAGTTTGGGGGTTAACTATTTTCCCATAACTGCGACCCTAATAGAGGCTACCATATCGTGGACCTGGGAAAGCAATTAAGAGGTGGTTCCACGCTCCTCAAAACCTCCTGATCAGAGGCCTTGTTGTTGGATGTAGTTTATCTTACCCAGATCGTGAATGTAGTTTATCGTCATACCCAGACGTGGATGTAGTTTATCGTCATACCTAGGACGCGGATGTAGTTTATCATCATACCCAGGACGGTTTATATTAAGGATTTATATATATCTTTCTCTGAATCAATATCATATAAAAGCATGTCCCTCACAAAGAAATATGCAAAAATCACAACAGAACAACACAAAATTATAAAACACTGTTGAAAATCAGTATTATTCGACCACTAAACAACATCATTAAAAAGGAAAGAGAGACAACATTTGATGTATCTATAGGAAGCTATGACGAAGCCTTAATACGCGAACTGGTCGAAATATATTTACTACATCTATTAGAGTGTAAATTAGTAAAAAAGATGGAGGTTTGTGCTGAGTTGACGGCTAATAGTCTTAAATAAATGAAATAAAAGAAAAAAACAAGACAAAAAAGAAATTATATGACTAAAAAGAACAGGAACTGAAATCGAAATTAAAACAAAACCAAAGATGTAGATTTCTTAAATATATCACTCGACCGCCACAAAAGTATAGCAGTTTAGAAACGCAATCAACCACTTTAAAGACACACTTACTCCAACTACCCGTCCAGCATAATCAAACTGTCTCCATCATCGGTAGATTATCCGACCACTCATCAAAGAAAAATATTCAGTGAAGTCAAAAACATCTATAAAACAGCGTCTAAAGCAAAATTTAAAATTATATAACAGAATTAAAAATGCTGCTGCAAAAGGAACAATGTAAAAATAAATATACGTAAATCATCATCGGCAAGCAGTTGCCAACATGAAGCAAACTACACAAAATATTCGACTGGTATACTCTGAAACTTAACAATTGCTGCTCACCAATCCACCACACACATAATCCTCACTTGTAACTAAAATTGGTATGAGAAATAAAAACAACAGGACCAGCTGAAAACAGCGCCATGAAACTGTGCCATAAAACAGCGCCATGAAACGGTGCCATGAAACGGTGCCATACTCTGCTCGGAATAAGAGAAATATGGCAAGGATCACCTTTTCAGGAACAAGATAGTCGTCTAAACGAAAAATCAAAGTGCATTTCCAAATGCAGGCACGAAAACAAATTCCTGCTACGCTACTTATAACGCCATCATGACGCATTAGACTAAATAAAATCGCATTACGTAAGACTTGATTTTAATTACCAAAATTTAGTGCCGAAAAATAAACCTAGCAAATAAATAAATGAAATAGAAGTATATAAAACAATAATTTTAAAATAATAAATAAATGAACAAGTAAAATAAGCAAACTAAGTAATAAATAACTTAAAGAAATAGGAAGCTCCTCGTTCATTTTAACCGCCAGTGGCAAATATATATAGAACCGGCGAAAGTAATAGCGACAGATGATATGGATATCGCTTGAGGTATGACATCGAGTCACCATGCCCAGTGTTGATGTCTCTCTTTCTCTCACTATATACATTATATATATATATATATATATATATGTATATATATATGGTTTATGAAAAACTAGGTAATCCGTATGAGTAGACCCAAGGAGGATAAAATCCAGAGAGCTCAATGTAACTACAGAGCTAATAATTTAAATAAAAACAGACCACTTTAAGGTTCCATGTAATAAATTATTTCACCACGGCCCTTTTAAAGGACCGTGGATCATCAGACTTTACTTCCAAAGGTTAAAACGAAAAATGAAAAAAAATTTACACATTTTTGAGGAGCAGTACTAAGCATATGTAAATTAACGAAGTAAGGAAGTGAGGGGGAGAAACATGATTGAGTTAGATGTAATTTTAAAAGGGCTGTGGTGAAATAATTTATTACATGGAACCTTAAAGTGGTCTGTTTTTATTTAATATATATATATATAACCTTAACGTTTATCACTTCGCAGGTAAAAAAAAATTTAACTTTCAGATGAACACAACAATTTTTGTCTTAGAAAAAAAAACAACACTCTGATGATGACATTGTGCTAATATCGAAAGTACTCGGAATAAACGATTATGTATCAACGTGGTAATTTTCTCTTTTCCTTTAATAAGAAGCTTGTCCGTGAATATGAGAGGATCCTATTAAAAATAAGGAGGCAAAATTTGTCTAAAATATTCAATGTGACATGTCTTAATATATATTTAATGTATTTGTTTAAACGTTATTTTTTGGATGGACACTCATATTTTACTAGATGTTCTGTTTTGATTAGAAAACAGCATATTTATTTATTTACATGTACCGGTCTAAATATTCGAGAAATCTTGTTAGAAATATGAGACACCCCCCCAACCGCCGGTATGATTCGAACAAAAAAAAAACAAGGAATTGCGGACATGTTTTTATGGAGTTTTGTCCTTGTTTTAATGTAAGAAAACTGCCCTCAAAGTTTGTAAAAGTATTTCTGATACACCTTTGACACACATACACATTATATATATATATATATATAGCCTGGAGATTGCGTTCGGGTATGAAACAGACTGTTGCCACTTGGCGTTGACCTCAGTGGCTATTTATTCGTACACACACACACATATATATATATATATATATATATATATATATATATATATATATATATAGATAGATAGATAGATAGATAGATAGATAGAGAGAGAGAGAGGGGGGGAGAAAGACAAACGAATAGAGTCTGTCCAAATGAAACACAATGCTCACTGTAAGTGTCAATCCAAATAAAAACTTAGTCAAAATGAAAAATCAATTCAAGGAAAACCTTTTATTCTGATGTTTGTGCTTTCTTTAATGTTTAGTCAAAATTGGCGAAAATATTCGCAACCTGTTGTCGAAGGGACGAAAGCATTTTTTAACTTTGCCTTTAATATTAAATTTATGCACTTTTTTTCCACAACGTTAGAAAAATCTCAAAAGCGTAGCATTGAAGTTTACGCAACTTCTGATAGTTTGGGTAATCGACACAGCGATGTACGAAGTTTAGAATCCTTAAGAAAATATTCCGAATCTTTGATCTCAAATAAACATTCGGAAACGATCATCGATTAGAAATACTTCCTTTTCTTTTCTTGAAAACAAAGTCGTTTTCGAAGAATTGTTCATGGATGATGAGACATTACACGAATCCAAAACGAAGAAAATCATATCCTGGTCCAGAAGATCCTTTAACCTGATCGGAATCTACTGGGAGAAATTCTTTGCTGTCTTTTGTCAGATTTAAGGAGAATTTTCTGTTATCAATTGCTGGAACTTGAACCAACAGTTCTACAAGGAGCTGGACAATTGGTTCGTTCGAATGACCTACTATAAAATGAAAGGAAATCACCTGAGATTTTTATTGCATGACAACGCACAAACTCTGGTTAAGACTGCAGATGATCCTGGAACGAGAAAGCCCCTCCCCCAGTCGTGCTCGCAGCTCGATGACCAGAACTGCCGCTTCAGGCTATTACTTGACTTCTTTCACACGACATTCCTTTTGAGTCGGTAGTTCCAGCAATTTCAATAAATCGAAAAATGAATTCAATCAAAACTTAAAGAGTTCTTTAATAATGGAATACGCAATTTATCAAAAAGGTTAGCATAAGTTCCTAAAAAGGAGAGAAAACATGACTAAATAATGATTTTATTCATTTATGCAAATAAAACATTTTCTCAATAAAAGTACTGAAACTTAATTTAAACTTATATTCGTTTAACATGACAAAGTTTTTCCTCGTAAAGATTTACAAAATTACTTAGAATTGAGCATGAAGTAGTAAAAAGAATTATTTTAGTAACATTTTCTTTTTTATATATTTCTGGCAATACTATTGAAGTGGGTTTGTGGACACCCGTCTGAAAAGTGATGCACTTATCTCTTTGAAATTTGTATTCGTTTCTGCATATTGAGATGAGTTCTGATCGTTTATTTAGTAGTTTGTGTTAGTCCAGACAGAGTTTAAGGTTTGGGTATTTATTGTTGTAGGCTGATGCTCTTGTCTCTATCTTCCATTATATTTGTGGACAGCCGTCTGAAAATTGATGCTCTTCTCTCTTTGAAACTTCATGATCCCAAATGAAAGATCGAAAAAATGGTAGTCACTGAAAAATTCCTGCTGTAAAATCAACCAAATAATTCTACTTCGAATTCACACACACACACACACACATATATATATATATATATATATATATATATATATATATATATATATATATATATATGGAAAGAATATTTATTTCTGAATATGACGTCAGTCATCATTTTAAAGAAAAATCGAGGGTTGCATATACGAATTATAGAATTTTACAGAAACATTATTTTTTCCCCTTTTCCTTTTGGCATATATTCATATGATAACTGTCAATCGAAGAGAACACTTGCAGAGATGGACTCCTGCATATTTCAAAGAAATTAGTGAATTTCCTTCAAACAGTATCTGAACATAATACATAAATTCCATTTTCGGAGTCACAACCACGTGCAAGTGACGACAATAGATGTAATAATAATAATAACTTATTTATTATGTCTGTAACGGCTGGTTTAATTCCTGACCACTGACAATTCGTTCCTTTCTTTCTTATTTTCTTTATACAGATGGAATGCTAAAGCTTTCATTTCTGTTTGAAAATGATTATTTACATTCGGGTTAATGTCACCATCTTTGCTTTTCTTATCTCAATGTTTCAACTGCTGTGCCCTCCTGCTTCCTTCAGGAATCTATCTTTAAACTTTAGGTTAAAGTTTATTAAATTCATTGTTTAATCATCAATTTTTCTCTATCGGTGGAAATATTTAGCATGTTAATGAAAAAAATATAACTTAAACTAAATGAAAGAGTGTATCGGGGTGGGGGCAGCAATAAGAAAAAAACTTACATCATTCAGATTAACAACAACAAAAAACAAAACAAAAAAAACAATTGAAAATACAACGGATATATTTTTCCGTCTGCTATCAGAACTTGCAAAGTCAATCAATATTTAAACATGAGAGTGAAAGTTTCTCAAGTATTTATTAAATCCTAATCGTGATATTACTGATTAGTTAGACTAAACAATTAGTACGATTATTTACATTTTCATTACTGACAGTATTTCAAATAGTTTTCTCGCACCATAGCAATAATAAAAATAATAATAATGAAGAGGAGGAAAAAATGATGATGATGATTTGTTACCGTCTACATATTCCCGTGTTTGGTTCGAGAAACGAAAGCATTTGTTACGAATAATACTCGTTCTCTATTAGATATCACTTCGGAACGCTAGGCGCCTGTTTGGCATCGTTTTTTGGAGACAAAGGCTCACAGCGTGAATTTGATATGTGGAACAATTTTGCTGCTCCCAGTTTTCAAAATATTCATAACAGAAAGAAGTGAAAAGCTGTTTATTATTATTATTATTATTATTTTTTTTTTTTTATTTTTTTATTTTATCATTTTAACTTGGTTAAAACTTAAAAGTCTGGTTAAAGACTGACGCGATAAATACCTCTTTGGTTCTATTCTCCACACCCAGACCGGGTTTACGATTTTAACAAGAACTAATCATTTTCTAATGTTAGAACCAAAATGAAATTAAATAAGTCTTCTTCCTTGGAACGATCGCCGAAGTTTGTTTTAAAACCTACGTTATAATCCAAGAGGTAGTCATGTTAAAAAAATAGCAGTCGTAATATTTCAATAACAGCGTAGATATTCACTGCGTCAAGTAGCAGTATAAATTCAGATTTTAGAAGTATGGAGCGTCATATGCTTGGTTTAAATAAGTTTTGATAACGTGTGCTACCGACCCGGTCGCTAACGGTCGTCTGTCTGTAGATCACTTATGTTCTGCTCGAGTGTGAGATTTTTTTTTTTTTAACAGCAGCAGTCGTTGTGCAAAGACCGAAAAATTAGACTCACAAAATTGTGGAGGCTGGTGTAGCAGAAGCAGCGCTTGCAACGGCTCTATCGGTGGTAGTAGCAGAGGTATTAGTAACAGTAGTAGTAGTTATTATAAGCCCATCACTGTGTTGTAGATGGTTGAAATAGACGTGCAGGCATTACGAGGTGTTCTCCTTGCAACATCGGCCTCAACAAAACCCTCTCGCTTGACAGGAGAGCAAAGACAGCAATCGTTATAACACTGAGATCCATTTTTCTCACCACACCTCAGTTTTATACACTTTTTTATTTAGTCGATTTAAAAGAAAGTACTGCTGCTTAGTTTTAAGAGGACGAGAAGTAATCAAGGGACAAGGCCTAATCGAGAGAGAGAGAGAGAGAGAGAGAGAGAGAGAGAGAGAAAGAAAGAAAGAGAGACGGACAGAGTGAAAAACAAACGGAAGGAAGTAGGTGTCGTAAAAAGTGACGAAACACGTTGGTAAAAGAGTAGATTGATAAACAGATATCGAAAATAGAAATAAATAGTGAGAGAAAAAAAGAAAAAGTACCAAGAGAGGAAATTTGAAAAAGAAGGAAGAAGAAAGTAACGAAAGAGAACAAAATAATGATAATGAGATGAAGAAAGAAGAAATATAAAAAATAAAGCAAAAAATCTGTACGTACACCGCACGGGTACACTGGGTGTCTGCTACATTTGGCTTTTACAAACATACATACCACACGACACGCGTATTAAACAGAGATCGCAGGGACACGCGGCGGGGGATGTAGAAAAAGAACTCAGCAGACCGCTTGCTAGATTGTATGGAATCGTCGCCGTCGTCGTCGTGAGATCGCCTTCGAATACAGACGATCAGTGACACTAAGCCAGAGAGAAGTAAGGAGTCACATCTTTTGTTACACGGGCTTGTGACTCAAACCCAGAAAAAAAAATATCCGAAAGGCCCCCTGTTTTATTTTGTTACCACGACAATTCTCCTCCATCTCAGCCTCTGACCGTGTCCTGTGGAGTAGGTGAAGGTGTGTGTTTTACTCGGGTTTGACCCGAAGTTCCTGCAAACCACAGAAAAAAAGAAAGAAAAACAGTAAGATCCCGACAAGAAAGTTGACAAGGCACCTTTGTTGTTACGAAACAAAGGCGACTTTTATTTTTAAAACAAAAAAGAAAAATTAATTTAAAAAAAGTGGGAGACAGTGATGGGTGAGTATTTCTCTCAGATTTTAAATTTACTACTTTCTTTATCATTTCTTTTTTGTCACTCTCATCCTTCCATACATAAACAAAACGCGTCTTTATCAGATGCGAAATACTGATAATTCATAGTCATTTGATTGATTTTTCTGCTTATGGATAGTCTGCAGTGCCAAAATATTGTGATTTTCTTTTCTTTCCAAAGCCCGTCTAATGTAAATCAAAACAAAGATCAATCAGCTTAAAGATAATGACTCATTGTAAAAACGCTTCATTCTGGAACTTTTAGCAACACTTCTTCTTTCCTGACAAAGTTATAGTGACATTTTTTTTTTAAATCAGTTATTGTTGAAGTTAAGAATTATTGAATTGATCCTGAACTCATCTTTCATTGGAAATGTTCAGATTACGCATGAAAGTGACAAAACGTGTGACGATATTGTCCTTAGTCGTTCCGTCGAAAAGAAGAAAGATCTGTGTAATTTTTATCAATTATAAAATGTGATTAGCTAGGGTTTTTATATATATATATATATATATATATATATATATATATATATATATATATATATATATATATATATATATATATTTGTGTGTGCCCGTGCACGCGTATATATATACATATATATAGAGAGAGAGAGAGAGACAGACAGACAGACAGACAAACAAACAAATAAAGGGATAGATAGATAGATACATACATACATACATACATACATACATGAGTGTATGAATAAAAGTTCTTGGCTAGACTAAGAGGCCATTCCATCAAAAATTTAGATTTCTTGTCATTTGGTCAGATTTCAAAAAGTGGTTTAGTATGAGAACTTTGGGATTGTTTATATATATATATATATATATATATATATATATATATATATATATATATATATATATATATATATATATATATATATAAACAATCACATATATATATATATATCCCAAAGTTCACCACCCTCTATGTCAACTTATATAAGCTTAATACTGCCCGTCAAAAGTGTAAATTTTAAATTAATTTTTCGCTTCACATTTTGAAAGTGAAGTCTGAAGATCCAGAGAAAAATAAAATTCTCTGGTGAAATAAATTATTACAATGGAGCCTTAAAGTGGTCTGTTTTTTTTTTAATTAAATAATATATATATAAATTATTCAATATATATATATATATATATGAAAAAAAATTATAAAAGTCAATATGTGATTAAATAAAACAAAATCAGTTATACCTCGTGTTTCCTTTTACTTGTAATTGCTTCGAGTGGTTTCTTGAAAGTAGAAGCGACAATAATGATTATAACGACAGGGAAACATTTTTTGTAGATTTCCAGAAATGCGAGTCACGTCTTTTTTTCATAGTTTGGATCAAAGAAAACAACAACAATTCCTGGGAAAATTGCTACAACAAAAATACAAAGAAATAAAATAAAATTGAAATCTATTGAAATTGTTGTTTACTAATTTTAGTTGTTTTGGCTCAAAGCCACGAAATGGGGTGCCTGGTGAGGGTCGATATAAAATAATGCAATTATTGCAATAGCAGAGAAAAATATCAACAGAATTTTGTTTTAAACATTTCATCCCAAGTAAGGCAATAAAGCCACTAAGACACAAGGGGTTACCGAATGTTAGAGAATACGAGAGAAATATTAAGGATGGAAGACAATAAAAGAACAGGAATTAAGAAGACAGAAGATAACGATTGACACTCTATTTTTAAATTTTTCAAGATCAAAGTTGAGATAGAAGCAAGAAGCCGGAAGGGGAATTTAATTAATTATTTACTCACATATTTAATTTTGTTATTTAATAAAATGAAATATGATTTATAAATTTGAATTATTTTCTTTAAGTCAGTTGCTTGGAAGTCAACAAAAAATTTCTTTTATTCTCTCAAAACATGTAACGAAACAATATGAAATGTTCATTTTCTTAATCACATAGCAATTCAAATCATTGAATGTATTTAGTTTTTTTTAGTTATACAGACCTTTAAGAGTTGTTAACGCAATAATTCGTGACCCACCTACATTAGGGTCCCACCAGTGATCAAATCAAATGCAAGTATTGAGTTACAGTCTGTCGTTAAACAAAAACTAAAAAAAAAAAAGAAAGTGAATCTCGCTTAAGGGGGGGGGCGAGAGAGAGAGAGAGAGAGAGAGAACAACACCCACGCGATCACATCGAATGCCCTGGGTAAGAAGATGACCATCATTAATTTAAATCACTCACCCCACTCATAGGTCATCATGTCATAACGTTACCGTTAAGAAAGTTAACTTGGTTATTGGTTAAAGACGAAGCACCTTATTCCCCCCCCCCACCGCCTACAGAAGGAAATAAAGAAAGACGTAGGCATTTCCACTTTTATCACAACATCAACAAGAAGAACAAACAACACTATGAAATAATCACCTTCGTACCATCAGCAACGACAACAAAAAATATTACAATTTCTCTTTTCTTCTTCATCATCATCATCATCATCATTTCGAGTAGATACGAGGAGAAACGCGCGTAACATCTCAAACTCGATCAGTATTTATTGATTTTAGAGAATGTAGGTAGAGTTGCTTTGTTTATTTTTCGTATGAAAATTGCGCGCACAAACCAAGTACAATGCAAACGCGATCTGCTCTAGCTGTCCACGGAAAGGTTCACAAAAAAAAAAATCGGGGGGTGACACTTTTTCTTCTTAAAACATTAACGTGCAAAAATTCACACGTACAAACACAGATACATCGGTACACAACTAGCTAAACACACGAGTTTATACATGCACCCAGGAGATAAGGCCTCTCCACTGGATAAATTAATCGATTTACCAAATGTTTTTGCTGCTACTTCATTCATATGTAAACAACAAATTAGACGATGGGTCTGTATTGATAAGGTCATTTGGGTCAGTGATGTTGTATCCTACACCCATTGTAGATAATCCGTGATAATTATTGACCCTTTTGAATGCTTTGATCCAAAGGATTTTTCACAAAATCAGTTTATGCTTCAACATTGACAAACTTAGATCGTTCTTGTTCTAAAAGGAAAACACTTTTTAATCCTCCTATTAATAGATGTTAATATTGCTTAGCAAATAATTCGATTGTATTAAATTTGTAATTATCTCTGATTAATTGATTTAAAATTCTTGTTTTGAATTTGTCAGAAGTCATCCTCTTCGCATTTGAAAGATTTTGTTTGCCATTTAAGTGTGTATTTTTAATAAATGAAAATCTACGAATGACAAAAAAACCTTTTTCGAATGGATTTTTAATGGATACTCAGAATAAGAAATTCATTCAATATTTTATTTATTTTTCCATTTTAAAATCTTGAAATTAAAACTAAAATCTCAAAATTGTTTGTAAAAGATTTAAAACAAAACGTTTCTTCATTAAAAGAAAAAGGAACAGATACCACACTTTGATCCCAGTAGCAAAGCAGCTCAATGGATATCAGACATAATAACAATCTAAGTTTTCTCTTCAAATTTTAGTATATTTGTCTATTTTGTTTATTCTGCATTTATTGTGTTGAAAAAAAAGAAGAATTCATTTCCTTAAAATTAAGAATATTCAAAGTTCTTTTATCCCATTTATTTATATAGTCTGGTATTCTTAATAAACAACACAGCCTCTACTCACTTAACGAGTTACCTGTTTAACGACCTCGGACTTCATTTTTAAAAATCTCAAAGTTAAAAATTCCGACCAGTTGGTATTGCAAATTTGCAAAAACTTTGTGATTCTGTTTTCAATTGTCTTAATGAATCAAAATAAATAAACTGAATAAATAAGTTGAAAATTAAAACATAAAAATTTTACTTTATTTACATTTAGTATAAAACCAAACTAATGAACAGAATATAAAACTGATTTCCGAATTTTTTTTATTACGTTTAATGTTCAATTCACTATTATATAAATATTTAGAACATCTCTCTATATTTCTGAGATGAGCTATTGGAACTATTTACATCGTTCAGACTGTTGTCCTCATCTTTATTGCCATATTCCCGATGTGTCAGCCGTTGGATGCTTCGGCCTTCTTCAGGTGATATACATTGGAATTTTGAACTGAATCCTATATTCAGTCCAGGGATAGAAAAGGCATGGCACGTGGAATTAGAACAATCTACCCCTATAGACTAAAAGGGTTTGGTTCGAAATTGCTATATATATGACCTGAAGAAGGTTGGAGCATACAACAACCGAAAATTATACAATAGTATAAATAGTAAACATTTAAAAATAAATTAGAATTTTACAAATGATGAAAAAGTGACATTAAAACTGAATCTGAATCTGACTGACACATATCCATTATACATATAGAAGATCATTGGGGCAGAACCTGGTCAGTAAGTGAGGAGTAGCTGCATAACAGATGGAATTGTTTCTCTTATGGGCATCCATATATAAGAGAGAAGTAAATAAGGAAACCCTTTAAAGTGTCAATTGTGAATCAAATAAGGTTCATTTGTTTTTAATCTCAAATTAACAGAAATTTATAATTTATTCTCATGTTAGTTTTGGGGATACTTTCAATGGAGGCATGAACCTTAAAATTCCTTTATCCGAAGACAAAATCTAGCTCAAATTACACTGTATTGAAAAATTAACTGACCCAACACACTGCTTCACCCCTAGTCATCTTACATCATTATCAATTAAATAAAAGTTTAGTCAAACAGTAGGTTATTAAAAAAGGGCAGAAGCCATGGCTGCTTTATACATTGTCAGTTATGATATTTTTTCTGTTTCGCCTGTCAGATAATATTCATCTTATTTTGTCTTATTTTTTGTTTATTTCTGATGAGAAAACCTTAAAGAATGTCTACTCAATATTTTTCTTTTTGTTTATTTTTCTTCATCATTAAAACAGATTATTTTGGGGTTTCTTTCTCAAATGTATATTTGATAAAGTGTTTTTGCTTAGTGATTTATGAAAAAAAAAAGTGTCTACCCTTTTTAAATGTTCTTTGATTGTGTTAAATCTGGCATGAAGGAAAGGTCGTCCAAACTAATTTTTAACACTCAATTATTCAAAGAGCAACCACAGAAAGCAGGAACTATTTTAAAATCATCTCAATTCCTTCGATTCCATACAAAAAAGAAAACCAAATCTATTGAGGATCTAATATGCACAGCTTAGATGTGGCACAAGATCATAAGTATGGAGCACCCAGTGAGCATAAAATCATGTCGAAGTGGCCAAAAAAGAATCTCCATTGCCAGATTGGAAGAACCATTACAAAAGCCTGATACAGACTTATTGGTCCCACATTTTGTTATTGACTCATATTGTATAACAAACATCATGTTTGATGCAAAAAATATTGTTGTTTAATCATACTTTCTTAGAAGTAACTTGTTTCATAAATATCATTTTTAAATACAAACAAAATATAATTAAACAAAAGAGAGAATTTAAACCAATTTCAGTTACAATGGCTGACTTTTTTAAAATGCCTGTCAAAAATATTTATCTTTTTTTCTTTATGCAATTGATTGTTCTTGTATATCTGAACATCTATGTATGTAAGCGGATGTGTGTTTGAGTGTGTGTGTGTGTGTGTTTGTAAATGTGCCTCTGTCTGTGTGTGTGTGTGTGTGTGTGTGTGTGTGTGTGTGTGTGTGTGTGTGTGTGTGTGTGTGTTTTTACTTTTCTCTGTACACAGGATCAATTTTATTTACCATTTTCTAGGACAGGAAATATTTAATTCTCCAAAAGTCTCTGATAATTTTTCAACCAAAATCTGATAATCTTATTTCTTGAAAAAATTAATTTTGGCAAGGTTTGGTAATTTTTGTCTTAATTACTGGATTGAGAAGTCATCATTATTTACACTTTTCTCCTCCTCTTTGTTTTTGCTATCACACTGTGTTTTGGCAGCGCATTCTCTGGCCATCATAAAGTGCATGTTAATCTGAACTTACAGGGAATTTAAGCTGATAATTGTTTTCTTGTAAATTTTAATTCAGCCAAAGTCTGAAAAAATTATTCATTGGAAATTTTAATAGCAAAAAATGTTTGTGATAATTTTATTCCTGTAAAATTTTCATTTTACAAAATTTTTGTTGAAAAAATTTCTAGATTTTACCTGGAAGAGTTCTTAATAACAAAAATACTCAAATAACTGATATTTCAAAAAAGTAAAAAATAATCATGAAGACAATGTACTTTCTTCATTTAATGCTTTCTGATGATGAGTTGGAGATGCTCATGACCAGTTATTCTGCCAGATGAAAGAAAGCTTATTCACCATTTGGGTAGATTAATTCGCTTTAGTGTCAGCCATGACTCGTGAGTAAGTGGTTGATCATTATAGATCAAGAACTTTTAATCAAGTCATCTTCTCAGACAAATAATCATGTTTACAAGACAGAAATTATTTTTTGATAATCTGTATTTCATTAATGAAACAGTTTTTTAATATCTTTGTTTTTCTCTTCATATTAATAGATTATTAAAAATTTATATGATTAAAAACATCCTTATAAACTAGCTGCACCCATAGAAATTCAATGGGTGTCAACAAGTATCTCATGTCTCTTCTGTTTTACCTTTTTATCTTTTTATCTTTTTATTTTTTTATTTTTTATCTTTTTATTTTTTATTTTATTTTTTATCTTTTTATTTTTTATTTTATTTTTTATTTTTTTATTTTATTTTTTATCTTTTTATTTTATTCTTTATTTTTGTTTTTTTTTGTTTTTTTTATCTTTATCTTTTTATTTTATCTTTTTATTTTTTATTTTATTCTTTATTTTTTATCTTTTTATTCTCCACCTTATTCTCTTTCAATCTATTTTACTTTTTCATATTTTTATGTTATACAAATACAGATTAGTTCACAATTCAAAAAAGAAATAAAAAAGACAGTTATTTTCCACTGCAGCCTCTCTTTTTACTTTCTTTTGCTCTATCTCTCCATAAAGAATTTTAATGGATTGCAATTTTTATACATTTCCAGCTTAAATTTTTCACTCATTGTTACATCGTATCCTACTTTTCTTTCTTTCCTTTCCATTCCTTTTGCCCACTCGTCTCTTTGTATTTGCTTGTATCATTATCTTTTCCTTTCACCTGGTTTCCTTTTCCTTTCACCCTTTCTTACATCAACTTTGCCAGTTCCTTCCCACTTAATTATTATACAAAGTTTTTAGTCAGTTCAAACAGATACAACACTTTGATCCAGGAATGAATTATAAATAAAAAAAAAACTCAGAATAATATAGATTATATTACATTTCTCTCCTACTAATATCAGTTACTATTTAAGTTATCTGAATTCTGAGATGAAGGATTTAAACCTGAGTAGTGTTACTAAATAGAACTTTGCAGTTGGTCAATGTGATAAGTCCTTTGAACATTTACTATTTAATTTATAGACTATTGTCACACTAGTTACTGAACAATTTCTTCAAATTTCCACTGGCCTTAAAATACATTAAATTCTTATAATTTTGTCATATTTTGATGGGTCTAATTGATTTCTTCCTTTCAATATTAAAATTTAAGTCTTCTTACATTCCAATCATACTAATTTCCTTCACAAATGCATAGATCCACGAAGAGTAAATAGCAGAATAGTTAAAGCCTTTTATCCCTATAAAATAACTCACCTGAGAAAGTTTCTCTGATAGCAGTTTCCATATCTGGTCCCAAATTTGGTTGACATCGGAGAGGACTGGTTGCCATTTGCAAAACATCTACAAATGTTAGAGAAATTATGAATAGGTCTCCAATAGCCAAGTCCAATATTGTTACAAAATGGAGGCAAAGGTTGCCAAATAACGTTTGTCATATAAGAAAACTGATATATATATATATATATATATATATATGAAGAAATATAGTCTTAAGGTGTTCTATATTTATGGGATAAAGTGCTCAATATCAGAGATTGTGTAAATATAAAAGTGAACATAGAAGTCAACACTTAGAGCCGACAGTCTGTTTCATGCTAGATGCAATCGTCAGGCCACAAGTGCACTCGTCGCCAGACGATTGCATCTAGCATGAAACAGACTGTTGCCTCTAAGTGTTGACTTCTATGTTCACTTTTATACTTATATATATATATATATATATATATATATATATATATATATATATATATATATAAGTATAAAAAATATATATATATAAGTATAAAAGTGAACATAGAAGTCAACACTTAGAGGCGACATATACATATTATATATATATATATATATAAGTTACAAAAAATTTAGTAATCCGTATAGGTAGTCCCATGGAGGATGAAATCCTGAGAGCTCAATGTAAATTCAGAGCTAATAATTTAAAGAAAAACAGACCACTTTAAGGCTCCATGCAATAATTTATTTCACCATAGCCCTTTTAAAGGATGCTGGATCACCAGACTTCACTTCCAAAAGGTGAAACGAAAAATGAAATGAATATTTACATTTTTGACTGGTAGTATTAAGTTTATGTAATTTAACAGAGATTGCAGTGAGGAGTGGTGTGATAGACATGATCGAGCTTAAATTTTTCATTGATCAGATGACTGCTTATATATATATATATATATATATATATATATATATATATAAGCAGGTATCTGATCAATCATTTAAGTGAACTCAGCAGAATAAGGAGACAAACACTGACACCAAATTCTTCTCACCATTAAAAAAAAATCCTTGTATATAACACAGATTTATGAAGAACATCCAGATGTAAAAAAAAATGTTAAAAACCAAGAAACCCAACATTAACAGTGTTTTTCCGAGCATAACCAGGATGCCTTGAATTGTGTTTGGAAACTGAATGAAAATTCAACTAAGAATGAATTTGCTGTGAATCACAGAGAATATAGAAAGCAAAACAAATACACGAACAATAATTGCTACCTTAAAAAACAAATAAAAACACTTGAAAAGAGGCAAATAATTAACCAAAAGTGCTCAGGACACTATGAACAATTTCCCTAGACTCAGACTTTAAAAAAGAAAAATTGGAAGGACACTAGAAATACTGAAGAAAAACTTACAAAATATTCCTTGCTTATCATATTTAATAAAGCATTTATAAAAGAATGACTGATACCGAAATATTCAGTGCATATTGTAAGGAAACTAGAGATAAAAACTTGCAAATTATGCCTTGTTCATCATATTCAATAAAACATTTATAAAAGAATGATTGCTACCCAATTATTGATTGCATATTGTAAGGAAACCAGCAATACTGAACAAAAACTTGCAAAATATGCCTCGTCTATCATATTTAATGGATCATTTATAAAAGAATGACTTCTACCCAATTATACATTGTATATATGCAGGCATATATCTTTTACGTTTTTATTTCTGTATGAAATTTTAAAAAGAGTTTATCTGTTCGCAACTAATTTTTCAAGTAAATTTATTTACTTATTATTAACAATGATGGATAAATTTCAAGAATTTTTTTTTTGACAATATCTTGTATTTATATAAATTCGTAACATCATTATTCAATCAATGCTATTTTCTCTATGACTATACATCTATATACATACATACACATACATAAATGAACACAGAATTATGAACATATACACACAAATATATATATTTATATATATATATATATATATATATATATATACACACACACACACACACACATATATATATATATATATATACACACATATATATACATATATACACACACACACACATATATATATATATATATATACACACACATATATACACACACACACACATATATATATATATATATACACACATATATATACATATACACACACACACACACACACACACATATATATATATATATAATAGCTGGCCATTTGTATTCGAGGATACCCGTCTATTACGGTGGCTAGCAAATCCCTATTGCAGATGCTCACTCAGGCGCATTTGTATGTTTTCAACACCCACAGAGTCAACCTGTGGTTTGCACTGCAACTATGCTGAGCAGACCTTAGTTACAGTTTCTGGGAGAGAGTAGGTTATTTTGCATGATCAACAAACTGAACAAGGCCTGCACACTCAAACCCTCGGTCACGATGACATGTGACTTCGTACTAGCACAGCTATTGACAGCCTCCCCAGGGTTCCATCTACCCAATTTCACTCACAAAGCATGGGTCAACCAGTGGTATGATTTTCAGGCACTTCCCAAAGGTCCCACACACTGGGATTGCCCCTTCCAGGCCAATAACATGAGAGAGAAAGTCTACTTCCTAACAAATCAACCGTGCTGAGATTCAAACCCGGGTTTCATGGTCAGAAAATATATATATATATATGTGTGTGTGTGTGTGTGTACATGCACATATGCTAAGACAGTGTTCAGCTTGTTGACCATTACTACTGTTTAGTAGGTTCATTCTGCACAAGGGGGCCTATATTTGTGTTCTTTTTGTGTTGTCTTCTGGGTGAGAAAATTTGAAATTCTCTGGGTTATTTAGATTAAATACTTAAAGCTAGTTGATCAGGAGAAAAAAAAACTTATTCTTTCCTTTATTTACACACTAAAAGTAAAGCATTTTTTTAAATTTTAAGACATAAATTTGTTTAAAATTTTAAATCTTTAATAAGGTTACAAAAATAAGGAATTAATGAAGATGTGCACACACAACATTTGTAGCTATTTTAAAACATTACACTATATTCAAACATAAAACGATTTATTTTGATCTTTTTTGGAAGCAGTTTAGTAAAACTGGCAACAGATGACTGCAATTTTGCTTTTTGACTTATTTTGACTTTGTTACAAACTGCGATTTATATCATTACAAATAAATTAAAATTGATACTGAATTTAATTTTTCTGTAAGTTGTCCCATGAAATCTTTTGCTTCAACTTGTCACAAAAAAAATAATGTAATATGAATAAAAATACAAGAATATGAAGTCTTTATTAGTATTATGGTCAGTGACATAGTTAGGGGGTGGTCAGAGGCATTGGCACTTTTGTGTCTGCTGTAGGTTGTAAGTCTGTATAGGTTGCATTGAAATAAAAGTGGTTTTAATTTCAGGGAAATTACTCAGAGTTGAAGGATCTTTTCAATTTTGAGTAACTTAAACTATAACATATATATTGGCATATCTACTGTCTAAAGAGTGACAATTAACAGATGAAATAGTTTTTGATGGCGTCATTGAAGAATTTGCCAAGAAAAAAATCAAGTTACTTTCTAGAAAGTTGTAATTTTCATTTCACAAATAAAGATGGTCCGAATTTTTTACACTTTTTTCCATATATGTCATTTTTGCTTTTTACACTTTTTCCTTATATGTCATTTTTGCTTTTTACACTTTTTCCTTATATGTCATTTTTGCTTTTTACACTTTTTCCTCATATGTCATTTTTACTTTTTATACTTTTTCCTTATGTCATTTTTGTTTTTTACTGATAAAGTTTAAGTATGTTTGGTGTGTATTTAAAGCGTACTATATTTGAATAAGTTAAAGTAATATTATAATGGTACACACAACTAGTTTTATAACTTTAAGAGTGAGTAACTGTGCAATATATATATATATGTATTGTGGGGGCCAGTGGCAAACTCAAGGTAGCACACACACACACACACACACACACACACACACACACACACACACTATCTATGCCACTCTGATTGATGAGATGCTCGGCCTTTAATTGAGATAGGAATATTTTTTTTAAATTTCTGGTTGATATTAAATTGTTTCTGTTCTCAACTATCTTGGAAATGTTCATCAGTCAAAGCTTTTTGCTCTTTTGGGTTTTTTTTTATATAATTTTCAGTCTGCCTTTCATTACAAGCTGCACAAAATTGCCTTGCAGCCGACATGTTAGACAGCATTGACAGTGGTTCTATTTTTATGGAAGTGTGTGTGTGTGTGTGTGTTACATTTTGGCAAGTAATATTATTGTGTGTGTGTGTGTGTGTGTGTGTGTGTGTGTGTGTGTGTGTGTGTGTGTTTCATTTTGGCAAGTTAATATTATTTTCCTTGAAGTTCTTGGAAATTCAAGATAACAGTCATAAAACTTTTAAGAAGTCCGTATCATTCTGGAAGCTCTTCAGACAATTGCATTTATATTTCTATATGTTAGAACCCCCACTTGACTAAATTTGATTTTATATAAATAATAAATATAAATAATATTTTATTTTATTTTCAAAAATTTTTATTTTCCATTTTATTTTATTCTATTTATCATATTTTTAAATATTTTTTAATATATTTTTTTAATGAAATTAATGATTTATTTACAGTATTTACATTTTGACTAATATCTTCGTCTTTGTTGTTTTTTCACAATGTTTCAACTGTTGTGTCTGGCCTTCTTCAGGTATGTGTCAATCCCATTCACTCTCAGAGAATTTATTTAATCTACGGCAAAGATTATTCTCTGTCCACTGTGCATGTCTAGGGATATCTCGTCTTGTTCTTATTTAATAAGACATGCAGTCATATCGTGTTGAAATACTGGTTCTTGTATGATCACTGAAGTTAAGCAATGCCAATCCCGGACAGTACCTAGATGGGTGACTGTTTGGGAATACCAGGTGCTATAATTTTGGATGTGCAGCTGGCGTAATGGATAACAGCTTGGAATTGGAAATCGGAGAAGAGAGTTCCAATTTCAGTCATTATTATCTCCAAAAAAATTCTTACAATCTAAAAATATTTTCTAGTTTTAAATAACCTGCAAAGGGTTGATAAGTCATCAAAAACAAATCAATCAATCTTATTTAGTCCTGCTCAGTTATTGCACACCTGTTTCCAATGAGTCTAAGTCTGTATTATCCACACATAGGATTTAACTAACAATCTGAAGAAAATATGGCAATATGGCGGAAATGTTGTAACAATAACAACAAGGATGAGGATATTAGTCTGAATTTAAATATTGAGAATCTCTCTTCATATAAATGCTTCATAAAAATAGAATAATTCTGACTGTACTACATGCTGATCTTCACAGTATTCAATCTCTTTTCCACCTTTTTTTATTTAATTATTTGATATCTAATTCTTAATTATTTTAATTTATTTATTTGTCTATATTTCTGAGGTGAGGTATTATGTACACTATTTACATTATTCGGACTATTGTCCTCATCTTTGTCACCATATTTATTACAACGTTTCGACCTTTCAGTATCTGTATATATTTCTGAGATGAGGTATTATGTACACTATTTATATTATTCGGACCATTGTCCTCATCTTTGTCACCATATTTATTACAACGTTTCTGCCTTTCCGTATCTGTCTATATTTCTGAGATGAGGTATTATGTACACTATTTACATTATTCGGACTATTGTCCTCATCTTTGTCACCATATTTATTACAACGTTTCGACCTTTCAGTATCTGTATATATTTCTGAGATGAGGTATTATGTACACTATTTATATTATTCGGACCATTGTCCTCATCTTTGTCACCATATTTATTACAACGTTTCTGCCTTTCCGTATCTGTCTATATTTCTGAGATGAGGTATTATGTACACTATTTACATTATTCGGACTATTGTCCTCATCTTTGTCACCATATTTATTACAACGTTTCGACCTTTCAGTATCTGTATATATTTCTGAGATGAGGTATTATGTACACTATTTATATTATTCGGACCATTGTCCTCATCTTTGTCGCCATATTTATTACAACGTTTCTGCCTTTCCGTATCTGTCTATATTTCTGAGATGAGGTATTATGTACACTATTTACATTATTCGGACTATTGTCCTCATCTTTGTTGCCATATTTATTACAACGTTTCAGCCTTTAAGTATCTGTCTTTATTTCTGAGATGAGGTATTATGTACACTATTTACATTATTCTCGGCCGTTGTACGCTCCAGCCTTCTTCAGGTGGCTGAATTTATTTTGCTCACTGGGGTAGACTGTTCTATTTCCATTTGCCATATTTAATGGATGTTTGTTATCAGTTATCTCCTGTTAATTCACCTCTCCAAGTTCTCCACTGCCTTAACGAGGTATTGAACTCACAACTCTTTGGGTCCTGTCACTGGATCTACCCAGCACCTTTATCCACCGAGATGAGGGCAACAGTTCAAACAATGTAAATAGTGTAAAGTGTTACAATATCTCATCTCAGAATAGAGACAGATGAAAATCTTTACTTGACACAATTTTTGTTGTTTATTATTAAAAGTTCTTTTAAATGATTCTAGTTGACAAGAAGTTAAAATGTGTTTGAACTGATAAATGCATCACTTGAGGAGCAGTCTGGTTTATGAATATTCCCTCATTAACCTGCTTTATAGAGATTTACTTACATCTTCGAATGTGTCGATGGGAGTAAGATAGAATCAGCATAGCTGCGTTGAACTGTTTTATTTTATATTCCATCATCTGAGCAAAAATTGATAAAATCAAATTATTGGAAAAATTATTAGATTTGTGTTTTCTTGATAATGGATTTTAAAAAAATTAAAAGAAAACATTTCTATAATAGAATTAAACAAAGAAAAAGAAGGAATTAAGTGAATTAAACAAAGAAGAAGAAAAAGAAGAAATTAAGTGAATTAAATCTGAATAAAAAAAATTATTTATTAGCAATTTAGTGTTGATTTATCTTTGTCAACAAACAAGAAAAACAAATCAGATTATCATTCAATTTCATCAAAAGATAAATATAGCACAGAAAATTTGGCCCAGAAACTGCATTGGAATAGCAAAAAGATGCCTTCCTAAAGCTAAACAATGTATCAAGAAACAGGAAAATTATATTAGAAAGAAAGAAAAGAGTGCTGACCTGCTTATCTAATATCAATTCTCCGACTCGGATACAACAGTGTAATATGTAAAATATCAAATCCTCCCATATGACAGTGAATGCTGAACAATTTCCTCACAGATGAAGAGAAGACTTGAGTCAACAGAGATATGACTACAGAAGGATGCTGAGAATACCATGGATGGAACATTTGATTAATGAAGAAGTTTTATGTAAAATGGGAACAAAAGGGACACTTGTACTTAGAATGAGAAAAAAGAGCTGAAATTTCTGGAATACATAAGGGAGTGGGTTTGAAAATTAAAGATATTGAAGACTACTATGGTTGCTAGAATCATTTGTATTCCCATTAATGGACACTATAACTACTGGCTTTGGAGGCTTTGTCATGAAAACTGTTGGCAAAGTGGTTGGCTTTTTAACTAGTTATATATATATATATATATATACTCAACTCTCTTGTCAAATATGATGTATGAGTGTCAAGCAGATCAGTTCCTAGGAAACTGACAGCCTGACAACAGCCCATGAGATTTGATTATAGTGGTGAAGGTTTCGTGCAGGACCATCCACACTTTTTGAAGGGCCGAATACAGATACCTGGTGCACTGAGTGCCACAAGGTCCCCAAACGACCCTCTGCAGGTTTTGAATTCAGAATTGTCCTTCTCCTAGACCAATTGCCATCCAAGGCTATAGAAACTAGTCTGTCCTGCTATTTACCCATAGTTGGAGGGAGAAGAAGAGGATTCACACCTTTTCCAAGGGTATTAGCATGTAAGTAAATGTAATGGATTCGATTGGAATTTGAACTCGGCTCTCCGATTCCTCAATCCAAGATGCTATCCATTACCCTACTGTGCCTCCTCAATATATATATATATATATATATATATATATATATATATATATATATATATATATATATATATAAGGATATTAAAACAAAAACATGCTAAAAATTGCTACACAATTATGTTTCAACACTACAAATGTGTCTCCTCAGGTGATGGTATACTAATGGCAAGAGAACAATTATTTTTTCTTATTATAACCATTCACTCAACACTATTTTATCATTTAGCTCTACTCTGTATTGAGCCTTATTTTAAATTAAATTTTACGGGGAGTGGAATTATTCTCCATTTGTTCTCATTTTACCTGGACACATATATATATATATATATATATATATATATATATTTTTTTTTAAAGAGAAAAGAAAGGCCACAAACATTTTTAGTTATGTGTTGTTTTTTTTTATTAAATATATATTATTCTTTATTTTCCATATCTTTTGCTAGACGTGTTTCGGGTCTTGGGACTATTATCAGGCAAAGAACAATTATTTCTACATATTATTTAAGGAAATTAATTCTTTCCTTATGTTTAACCATTGCCTTTTTTGTGTGTTACTAATCAAAGTTATTCTTGGACTTGTGGAGAAAATGTTCCTCTGCTTCAGGGGTAATAAAACAATTAGGATTGGTCAGAGAAAGGGGGAAGGAAGGAAGCCTTTGTTCTTATCTTTTTATGACTTCCATATATATATATATATATATATATATATATATATATATATATATGTGTGTCTGTGTGTGTGTGTGTGTGTGTGTGTGTATATATATATGTATATATTAAAAAAAATAAAAACTGGTGGAAGCAATGGAAAACATGCCAAAAGATCTAAATCACATTAAAAAGGTAAAAAAAACTGCAATAAGAAAAAAGAAAGATGAAAAAGACCTAAAAGCAAACACCTCCCTACTCAGTAAAGTGCTCAATGCCTAGATGACCGAGACAGATTAAAAAGCGCTTGACAACATTAATTCTTATGAAAGTATGGCTCTAGTCGTAACCCGAGGTTAACGTACACTCTCTCTTCAGACATTCAAGTTATTACATGAGCATGAAACTCAGGTTACAACCAGGGCCATCCTTACATATATCTACTATCTATATTTCTCATGTTGTCTGTCTGTGTGTCTGCCGTGGGCGTTGTTACCTTGCCCAGGCCGCATTTCTCACCCGATTTTGATGCGGTTTTCACCACAAGTTTGCAAATGGCTGCCGTAAGAACATGACGGAGCCCGATTTTTGATTTCGGACTCGGGTATCGAAAAATCGAAAAAATCTGCTTACAGAAGGAATGATCGCATTTCAACCAAATTTGACACCCTCTTAGAGTCTACCATTAGAAGTGTTGTCCAGAAGTTTCATGACTACGGACCCCTAAACAGCGCGGAAAATCGATAAAACCCAAAAAGCGATACGTCCAGATTGCGCCTGAACCGCATGTCGGTTTTTAGCGAAAACCGACCGGATTTATGAGGAGGCCATTGGGAGTCACCATGTGAAGTTTCAACTCTGAGCGCCCCCCAAACAGAGTGCAAATCGACAATCGGTCAACCCCTAAAAATGTTTTTCCGGTTGGGTATTTCCTAAATGCAGATTAATTTAAAATCACGCTATGCGCGAGAAGAAACAGGTCAGTGCGTGCAGTGGAGTGGAAGAAAACATTTGACCTCGAATTCTGGAATAGGTGCTGGGCCATTGAAATTCGGCTTTTTTATCCCTGCTACCAGGTCTGACTTTGAGCCACAAATGACACATTCGACTTTGTCAACACTTTTGCTTTAATCGTCGCATCTTACCAAAATAAGCACTTCCTTTATTCGCGTCTTTATTGAAAAAAAAAAAACGCATACGTGCTGAGTGAAAATGGTTCCGCCCTCAGCAGTCCATTTTCCAATTCTTTAAACCTTTTCCCCTAGCCCAGTCCGCATCCCAGACCTGACGAGGAGTTTTTGCGCTAAAACAGCAGGGCTTCCTCCCAATACATTTCAAAGCTAATGCCGGCAAACGGTTAGCGGCTTTTCGTTGTCGCACAAACCAAACGAGCAAACGCTTCATTGCAGCTCCTTGCATTCTCATCGCCGGTATCACGTGCGTTAGAGCCAAGCTGCATATGCAGCAGGCAGCTTGACCCCGTTTACGGCCAAGCCTTGCGCTTGCCAAATCATGCGCACATGCGTGAATGCACGCTAGCATCTTCCATTTTGCGTGATCACATTCATTGGTCTAAGTCATGGCCATTATCCAGGCTACACCAATCAATGACAAGTCACGCTCCCTTTAAATACATGCAGCGCGGCTGCATCCGCACTCACGTCTTGATTTGATCGACATTAACGCATCTGTCCTATGGATTAATTGACAGCTTCCTGCTACCGCAAGTTACCTATTTGCTTAAACGTTTGCATTACCCATTTTATCTCCGCGTACTGCCTCTACTGCGCAGCCCAGTCCCTCTTAGCGTTCCATACCTATTTCTACCTTTTCGTAGTTCAGTTTTGCTATTAGACAGTTAACTGCTGTCGCAAGTTACTTATTTACTCAATCGTTTGCCCAACCTAATTTACCTCCACGTTACAGTTTTCTCTGTAAGTTGAAGTGTACTGCCTTTACTACGCGGACCAGTACACCTCAGTACTTCACTGCCTATTTGCTTAAACGTTTGCATTACCCATTTTATCTCCGCGTGCTGCCTTTACTGCGCAGTCCAGTCCGTCTTAGCGTTCCATACCTATTTCTACCTTTTCGTAGTTCAGTTTTGCTATTAGACAGTTAACTGCTGTCGCAAGTTACTTCTCTTCTGCCTTTACTACGCGGCCCAGTACACCTCAGTGTTTCACTATTTTTAACCTTCAACGCTTCAACGCTTTGGTTGCGTAACCTCTTCCTACAGTGACATTTTCGTGCTGCCAGAAAGCAGGGCCCATAGCTAGGAGAAGCTTCGGCATCAACTTCTATTCGCATTCTTACACAGCATTTCTACAACCCTTCAAATGTCTCCTACACGACGAACATCCGCACGTCAGCAACTGAAGACCCCTAACACCGTTAACGTTACACATGAAGAACAGGCGACTGCGGAGGAGCACATAATAACTTCGGTTACAGATGATCATATAGCGTCTACTTCAACCTCTGCTTTGCACTCTTCTGCGTGCCGTGGCGATGACCAACCCGGCAGCTCCTGAAAGGCTGCAAAAACACCCAGGCGAGGCAACCTTAGCAGGCGTTCTAAAAAAGCCTCACCGGCTAAGCGGAAACGGGAGCAGGATCTCATCGAGTGCGCCTCCTTGGGGGAGAAACAGCTGGCGTCTACTTCAACTTCTGCTTTGCACTCTTCTGGCGATGACCGACCCGGCAGCTTTGCTAAGCGTGCCAAAATACCATTGCAAGACAACCTTAGCAGGCGTTCTAAAAGAGCCTCTGCGGCAAAGAGAAATCGGGAGGAGGAAACCGAGGTAGAGGCCTCTTTGAAGTTTTCCAGTCAATCTCAACGGAGGCAGTATGTTTTGTCACATGAAACGCTGGGTGAGCGTAACTACCGTTTTTACTGCAAATCAGTTTATACATATTCGTTGAAAAGTAAGAGGAAACTACCTAAACGTACGATTTTTGAATCAACGCCGAGCCATGCTGCTAGTATATATATATAGGAAAAGACAAAATTATTCATACAGTATGAAAAATAGAAAAAATGAACAATTTTCATAATATTAATAGTCAATAGCATGGCCTCTCATCTTTATGACTTGCTGCAAGCTTTTTCTAAAATTTTGATGAGATTTGAACGAGTTTTTTCTGGGATTTTCTTCCATTCTTCAATGGTTACACGTTCTAATTCCTGAAGGTTTTTGGTGACCGACGATTTCTTCGAACCTTCAATTCTTGCCATAGATTTTCAATAGGATTAAAGTTAGGATTTATTGAAGGTCATGCAGAACTGTCATCTTTTTTTGAAGCCACGCAGTTACTGATTTAGACTTATGTTTGGGATCATTATCTTGCTGGAAAGTAAATCGCCGACCTAGATAAAGATTTTGCGCTGATTGTTGTAGATTTTCATCCAGAATTTTTATATAGTCTGCAGATTTCTTTATTCCTCTTATTGCAATTAATTGTACAGTCCCCCTTAAGCGAAAGCAACCCCAAATAATCATCGAGCCGCCTCCATGTTTTAATGTTGCTAATGTGTTCTTTGAGAGGAAAGCCACACCTTTCTTGAGCCAAATCTTCTGTACTTCATTATGTCCAAAAAGACTCGTTATATGGGCGAGGAGAACGATCCCTGTGTGCGGCACCGTTGGAAAGTGCCTGAAAACCATACCACGGGTTGACCCAAGGCTTGTGAGGGAAATACATTGAGCTCTCTGGATTTTTTACTCCTTGGGTCTACCCATACGGATTACCTAGTTTTTCGTAAACTAAATATATATATATATATATATATATTTAGTTTACGAAAAACTAGGTAAAAGGAGTAAAAAATCCAGAGAGCTCAATGTAAATCAGAGCTAATAATTTAAAGAAAAACAGACCACTTTAAGGTTCCATATATATATCCTCCTTGGACTTTTGAACAGGAGTAGAGGTTTATCCCTTGCTTCCTGTTTAGGATCAGTTTTACGGTTCCTTAAAGTCTTTTCATTCTCTTTCACTCTCAGTAGCCCCCTGGATCTTAGTGGCATTGTCACCTTGGTTGGGGTGAATTGATTAATAAGAGTTTTGCAAATTTAATAACAATAGAAAATGATGGATTTTTCAATATGAATATATGTACAGTGATTTACTTTAACTTATAACTAATTATTAAATAAACTGAAGCAGATTCAGTAAACAAAATTTTGATAAAAGTCAGTGAGTTATATGCCATGCACGATATACGATTAGGCGATCATGTCTCTTTCGATATATGACTGACAAGGCAGTTTTTTTTTCCCACAGTAGGTTGCCATTTCTTTCTGAAGTACACCAGTTGCCATCCAAGGCTATAGAACCCAGTCTGTCCTGCTTTTTACCCATATCTGGGGAGAGAAGAAGAGGATTCATACCTTTCCCAAGGATATTAGCATGTAAGTGAATGTAATGGATTTGACTGGAATTTGAACTCAGCTCTCTAATTCCACAATCCGAGCTGCTATCCATTACTCCACCATGATAAAAGGTCGGGGCATTTAAATTAATTTTATTCTGATAAAGATTATAATCATGGGCTCCAAATTCTGTAAATAAAAAACAAGAATAAGTAAAAGTTTATCATCCCCCCCACCACACACACACCATGAAACCCTGAAATCACCCCCTGGTATAGAACCCTAACCCGGATATATATATATATATATATATATATTGTGTGTATTTAGGCAGCATTTTTTCATTCATACATGTTTTATTAAATAATATAGACAAGTGTTGTCTATTTATTTTATATAAATTCTTTTAATATCGTCTGATAAGCTTAAACAAAGAAAGAAAATCACAATATTGATACATATTTTTTAATCCTATTTAAGCTTTCGGCTTACATAAGCCATTATCAAAGATGACAATTACAGTACAATATATTAAGCAATACATGGACAAGAAAGTGATGATAGTCTATTTACATGGAAGATTTTCAAGCAATGATAAACTCATGCATATAAGACGCTGGAAGCAAAAATCACACCGCAGCTCATGATGTCACACATGACCACGTGAGAGTGAATTCGAGAAGTATCAAGTATGGGAAGCCGTTGGTATAAACCAATTGCTTCTGTTACCAATTATAGGCATATAAGAATATTTGTGGAGATTTCATAGTTTATTTTGTTCATGTTAGGTTTCAACTGTTTTATGTATATAGCTTCAAGAATACTATACTTAAACATGAAAACAATAAACAAAAACTAAAAATTCTTGTCCGTGTATTGCTTAATATATTGTGTAATCGTCATCTTTGATAAAGGCGAAAGCTTAGAATTAAAAAATATGTATCAATATTGTGATTTTCTTTCTTCGTTTAATGATAATGTTATTAAGATTATCAGACGATATGAAAAGAATTTACATAAAATAAATAAACACTTGTCTATATTATTTAATGAAACATGTATGAATATATATATATATATATATATATATATATATATATATATATATACACGCACACAGAGATAATCACACACAACCTAGATACAGACATATACATAAAAGGACATCCAAAAATAACTATAATTATTTTTAAAAAACATGTTATTAGGGTTTGATAACTCTTGTCTCCTCCTAAATATTCTCAAAGTGGTAGCACCTGTTAGGCTCCCAGCTATGGGAAAATAGTGAACCCTCAAACAAAAATCAACAGTACACTTTTATAATAACATGAGCAAGAATACTATTTTATAGCAAAATGTCAATCAATGCAAAACTAAAGACATAAAAATACATTTTTATAGTAAAATTATCGACAATATATTTTATGATCTAAAAACTATAAAAAAAAATACTTTTACGCTAAAAGTATAAAATTATGTACAAAATATTTAGATTTTGGCATTAAATAACGATTTGAGGTTGATATGCCGCAAAACAAAATCAACCAACCAGCCAGAATATTCTCCTTTTGCCTCAATGCACTTGTCTGAATGTTTTTTCCACTACAAGAAACATTTCTGCAATGTGGATTTTATCCAATATCGCCAGCAATTTTCATGTCATATCATTTCCATCAAGAAAAACATCTCCCATTCGTGTTATTATTCATAAAAAAGAACAGAAAACATTGCATGGAGCAAAATGCAAAGTGAATAGGCTAAACGAAGGACAGTCGCCATGTTGCTTGGTCAGTAATTGTTGGACAATCAAAGCCATCTAGGTCGGGGGTATTGCGATGGTGAATAAAAGCTGTTGCATATTATTTAATACACACTCTCAAGTCAACTTTTCAAATTCTCCAAATAAAACTGGTGCTTCATCATCTTTCCAGGAGAAATCAATTCATTGCGATGCCATATTTCATGGTATCATATTTCCTTGATGTCATATGTGATTTCATATTTTATTTTTTGGGAATGAGGAATTGTCAATATGCCTTAATTATTTTGAACTATTGTCCTCATCTTGATTGTTATAGACGTTATTAAGTAATATATATACATATATATATATATGAAATAGCACACAGTGAGTGCTGGTGGTAATAATTTCTATTTTTGATATCACTATATATATATATATATATATATATATATATATATAGTGATGTCAAAGATAGTATGAAGCCAAAAATGCTGGCAGTCATTGGGATACTGAGAGAAAAGACATTTAAGGCAAGCAGTCTTTGCAATGAAGTGCTCAATATAAAAAGACAAAGCATTAGTAGAATTGATATAAGTAAAAGTTTATCACTTAACTGATTGATGTTACCTTCAGCATCCAGTTTTGTAGGCGGACACATCTGTCCACTCTTCAGAGACATCAGCAATTTACTGCTCATATTTTTCAATTTTTTCTTTTATGTACTTATCATTGGTGTATTTGCAGATATACATTATATATATATATATATATATATATATATATATATATATATATATATATATATATATATATATATTCAGACATGTATTGTTACATATAACAGATAGCAAATACCTATTATGTTTTATCAGGAGCCACTCCAATATTCGTATGTTGACTTTAATTTCAGGAGAAAATAAAGAGAAAAACTGTCTAGGGTTTGAATATTTCTTTCTGTTGTTCATTGAGCTTAGCTTTTGGCTCATATGAAACATCATCAGAGCCATGGATTCATTCACCATCCGTCTGAAACACGCTGTGGACAGTGACACAAAGACACACAAGATTTCTGAGGAAGTCCCTCACCACTTCAATGAAAGAAAGTGTAGAAAAAGCACAGAAGAATGTGTCAATTATACAAGGCTAAATCCTGCACAGGCTGCTAAACTGTCTCCATTTGCAGTCAATGTAAACAAGCATACCTCACCAATATACACCTCATAAGCAGCTATCTCAGGGCCAGTAATAGACAGAAAAACCTTCCCTGTTCGATTAGGTAAATCCCTGAAAGAAGCAAACAGGTACTTAATATATCTAATTAAGGAACTAGTGCCTGTTTTAGAAGCCTGATTTCTACTGGTTTCTAAATAGGATCCAGTAAGAAAACTATTTCTGTTAGGAATTCTAAACTTATAAAATATTGAAGAACTTTTCTTTTGTGAGGGACGAAATTTTTCTTTTCTGTTTTCGTCTTTGTTTTTAATTATTATCTTAAAAATTTAAATGCAATGTCAATTGTCATCTTCTGTTTTCTTAATTCTTGTCCTTTTATTGTCCTCACTCCTTAATAATGTTTTGTTTCTCAAATTTTCTCATACCCTGTCTTAGTGACTTTATTGCCTTGCTTGAGATGAAATGATTAAAATATCAAAATTTATCGTAAGGAGTGTAATTCTTGCAAAAAGCAACACCTTAATAATCAGGTTATGACATGAAATAACTTTCCTAATTTATCAATGACATTTGCATTATTTACACTGTTATCCTTATCTTCATTCACCATGTTTTGACTGTTGTACACTCTGACCTTCTTCAGGTGATTGGAATTTCAAACCAAACCCTTTATTTCATCTAGTTTGTTCCTTTGTTCTAGTTCCACTCTTCTGGATGTCTCAGTTATTTCCCTTTAACTCAACTCTCCAAGTTTTGGTCCACCAATGCTGTGGCCTGGTATTGAACTCACAACTCTTTCAGTCTAGTCACTGGATTTAACCAACATCTTTAACCACTGGGGCCATGTGTCCTTGAGGACATGTGTGTATGAGTTTTTTGGGGGATTTATAAACCTAATGTCTCAATAATAGTTTTAGATAATCTGATAATGTCTCCATATAACCAAATCACATGATATAATAATAGTATTTTTATAAGACTTGATAATATATTAATAATTGGTAATGATATGACTTGGTCAATATTTCGTTATGCTATGTTGAATAAAAGATTAGCATAAGAAGAGACAAGTGAAAATGTTTTATTTATTACTTCGATAATGGACATTTATTCAATAATCTGCGATCTCTGATTAACATGGCCAACAAGAAGGTAATTAAAGCAGATCAAAAATTTAAAAAACATACAAAAGACACGCTGAGTTATAAATGCAACGATGATGAATAAATTTTTAATGGAAAGATGAAGGCTGAGAAGTGGTAATCATTTGATCTGCAATCTGTGACCAGCAGGTTAATTGATGATCTGCTTTGAAATTATCAGAATTTAAAATGTCATTTCAAAATAGTGTTTATTTCTTTTGAGTTATGTCACCTCTTGCTTAACAGCACATAAAATGGAATCAGCATATGCAAAGTTCAAATTCCAGCTGAGACATTTTATGTTTAATTTACAATATTGCATGAATACCATTTACATTATTCGGACTATTATCCTGATCTTTGTCGACATGTTTATCACAATGTTTCAGCTGTTGTACACTCCAGCCTCCTTCAGGTGGTTGGAATGTTGAACTGAACCCTTCATTTCGCTCACTGGGGTAGACTGTTCTAGTTCCATATGCCATGTCTAATGGATGTCAGTTATCTCCTGTTAATTCCCCTCTGAAAGTTCTCCACCGCCTTAACTAGGTATTGAACTCACACTCTTTGGGTCCTGTCACTGGATCTAACTAACATCTTTGTCCCCAAGGATACATGGTACAGTGGATAAAGGTGTTAGTTAGATCCAGTGACAGGAACCAAAGAGTGTGAGTTCAATACCTGGTTAAGGTGGTGGAGAGGGAAATTAACAGGCGATAACTGACATCCATTATACATGGTATGTGGAACTAGAACAGTCTACATTGGCCACACATGCACCACTTGTAGGATGACTTGTCATTTGTCGAAGTTTAATGCAGTTCATGCATATATAAATTAACATATCACAAACACCTAAAATTCAAAAAAGAAACTGAAAACATTGCCAAGATAAGAACAAGCAAAAAATACAAACCAAAAAAAACAAATAAAAAGGATTTTAAAAATGTCACAAAAAATGGTTTTAGGAAAATAAGGGGAGTAAATATAAAAGGGGAGTAAATACAAAGGGGAGTAAATAAAAAAAGAGTGTAAGCAAGAAAAATGATTGGCCAACAAGAAAATATTTGAAAAAGTAGTGAATTTAAACAGATAGAAAAAATGCAGCATATCAAAAACATTGACTAAAGGCATGAAAGAGACTATCCCCTTTTAAGTAAAGATCGCACCGAGAAACATGTTAGGCCAAGAAATATATGAAAATTGGTTTCTAAATAGTCATTTTCAATTATGAATACTGGGCTACATTAATTGGACCTAATGACTGGGATAAAATTTGGGTCCTTCATGGAAATAGCCAAACAACATGTCTTAGAAGCCAACAAATGAAATAATGTTTTGGATGAATATTGGGGTAGTAAAAGATGCTTTCAAATTTCATGTTATCAAGATCAATGCAATGATTCCTATTCCTTATGACATATTTTGAATAAAACCGACAAGGTAGCTGTGCTTCCTGGGTATGATGATAAACTACATCCAGCAGCAAGGCCTCTGGTCAGGAGGTTTCAAGGAGCATGGAATCACCTCTTAATTGTTGTTGTTTCCGGGTCCATCCTAACTTGGGATGGCAGCACCTGTTAGGGTCCCAGCTATAGGCAAATAGTTACTCCCAACCAAAGTAAGGCCAAAACACTATGAAAGTGTAAAAATAGGTTTTTATAATAAAAATACCAGCAATATAGGAAAAAAAATACCAGTAATACATTCTTATGAAAAAAATATTACTGGCAATACATTTGATTCCTGACAATAACCCGGATGACAAAAATACACAACGAAACTTCATCTACAAACTGATTTCTTACAAGGAATATATATTCTATTCATACGAACCTATCCTAAAAATCTTGTCGGTTTTAAATAACACATTGGTGTGTTGATATGTGATGAAAAAATAAACCAAACAATAAAATCAATTTCTCTACAAACTGTATATCTGAAAAGAATACATCAATGAATCCAGACTCTCAACAAAACCCTTCTTTACAAAAAATATGTCAATGAAGCCTGATCTACAAACTGATTTCTTACGAAGAATACATATTCTATTCATACGAACCTATCTTTAAAACGTTGTCAGTATTTATTATATATGACACTTGAGTATGAACATAGATCGCCTGTGAGCAAACACAAGCGATCCCATTACTGAATTAAGTAGACCATACGTACATAGAGGAAATGCATATATGTAGGAAGTAGGTGATGACTAATGATCGTTATTCCTATTCTATCCTCTATTACAATCTGATCTTCATTTCTAGTCTATCCTCTATTAATATATGGACCGCTATTCTCTACTCTGTTCACTATACTATTTCTCTATTCAGATCATGACACGGATTACTATTCGAGTGAGTATTATCAAGAAAGTACTATTAGTGCGAGTGTTATTCAAAGGCGTCTGACACCAGTATTGTTCAACAGCGTACCATAGTTGTATCTGCGATTACAAAGTCTCTACTACAATGAGCAATACAGAAGTGACAATGAGTATTTGTTGACAGCACTAGTGTCAAACGAGTGTTGAAATCACAAAAGCATTAAATAACCCATTAAGGTGTTGATATGTTGTAAAACAAATCCAAGGAATCATTAATCAAGGTAGGGCTTATTTGATAGAAGATGAAATGATGAACTGAAACTGATGTTGCATTGGCGGTTCCATTAAAGAACTTTTTAGTTTAAGAATTTTATATTAGCCATTGATTACAGTAAGAGTTTTTTTCGCTTGGTAACATGAATTTTGGAAAAACGTGTTAGATTGTATATATTTGTTTTTATTTCTAGTTAAGAAAAACATTCAAAACCAGTGAAGCATATTTTTTTGCCTTTCTTATATTTTATTCATTATTTTTATTTTATTATAGTTTTATCACACACACACACACACACACACACCGATATATATTTTTGTTCCTAACATACACACAGATATATATTTTTGTTCCTTACATACACACATACACAGACATATATATTTTTGTTCCTTACATACACACATACACAGACATATATATTTTTGTTGCTTACATACACACACATATATATTTTTGTTCCTTACATACACACACATATATATTTTTGTTCCTTACATACACACACATATATTTTTGTTCCTTACATACACACATGCACATTTTTGTTCCTTACATACACACATATATATTTTTGTTCCTTATATACACACATATATATTTTTGTTCCGTACATACACACATACACACACACACACACACATATATATTTTTGTTCCTTACATACACACATATATATATTTTTATTCCTTACATACACACACATATATATTTTTGTTCCTTACATACTCACATATATATATTTTTGTTCCTTACATACACACATATATATATTTTTGTTCCTTACATACTCACATATATATGTTTGTTCCTTATATACACACATATATATGTTTGTTCCTTACATACACACATACACACACATATATATGATGTCTGATGAAAAAGTATTGGAACTGGTACTATAAAAAGAAAACTACATCACACATCAATTCCCTATTCAATCTCCTTCAAATTAATCTCCTTCTGAAGCTGCACACTTTATCTGCCATCAGGATATACATTTTTTCTTAGAAAAACATAGCCATATACATAATATTAAACAGATATTACTTGATAACACAACGATACTCACACATACACACAGTAAAAAGAACCTTCAGATATTGGAGGCCATCATCATTAAAACAAAGTAACCAACACTCAACAAAATTACATTTCAAACTAGTCACAACATATTACAATGCATCTAGACATATGGTTCTGTTGTTAATATTTCAGTCTCTCATGTGGTACGACGTCATAGAACTGCATTATAAATTTACGACCTGTGTCTGCTATTCCACAACCAATATTATTGCATAGCAATCTTCTATGTCAACATAATAGAGTATCATCTTTGATAGAGAACATCTTGCTTAAATGTCCATATAACCACTCTGAAGAAGGCTCATGTGAGCCAAAAGCTTTGATCAAGGAACAGCTTAATAAAAAAGTAGAAACATTTTGGACAAATTTTGTATTTATTTTTGTTGTATACCATACCTCTGAACACTAATGGGTGTGTCCCAATCCTTATAAATACATTGCACACTATTGTAAGTGGGGGTAACATGCCGTCTAAGTAGTCAACTACTAGCAGTGGTTTACCTACTTCAGGCCGCTGGTGAGTATTGCATTTTGTTGATGTTATAAAGATTACCATTTCATTTACCATCCCTATTTTCGTTATTCCTCATTCAGTAACCTTTTCAAGGTCACAAGAATTTTTAACCTAAATTAAAGCAACCATACAAAGTTTACAACGGCTCATGATAAAAAATAATAGACATTCATTTTCTGTTATATTTAACAATATATGTTTAAATATATATATATATATATATATATATATATATATATATATAACATAAAAGGCTCAAACACTAATATTAGTGCTTGAGCCTTTTATATTATATTCTTACTCTGTCCTGGACATTGAGTTCTACCTGGATTCTATCCTCTTGGGAATTTATTTATATATATATATATATATATACATTGACCACTAATATTATCTCTCTCTCTCTCTCTCTTGTATGTATATATATATATATATATATATATATATATATATATACATTGACCACTAATATTATCTCTCTCTCTCTCTCTCTCTTGTATGTATATATATATATATATATATATATATATATATATATATATATATATATATATAAAATATTGCATATTGAGTGCTTGTGCTAATAAAATAGTGCTCACTGTATAACAGATCTATAATTTATATAAATAATAAATATATGTGTATGTGTGTGTATATGAATGGATAAAGACTGATTATTAAGTTTGCATACTGACAGTTATTTTGATCTGAAATTTTCCCTGTATAAGGTTTGATCTTTGTCGTTAATATTCATAGCTGTATTATGTGTGCTGATAATGAGAGAAATAAATAAATGCATTTTTCACCATTAGATTACAAACTTATTGATTTATATTCCTATCTATCAATCTTTCTATCTATTTATCAACTTATATATATATATATATATATATAATCCATAAATGCTGACTGTAGGATGAGACATGTCTGTTTCTGCTGGATATGATCAGTAATCCAGGTCACTTGTTCTAAGACCAGGTTTTATTTGTTCTCGATGTGAAAATGCCAGAATCAACACAAATACATTCTTCACCTAGTTTTGAATTTCTTCTTTTCTGATGTCAGCAATATAATTTTAGTTTGGTATCCTGAAATGGGGGTGCTGATTAAAACCCTGGCATCCTGCATTGATAGCAAAAGAAAGCCAGGCTTGAATTCAAAATCATAGTTTATTTTCTTTGACTCAGACACCAACCATTGTTGCTGGTTAGAAGAATGCAACTACTTCAGCAATGAGGAATGCTACACACAGTTGTATATAATCTGCAATACCCAAGTGGGGTGAAAGTACATAAAAGTATCTTGGTAACAACTTCCTCTTCTAAGGAAATTAAGAAACTACTTTATAGTTTCTCAAAGGGAGAATTGTGTCAATTATAAATTAATTGATATGATATTTTCTTTTAATTGTTAAAATTGTTAATATGAACTTAGACTATCTATAAATTACAGTAGGAAATGGACTGCAGTAGTCAAAGATGGTCCTATTTGAAAACCAGACACTCTATTAATAAATTTCTTCTGTCTCAGAATTATTTTATTCTGATTCTCTACCAGGATGCACGTCTAGTGCTTTCTTTCGTTTCCTTGATGTGACATCCAGCAATCTTTCTCTGACATTGGCTTTTTTAAAACGTTTTTTTATTATTTTTACAAGCATAAAAGATTTGTCCTGACAATATAAGCTGTTTCCTCAGTTTTAAAAATACAGACTCTATAGAATGGAAAGAACAGGTGATATTTGTGTACTGCATATGGAAGGCCTTAATGACCAATTTCTTATTAACTTCAAATATAATAAGTCTTTATTCCTCAACTGCTGATTATTCTGTGGTCTGCTACTATTATATCTTTATGAACTCAGCTGTTCACCTTATACACAATATGGTTCTCTGGTTATTATTTGACATCATTTGACAAAAGATCTTATGTTTTCTTCTCTTGTTATATAGACATATAAGTTTTCAAGGCTTTCATAGTTTAATATTTCATAAGCAGTTGGTTTGGGTCTTATATCACCATTTTTCTTTGGCATATTTTTTAATCGAATTCACCCCATGCAAGGCAGTAAAGCCACTAAGACACAAGGGGTTACTGGGTGTGAAAGAATTAAAAAATAGAAGCATTATTGAGGAGTGAGAACAATAGAAGAGTAATCAGGAAGACAGTAGATAACGATTCCAAATTTGGAATTATTCTGTACTAATAACATTCAGACGTATCTTAAAACGTCTTCGTTGAAATGCACAGGTGTATGAAAGAAAAAGGTCAGTTCAAATCCACAAAGCTGATTAACAAACGTTAGTATTAACTAGTATTAGTACATCATTTTTTTGCCTCATTGACTTGGAAATTGATAGCACATAAAAAGTTAACAAATACCGGACAATGTGCATTTTATTAAATTATCAACTTACAAAGTGCTTGTGTCATTTTGAATGTATTTATTTTGAGCTTTAAAAAAATCTAAAAGGCATCTATCTATCTATCTATCTCTCTCTCATCTATCTATATATATATTGAAAAGACCCTCAGGAGCGAGCAGTACAAGAGAATTTTAGAGTCTTGTCTGCTCCCTTCTGATGAAAGGGTGCAAATCGACCCCACCGAGCTCATTTTTATGCACGATAATGCTCCCTGTCACAAATCAAAATTGATGAAGGAATACTTTGATGAGAAGCAGGTGGGCATTATGACATGGCCGCCCCAATCTCCTGACCTCAACCCCATAGAAAACTTATGGAGCATTATAAAGTACAGGCTCTCGAGAAAGCAGTTGAGCAACAAAGAGGATTTGATTGTGAATTTCATATCCGAATGGAATTCAATGCTTGGAGATGAGATTTGCCAGAACCTAATCAAGTCAATGCCAAAAAGGGTTGAAAAGGTTATTCAAAATAAAGGAGGAACCATAGATTATTAAATATTTTGAAATATATTACCTATTATAAATAAATTATACCTCTATTATTCTTTATTTAAAGCTGTTTGGTTATGTTTCTATTGATTACTAGTTGCAGGAAATATGTGAGTCACTTTATTTACACAGATTTTTTCCCTAAATCTCATTTATATCCAAAATTTTAATTATCAATAGAATAATACTTGATATACATAATCTCACTTACTGTCGACACAACTTTGCTATTTCTGCTTGTCTAGAGCAATCCTTCCAAGTGTAAGAAGTAGCATTCCAGTTTCCTTTCTGATTTAGTCTTCTTATCTATTAGGTTGTCTACCGTATTATCTTTCTGTCCCAAGCAATCCAAGAAATGTTTACTAAGCCATTGAACAGGATGTGATGGATAAATTGTCAAAATTAGGCAAAAACAAAAATAATATTGACATCACATTGACTAACAGATTTATTTACCAAAATTACACAAAAATATCTTCAAATACTAAAGAGTAAATTTATTCAATAAATTCGTCATTGACTTTAACTACGGCCTCCAGATGACTTCAGAATCTCCTGCAACTCTTCTGGACACTCTCCTTGTTTAAGTTAGTGAATGCTGCCATAATCCTTGCTTTCAGTTCATCTTTGGTGTTAAAAGGAGTTTTGTTGGTCTCTCGCTCAACTGTGTGCCACACATAATAATCAAAGGGATTGCAGTCTGGGGAGTTAAGTGGCCAGAAGTAAGGGGTTATGTGGTCGCAGAAATTGTCTGTCATCCATAACTGGGTTCTGCTGTTTGTATGGCATGGGGCAGAGTCCTGTTGCCAGACGTAGTGTGTTCCAATAGGCACTAAGCACTACCTCCTCAAGTCACTTGATGTAGGCCTCCGTGTTGGGTCCTGTGTGAAGATGAATGAAAGTATAACATCGCCATCACTAGCAATCACTCCAAACACCATGATGTTGACTAAATATATCATCCAACTCTTTCCGAATCCACTTTACTGTCCTCAGATTGACACCCAAACACTCTGAAAAGTTCATATTGGAGCATGAATGCCAAGCAGTACAGCATGACATTTCCAAATTTCTGGTGGAGTGAATTGCGTCATGGTTCTCTTTTTCTCATAGATGGTGTCCAACTGACCCTACTATACTGTGCAGTTGATAAAACCAAAAACAAGCAATGCACATGCACAAAATTAAAAACATAAGATGACGACAATTTAGTCTGTATAATATAGACCTTGCTCAAGAGGATCAATATCATGGTCACTTGAACCCTAACCCAAACTAATCTCAATTATTGACAATATCTTGTTCCTGTTTCATCTGTACCATGAATCACTCTAATGATTCTTCCTCTACTGTCTCACATCTGCTGCCCATAGCAGGATTTTCATTAAGGTTTATTCTTATTGGATTTTTGTTGAGGTTTATTCCTCAGTAGGTTGCAAACACTCTGCTATTGCCATATTCTTTTGACTCTTGGAGAGAAAAAAGGGAATGGAATAACAGAATTAAATTCATTTTTACCAAAGCATGGCAGAAATGTTCATTTCATTGAGGTACTGGTTATATCCATAAACATTAAACCAAGTAATTATACATAGACATGTAACTGGATTACATGCTCTGCTTTCATTTGGCCATGTATTGTATATTATATAACTTCTTCCACTAGTGTATATTATGAGTAGTAATGAGTAGAATTTACACAGTAGCTGAAAAGTTGTATGTTTTTGTCTGGTACATAAATTCACCAGAAGCAATTCGTAAAATGGGAACTTTGTGACCATTTCTACAGAGAGGGGATTCAAGATAGGAATCAACCCATTATGATATATTTCATAAAAGATGGCCAGTAAACATTGATGATGACAAAATAAGAAATCTGCTTAATTTTAATCTGTTTTAAATATGTCAGTTGTTTGCATTAAGGTTCAATACAAGCAGTTGAGAAAAAAAAATACAGATGCAGTACATCAAAAAAAGTTACATAGAAAAATAATTTGTACCCAATGAACCCAGAAAAAATATCTGCTTTGTTAAGCCAATGTTCTCCACCCCATAATAGCAATGGTTGATTTCCATTATTGTAGTTGAAGGTCAGTGTTATTTTCTTAACAGACTGCCATCTTTACTGGAGGTTTTATCAAAATAAATACATTGTTACTTACAATAGAAACTATCTAGAAAGCTTAATAACCACTGCACGTTTGGAACTGGTAAAGAGCTACCACTCTCTACACAATGTTAGATTTTATTAGACATGTTGATATTTTCACAATCATAATTAATACAAACCAACCGAACCAGCTAAAATGTTCTAAATGTATTTATATTTATATGATAAATGCATCACACAAGTTTCAGAATATAATATCTATTGTTATTAAAAATATTGATAAGAACTTGTTTTGGGGTGTCATATTTTAGTATGTAAACCGATCGGTTTGATAAGGTCAAATCAGCAGTTGATCCCAAAAATGTCCTACATCTGTTGTTAACTGGGGCAAGAAATGGTTTGTTAATTTTAACTGCTCCCTTTTGTCTGAGAGAACATTTATTGCCATTCATCAGCATGGCTGATGCTAACCTCCGGGAAAATGACCCATTGTGCCTTTGCAGGCTAACATTTTCTACTGACATGAAGTGGAATGATTATATTGAATGATTTGCTAGATTTAATGCAAGAAATGTTGATTCATTATATCACACTCGACAATTTTCCTTACTAGAATTTATCTTAAACATTTATAAGTCTACCATTCATCCATGCCTTGAATATTGCTGCCACATCTGTTGTTTCTGCTGCGTATTTAGAGATTCTTGATGAAACATAAAGAAGAATCTGCCATATTATTAGTCCTGGCCTGTCATCTCAGCTTCAGTAACTTTCCCACTGCTGTTACATATTTTCTCTGTGCCTTTCCTGTATATATTTTCATGATAATTGTTCAAATGAGCTTTCTTCCTTGGTACCTCAGATTTAAGCAGAGTACTAGAGTGGTAGTTAGGTCTCATTATTTTACTGTTGAAATTGCTAGATATGACCATAAGTTCTATGTTGACAGTTTATTCTCTTGCATTTCTTAATTGTGGAAATCTTTTCCATCTTTTTACTTTCCAGTCAACTTTGATCTTCAAAAATTTAAATGCAATGTCAACCGCTATTTTCTGACCTCTTTATTTCTTTCCTTTTTGTTGGTCTCTCTCCTTAATAATTTTTGTTTCTTTTTCACATATTCTTTCACAATCAGTAACCACCCTTCAATATCTGTCTAGATTTCTGAGATGAGGTATTATGTACATTATTTACATTATTCAGACTATTGTCCTCATCTTTGTCGCCATGGCACATGGCACAGTGGATAAAGGAATTGGTTAGATCCAGTGACAGGACCCACAGAGTGTGAGTTCAATACCCGGTTAAGGCAGTGGAGAACTTTCCACTTTAACAGGAGATAACTGATAACTGACATCCATTAAACATAGCACGTGGAACTAGAACAGTCTACCCCAGTGAGCAAAATAAAGGGTTCAGTTCGACATTCCAACCACCTGAAGCGTACAATGGTCGAACGTTGTAATAAATATGGCGACAAAGATGAGGACAATAGTCCAAATAGTGTAAATAATGTATCAGTAACCATCTTGTATCTTAGTGGCTTTATTGCCTTGCTTGGGATTAAATGTTTTTTTTATAAAAAGGTGCAACATAGGATATAAATCCAAAAGATATTAAACACAGAAGCATATTTGATTACCAAAATATTAAAGCATTCATTAATTTAAAAAAAAAAAAAAAAAAAAGCATTTGGAAACCAATTGATACAAACCACTTCATGATACTAAAATGTTGAAACCAAGGTAGTGGAATTGACTAATCTCCTAATTTAATATATATATATATATATATTATATATATATATATATATATATATATATATATATATATATACATAATTATTTATTCAAAAATTATAACATAAATATGTTATAAAATCACTACAAAAATAGCCATTTTGTTTCAACACTTCTGGTGTCTTATCAAATGAAATTTTACATCACCATGAATTCATTCAAAAAACGTTGGCGGGGGCATATGCAATCTTTTAATAGCAGTAATTATAAGTACAAGACTTCATTATCCAAGTATTTTCGGAGTCTAATAGAAAAGAATAAAACACTTACTGTTAAATCGAAATTAATCAAGAGAGCCCGAACATGTAACTCCCTATATGCCCCTTGTTATCTATGTCTTAATGAAAAATTTGAAATAATTAGATTTAAAAATAAGAACCATCTCTTAAATCAAAGATATGAACTAACCGATAATTGTAAACACTGTTATAAATTTAACTTATTATAGGGGTTGTAATACTTTCAGTGATAGTGATATGTCACTGTAAATTTAATAGGTTATTACTTTTATTACCTGATGGTCCTCCTGTTGATGTGGGTGTGTGTTGGTGTACGTGTACTGTTTTGTTTGTGTCTGCATGTGTGTGTGTGTGTGTGTGTGTGTGTTTGTTTTTACTGATATATATATATATATATATATATATATATATATATATAGTTTAAAAAAAAACAGACCACTTTAAGGCTCCATGTAATAATTTATTTCACCATAGCCCTTTTAAAGGATGCTGGATCATCAGACTACACTTCCAAAAGATGAAATGAACATGTACACTTTTGACAGGTTGTATTAAGTTTATGTAATTTAACAGAGAGGGTAGTGAGGAGTGGTGTGATAGACATGATCGAGTTTAGAGAGAGTTTATTTTAATATTTCTATCTATCATACTTAGTATTAGGGGAGGAGGGACCAGACATTGACCTATTTAATTAGTTAACTTAACGGAAGTGATAATTTGAAAGGGAAGGGGAGAAGAGAGAAAAAAAGAAAAAGAAAAAAGAAAGAAAGAAGGGGGAAGTAAAGAGAAAGAAGCTGTAATTAGGCTTTATCAAGGGAGAGGAGGAGTGGTAATTTTTAGTAATTTATGTAAAAAAAACAGATTTTAATGTTTGATAGTAATTTAATTTTTTAAAATCACCGAAGAAATTAATTTGATGTTTGCTAGCAATTTAAATATTTAACTCTTATACAAATAATTTAGGGATTTAATATGAGTTAAATAGTATACTTAAAAACACTTTCATATAAAGTACATTAAAAAAATTATTTAAAATATAACAGTTTACTGATAGTAATCTTTTAATATTGTAAATGATTGTTAAGGTAACATCTCTATCAGTTTGAATCTAATTCATGAATGTAATTTGTGACTATTTTTAGATGGGTAATCATATATCAATACTTACACATATATTTTCAAATCTTTACACATAATTGAAGTGTTGAAACAAAATGGCTATTTTTGTAGTGATTTTATAACATATTTATGCTATAATGTTCGAATAAATAATTATATTTGCTCTACTCTGTATTTAGCACTCTTTTAAGAATAGTATTTGTTGGTTATTGGAATTTATTCCGTATACAGCAATCGTATACTTGTATATATATATATATATATATATATATATATATATATATATATATATATATATAAATGAAGAAATATAGTCTTAAAGTGTGCTATATTTATGGGATAAAGTGCTCAATATCAGAAATAGAGCGTGTGTAAATATAAAAGTGAACATAGAAGTCAACACTTAGAGGCGACAGTCTGTTTCATGCTAGATGCAATCGTCAGGCAACTAGTGCTGTTATTTTTCTCGGCTATATATATATATATATATATATATATATATATATATTGTGTGTGTGTATGTAAATATATATAGTAAAAGGAAAGTAGAGAGAGATAAGTATCGGATAGAATCTGAAGCCTTGAATGGCAACCTTCCTAGAGATGATGTCTCAAAAAGAAAAAAAACAAACTGTGTATTTGGACGACACGAGTGTGAGTTGAGCATCAGGAAGACCGTCCGGCTTTGTAAAACCTTTTCGCAAATCATTATGAAAAATCCTCCGTCAGGTAGGACCCATCTTGCTTTGTGTGCAATTAACCCTAGTCCTGCCTACCCCCCACCAAAAAAAAAAAACAGATATGTATATATGCATTATTTGTTCTGAGATATTGTTTAATCTATTGTGGGAGTATGTACGCTGGTGTTTGAGTTGGGAAACACGTGTCTCCTCGTGATTTTATCACACAACTAAAATGACAGACTCGATATGTTACAAAAAGTTATATTGTTGCAAGCGACAATAAAATATTGTATGTATGGGGCAAAACAATGTACATGAAGGAAAACATTTAAAGACTAGTGAATTGTTTGTGTATGAAAAATGTGTGTAGAACTCCTAGATAAAATAAAATGAAAGGTGCGTACATGTATGCGCGCGCGCGTGCGTGCGTGCGTGTGTGTCTGAGAGAGAGAGAGATAGAGAGAGATAGAGAGAGAGAGATTCCCAGGGGGGAGGGCTTTTCCTGTGTTCGGCCTACATCTGAGTCCCTGAGTGAAAAAGGATAAAGAGAATAATAGAAAATATTACCGTGTATTTATAGGTTCAAAAAGCGTCCTCTAGTGGCATTTTCTTTTTGTTAGAAAAGTAAGTGGGGTAACTCCACAAATCTTTTCGTGCTTATCGTATGATATACATCATGTCAAGTGTTTGTATCTTTCGACGTTCCAATGGAAATGATATTCATAAGATATGGTGTTATTATTAATTACATTATGTAATATTAAATCTAAAGTGGTGGTATTATATAGCATCAAATATGATAGGTAACTATAAAACTCCAAGACAACATCACAACTGAGCATGTTTCTATCTCCCCTTTTATAATTTAAAATGTTATTTCTACTTGATGCTTGAAGAAGACGCATCCCACCTTATATTTTATTTTGAACAGTGTGTCTATTAGTCTTCACATTTTCTTTATTGAGTTTTCTCGAATCCGCAGACCATGCAGGCTGAAAGCCAATAGGCATAATAAGCACTGTTTAAAATAGAATTTAAAAAATCTGAAGATTGTATTTAAGTATAAAACACTGTCGCCATTCGGTATTGATCTCGGTGTCTGCTTTTATAATTACTATGCTCTATCGCTTATACTGAACCGTTTTACCCATATATATATAACATACCTTCAAACTGTATTTCTATCACACACACATATATATATATATATTTCATAATTTTCTGCGGGGTACACAATTGTTTTATAGCAATAAAAAGGCTATACTTATTTTACTTTTCATGATTAGAAAGAAAAACGAAAAGTAAAACACAGCCGACCGGTCGGCTGTGTTTGTTTTACTTTTCGTTTTTCTTTTATATATATATATATATATATGTAAATATCTTATATATATATATATATATATATATATATATATATGTAAATATCTTATATATATATATATATATATATATATATATATATATGTAAATATCTTATATATATATATATATATATATATATATAAATTTCTTATATATATCTATATATATATGTAAATTTCTTATATATATATATCTATATATATGTAAATTTCTTATATATATATCTATATATATGTAAATTTCTTATATATATATCTATATATATGTAAATTTCTTATATATATATCTATATATATGTAAATTTCTTATATATATATATATATATGTGTGTGTGTGTGTGTGTGTGTGTGTGTGTGTGTATTCAACTCACACTCTTTGGGTCCTGTCACTGGATCTAACCAACGTCTTTATCCTACATATTTTGATAAGATGCACCTTTTACTCTACCTTTTTACACCCTTACAACAACCTTATTTAATAAATCTCTACCTTGAGTTGTTCTTGGGCCTTGTACTGGGTGAACAATATTATAAAATAAAGTAAGTAAAAGAAACATTAAACTAATTGGGTTATATATTAATAATGTCAGGTTTTCTGGAACACACGAGGGCACTGACGCAACTTCTGAGAGAAGTTAGAAAGTACAAGGGTGACTTAACGGTCTTATGGTTGGACCTCGCAAACGCCCCTGGGTCGATCCCACACAAGCACGTGCATTAAACCTTAGAATGGCACTACGCTCTTGGTATCATTGGTAATTTAATCATGGACTATTACAACAACTTTCAGGTGAGAGTAACGTCAAGAACCACTGCGTCCAAGTAGCACAGGCTTGAAATAGTTATCATAACCGGCTGTACAATATCGGCAGTACTCTTCTCCTTATCTATGAATACGATTGTCAAGGCTGCAGAGGGGTGGGGGGAGCCGTGGATCTCAGTCAGAGTCAGGGGTCCGGCAGCCACCAATAACAGCTTACATGGATGACCTAAACGGTCGTAACGAACTCTGTAACAGGTGGCAGGCGGCTCTTGAGGTGCCATGAAAGGAACAGGGACAGGGTTAGGGTGAAATTCAAACCTGTTAAATCAAGGTCTCTCGTGATTAAAATATACTGTTGCGGGAATAAATATCTCAACGCTCTCAGAGAAAGCAATCAAGAACTTAGGCAAGACATTCGATAGTAGTCTGAAGGATACCGCCCCTATCCGCCAGGTTATTGACGACCGAGGCACAGCTTTATTAAAAAATTAATAAATCAGACCTGCCAGGTCGATTTAAAGCGTAGGTATTTCAACATCCATTATTAATCAGAGCACTATGGCCGCTTCAGCTAAATGAAGTCCCGCTCACTACAGTGGAAAGAAAATGGAAAAATGAGAAAAAGTTGAACAACGTAAGATAAATTGGTCAGATTGCTGGCGCACCGAATTCAGTAGAATACAAGCCAACGGGATATGGATCCCTAAGGAAGATTCCTCAAAAGAGATGGAACAATTTTCGTATCATTTCTCTACTTAACATCGAGTGCAAGATATTCGGAATCGTGACCAAAAGTCTCTCTTACTACTGTGCCAATAATGGCTATACAGACTCGTCAGGAAGGCATCGCTGGAAGGCCTGACTGCCTGGAACACGCTGGAGTACTGATACAACTTCTGAGAGAAGTCAGAAAGAACAAGGATGATTTAATGGTCTTATGGTTGGACCTCGGAAACGTCTACGGGTTGATTCCACACAAGCTCGTGGGTGAAGCTTTATAATGGCACCACTTTCCTAGTATCATTGTCAAATTAATCGTGGACTATTACAGGTGACAGTAACGTCAATTACCACTACGTCTGTGTGACACAGACTTAAACGAGGTATCATAACCGGTTGTACAATGTCGGCAGCACTCTTCGCCTTAGCTTTGAATATGCTTGTCAATCGTGCAGAGAGAAAGTGCCGTGTACTTCAGTCAGAGTCAGGGGTTCGCCAGACACCAATAAGAGCTTACAGTGGTCTTGAAAGGAACAGGAAATGGGCTAGGATAAAATGCACACCAGCTAAATCAAGGTCTCTAGTGATTAAAAAAGGTCTGACCACCGATAAATATAGGTTTACTGTTGCGGGAATAAATATCCCAACGCTCTCAGAGAAACCAAGAACTTAGGCAAGACATTCGATAGTAGTCAGAAAAATACCGCCCCTGTCCGTCAGATTATTGACGACCTAGACACAGCATTATTAAAAATGGATAAATCAGACCTGCCAGGTCGATTTAAAGCGTCTGTATTTCAACACTCATTATTACCCAGAGTATTATGGCCGTTTCGGCTGTTTGGAGCCCCTCTCACTACGGTGGAAGCTTTGGAGAGGAAAATAACAATGTGTTTGAGTTGATGGCTTGGGTTATCTAAAAGCTTAAGCTGCGATGTATGGTAACACAAATGCACTAAAAAGCTAACACTTAGCAGCCTCAAAGAGTTCTTAGTAAGCAGGACTAGGGAGGTCCTCCAATTCAGAGAATAGAGACCCGGACAGGGAGAAAATGGAGTGCTATGAAGGAATTAGTTGTGGCCGAAGAGAGGCTAAGAAAAAAAGCCTTAATAGGAATCACGGCAAAAGGGAAGACAGAATTGGGCTACTTTCCCAGAAGACGACACGATAAAGCCCATGGTAAAGAAAGACGCCAGTTATTACAAAATGAAGTCCGAGCAGGTGCCGAGGAAAACCGTTACTGTAGAATGGCGTGGCCTTTGCCAACAAGGAACATGGACAAAATGGAAAGGAATTGAAGAGCGGAAGAGAAATTGGTCAGATTGCTGGCATTCTGACTTTAGTCGAAGGAGAGGTTCCCCAAGTCTGAATTCGTCGATGTCGTTTGCGCCATGATCAGGTCCTTAGAGCCAAAGCGAATGCACTCACGACAGCTATTAGATCGTGAAAATTTAAAGCAGGGTGTAAAGAGCCATACCCCAAATATGCTTTTAACAACACCCGATTGGCAGCTGATCAGGGACCTGCAAAAACAACTGAAATTCCCAAGTCACTTAGTGCAGACGACACTTCGCCCAGACCTATTAATTATTATTACCAATGGTACTAAGAAACTAATGATTTGGAAATTATCGGTTGCATGGGAAGAGAATATCACGCTTGCTAATGAAAGAAAGCGTGAGAAATACCAGGAACTGGTCGAAAGGTGCCAGCAAAATGGTTGGAAAAGCTACTTCGATCCAATTGAAGTCGGGTGCAGAGGGACTCTCACTGAGGAAGGTACTAGAAAATATTGGAATCGTGGGAGCAGCAAAAGAAAGTCGTGAAAGAAATCTAAAGACGCAGATGAAGAAGGAATCCCGGTGGATAATGTCTATAAAGGAATGACCCGTGTAATAAAGCATGAATAAACATTTACGATGAGTGAAACGGCACAAGTTTTGTTTTTCTTCTTTTTTTTTCTCCTCTCCCTTTTTGTTAAGCAAGTTGCATTTTCTGGCTTGGGCGTCATTGAAGCCAATGGTGTGTTTTAGCTTTAAACACCATAGTTAGGCATTCGCGAGTGAGGTACCAAAGGACTTTAAATAATTGGATCAACTAAGCCCCCTCCCCACACCGAAGTAATTTAGCTCTTTTTTTTACCTTATTTTCTTGTTTACCAAGAAAGTTGGCCTCAAATAGATTTCCAACCCACGATGCCAACGGATTTAATTTTAATAGGGTTTAATATGATTCTCCAGCGTCACGATGGAACATCGAAGCTTGCCCTGTTTGTTTGGGTTTTCTGTAACACTAAAGCCCTGCGGTATAGGATTCATGAGTTTTTTTTGTATTTTGTTTTTTTTGCTTTTTGTTTTTTTTCATTAAGGTCGGCTGACAGGTTAGTAAGTAAATGCATGGTCGTAGGTTACGGAGAATGCAATCCAATACGGCAATTAATGTTGCATGGAGTCTTTTTTTAAAATTTTAAATTAAATGAGAAGCAACATACCATAATGTCGGCGGATGTGCAGCAGAGGCAAAACCGGAAACCGCTCGCAAATTCGCGCCGTCGACCTTATACATGTAGAAAGCATGTAAAACAATATCTGATTGGCTAATGCAAATCTCGATGCCGTTATAAAAGTAAGATCTACCTCCTGATATATTTAATGATTGATTTTCTAAAAGTACATCGTGGAGCGAATTATACAGGGAGGCGGCCTGCCAACAGATCGGGATACCTGGCAGACCAGATCTGATGTTGGAATAACCGAAATTCGTAATGAAGACAGGGTGACATCACTGATGAAATCCACCATTTCATTTTATAAATGTATTTCAAGAATTAGCTTTGAGAATAACCAGAAGTTGTAGGGAACCAATCTGGGCTGACAATTGCTGCATAAGATGTAATGAATAAACATTTGCATTGTTATTACGAATGCAAGGGTCACACAGTACACAAACTCATTCATTGTTGACTTTGCAACCAGATAAAATTATTGCTTTTCTGTTCACAATAATACAGTTTTTTTTTCTTTGGTGGATATGTGGGTATGGCTTTTTCTCTCTGAATGGAAATTAGTTTTGAGGTAAATGTCCCTCTGAACGTTTTTTCCCACAATATATCATGGCTTAACAAAACGAAGATCAAGAGAGAGTCTGTACATGTCGCTTTCAGGCATGTTTGTGACTAATAAGTCCAATGCGGGACAGGCTTACTCGGTTGCAGTAGTTACAGCTAAAAGTCTGGCCTGGGCTCGATGGCATAGCATTGCAGTACTTCCTCAACTGCCTCTTGTCCCTGAGAAAAGCCCTGCAGGTATTTTCATAGGAGATACCATGGTTGACGGTGAGACGCCAGGCGTCATGGTTCTCAGCTGCGGTTGACCATTGTCGATGGTTGATGTGACATGAAACAAAGTATTTTTTCAGGCAATCTTTGAATCGCTTCTTTGGTACCACGGTAGCCAGTGGAAAGCTCACCGTACAATAACATTTTAGGCAGGCGATGATTCTCCATCCTGGAAACCTGTCCAGCCCAGCGTAGCTGGGACTTCAGCAGCATGGCCTCAATACTGGTGATCTTCACCTTTTCAAGGACTTCAGTATAAGGATGTTAAGTCACTCCAATGTACGTTAAGGATCGTGCAGCGGCAGCGTTGGTGGAACCGTTCGAGTAGTCGCAGGTGATGTCGGTAAATGATACATACGTATACAATATATACGTAAAGACTAAATAAATAGAAAACAATTCACTCTTTTAGAAAGTATATTATTTCCCACTAAAAAGATATTAGAAGTCGATAAAGATATTTTTAACAACTGAATTTTTGAGATGTGAAATTATAATTATTTATTCTTCGTTATTCATATTAGCAGACTCATTTTGGTTACTAGACTCCAACTTATTAGTCATTATACCATGTGGACGTCTTCAGATGTCTGTTGTCATACCCTGAAAGCATCTTTGAACGAAAACTTTTCAAACCAAGGATTGGATTATTCGCAGGAAATATTTCATATTAGTTAATACTTGTATGTTTTTATTTACCTTTGTGTCACGTGTTTGTTTCTTCCACTGAACTAGAATATTTTTAGCACTACTGTAGGAAATTCTGTCATCCAGTTTGTTTGTTTTTTAATTGAAAATCCAAATGTTTAAATTCTAAACAAGAATAAAATAAAGAAAACATAATCTCATGTCTGTAAAATAAATCATTTGAATTGACAAAAACAAATGTCCATGAATTCAAACGATCCAAAATTGGTTAGAGTTGAGTTAAAGTTTTTGGTTTATTAGTCCACGAAAAAAAAATCTGCAGTTTAGGAAAGACTTTTTCAGCGATAATTTACTGTCTGAACTGTTATTGTTGGAGATTATTTGTTTGAAGTTGTTGACACGCATGCGCACTGGGAGGGAGGAAAAAACTATTTAACCACGTCTTTTCTTATGTTTGAACGGCTTCGAAAGACTCACTTCTCTGCTACTGAAAGTCTAAATTTTTCCCAAAAGAAAGCTCGTGAAAAATAAGATTTCAGTTTTCTCTTATTGGTCAAATGTTTCACGTGGTGATATTAATTTCTAACCAATCGACACCTTGATCTAACCAGTGTGTGTTGTATTATTGAATCTTTTTGGCATGTTTGTAAATATCCTCTGTTATTGCGTAGAAAATAAAGTTTGTGCCTGTTTTAATTTAATATGTCTAGGGTGTAACTAGCCATTAATACGTTTTGTTAAGGCCGAAGGAAAAAATGAAGCAGGAAAAAATTCTCCAAATATCCTTTCAACAGCACCCGATTGGCAGCTGATCAGGGACCTGCAAAAACAACTGAAATTCCCAAGTCACTTAGCGCAGACAACACTTCGCCCAGACCTATTAATATATCCCATAGGCACCAAGAAATTAATAATTTGTAATTGTGTTAGATATAGGGTTTATGTCTTATACTACCATAGACATGGATTAAAACCAGAACTGTTAAGGATCCAGATATATTTAAACTAATGGTTTAAAGTCCAAGCCTAATAGCTGTACTCGGATTGTATAAGTGTCCTGACTCTATGGAGGAATTTTTTGAGTGTCCTCCCTTTCTTAATTCAATACATACAAATGACATTTATCTCCATGCTAGGTTTACTGAGAATGTTGTCAATGTTCAACACATGTTCTGATTCTTTCGGTCATCTTATTTTCCAGTGTTGTCTTCTGTTATCATGAATTCATTTCACAGTGCTTGATGACCACCCAGAAACCTCTGATTAAGAAAGAAAACACACTCCTCCCTTATCAGACAATATGAAAGGAACTTACTTAAAATAAATAGATAAAACTTGTCTATATTAGTTAATGAAACACACACACACACACACACATGCATATATATATATATATATATATATATATATATATATATAATATTATAAATTAATAGATTTAAAATATGGTTTTACCGCTACACAGTGATAACCATGTTTCAGAAATGGAAGCTAAAGCCCCTGAATTTAATTTTGTTATTAAACCAAAGACATTAGTTCCATTTCCTCATCAAGCGAATTTTGGAGTAACTTACTTTTTAAAATTTACGGTTGTTAACGGCACAGGAAAGATTCATTTGAGGGTTTCCAAGGTTACCGATAAATCCATTCATCTAGGTAGAGGGTTCAATTTTTAATTTTCGTTGTATCAGTTCACTGATACAACGAAAATTAAAAATTGAACCCTCTACCACCCCTTGTCTAGATGAATGGATTTATCGGTAACCTTGGAAACCCTCAAACTATGAATCTTTCCTGTGCCGTTAACAACCGTAAATTTTAAAAAGTAAGTTACTCCAAAATTCGCTTGATGAGGAAATGGAACTAATGTCTTTGGTTTAATAACAAAATTAAATTCAGGGGCTTTAGCTTCCATTTCTGAAACATGGTTATCACTGTGTAGCGGTAAAACCATATTTTAAATCTATTAATTTATAATATTAATGTTCTGTAAATTTAAATTTACATAGAGCACTATTGTGTAAAAATAAAAATATCTATAAGAACACCGGATTTTATATCTTACTGTTCTTTCCTTTTTATTTATATATACATATATATATATATATATATATATATATATATATATATATATATATGGTGACTAAAAAAAACGGGAACTTTTTAACAATCCAATAAAACCAAGAGTGATGGAAGAAAAATATTTAATTCATAGTAATTGAAACCTTAATACATGCCATTTAAGAAACAATGATGGAATTTTCATTTTTAAAAAAGTTACGTCCTGTAGATGGCGTCCTCCTGTACGAATGCATTCTTGAAATCTGCTGTTGAGATTCCTCATTGACTGCTGCAACATCTCAGCTAAGATACTGTGAATTTCATTCTCGTTACTAAAATGGCGAAATGTTTGCTTGCTCAAGGTCACTGTCTCGCAGTGTTGCCACTTGCTCATGTCTGGCAATACGCACTTCAAAAATTCCTAAAACAAAATTTAATTATAATTGACTTCCATTGTTATAAAAACTAAAAAGACAGACTTTGTTACTTGATTTTAATAAAACTTCTTTGAATAAATTTTTGCTATGTAACAATATGATTTGTAACACATTTTTCGAAGATAAGGAGAAAATTACTTTTCTTTTAAGTTCGCTTAGTTATCTGAGTTTCGTAGGAATTTTGTTTTCAGTCAATCCTAAGTAAATTTAAGACTCGGTGTTTTGTGGGATTTATGTCTACAGCTGCCTTTGAATTGGAAAACATAAAAATTTTCTATCTGAGATAGTCATAAAAGTAGTCCTTTGAAGATTTGACCACACGCGTGGCTTTGGGGTAGCCCCAAATGTTTGAAAAGACAAGTGAGGGGGTGGGACCCTAAGATTATCCATATAAGCAGAATGAGGCAGGAAATCAAAGGAAAGTGTGCCCAGCCATGACAGAAGTAGGTAGTTGATCAGGAGTTAAAGCTGCCAAGTGGCCAATGACAGATGGTCCGGTAGTGAGGAATCAAGAGTTGCTGAGCCCAGAGGCCAATGAAGTTACGGAGATAGCAGTTCAGCCGAAGGGAAAGATAGCTGGCTAAGTGAGAAATCTTATTGTCACTACTTCCCAACCAGAGAGCCTTGAATATCATTTGTTTCATTTTTTGTTGAAAGCGATTACAGCCAAGGAGACAAACCTGTGCACATAGCGAGTTGAGTGTATATGCAAATACACTCAAATTTGGATGTCATCACAGGTGCAGTGACCAATGGACGATTGGAAAACAGACACAATTACGTCATGAATTGTGTCACAGCTGTCTAAGAAGACATGATATCTATCAAGAATTCACATCTGTTTCAATTGGGCTCAATCAAGTCCAATGAGGGCTTTGTACCATGTGACATTGAATATTTTCAAAATTTAAAAATAACACATGACTCATATTTAAAACAGAGGTAAATTATCATTATATGATTTTAATTTTTGCCTGCGATTCGACTCAATCGAAAACTTAAAAGACTTCATGAATAGACAATAAACAGGCTTTTTTCATCATTTCAATCCTAAGATACAGAAATGAATCTATGAATAAGGAAAAATATTTCAAAATATAAGAGACACAATTTTCTATTCTGTTTAATAAAATACACACACGTGCATGAATGCACACATACTCATGTACACACACAGGTACACACACACACATATATATATATATATATATAATAGCTGGCCATTCATATTCGAGGAAACCCATCTACTACTGCAGCTAGCCAATCCCTATTGCAGACGCTTGCTCAGGCACATTTGTGTTTGTTCAACACCCACAGAGGCCAGCTGTGGTTTATACTGCAACTATGCTGAGCAGACCTTAGTTATAGTTACTGGGAAAGAGCGTGTTTTATAGCATGATCAACAATTTGAGCAAGGCCAGCACGCTCAAGCCCTCGGCCACAATGACCTGTGGCTTCATGCTAACTCAGCTATCGACGAACCCCAAGATTTCCGTCTAAGATTTCCGTTTCACTCACAAGGCTTGGATCAATCCGTGGTACAGTTTTCAGGCACCTTCAAATTGTGCCACACGCTGGGATCGAGGTTGATCCAGTCCGATAACATCAGGAAGTCTCCATCCTGACAAATTGACCATGGTAAGATTCGAACCCAGGTCTAATGGTCAGAAAGCAAACGTTCTAATATATATATATATATATATATATATATATATATATATATATATATATATATAGACACACGGACATGAACACACACAAATTTATACTCAGATTCAAAGTTCAAATTAAATATAAAACCCAATATATTATTGGGGGTGTAAATTCAAAATATCGAATGTAGGGATGGAGATATTGGCAAAAACAAAGCAAAAAAAGAAATTATAAAGTGTAAGGAGTAAGCAATTTGAATCAAACGTAGATGCAGTGCATTGTATATTGTTTATAAATATTCTCTATGTTTCAAGAGAGTAATACTACTTAGTATATAAACCTCATGTTTAATAATATTAGGATATACATTTTAAAAATATATAAAATGTTTAGATAGACAGAGAAGGTAAAAGGTGAGAAAAAATTATTTTAAATATATATCTAAAGAAATGAGTTATGCCGTGTAACCTGTTACATATTAATTGACGCTTAAGGTGGGTAATAAGTATTTAACCTAAAATATTTAATAGGCAGTTGAAGTTGGATAAAAAGAATCAAAATACTTTAGGAGAGAGCTTTTTTATGGGTGCAAGCAATCATGAGTTTATATATTTATGACAAATTGGAAAAAGTTTTTATGATGTGTTTCATATGTTAGGAGGTCATTCAACTGGGTTTGTGGATTTTTGTTGTGACTACATATATGCATGAACATGAGACACTGGTAGTTTCAATTTTTTTTTCATTTTTTTTTGTGATATATGATCTGAAGAATTGAAAAGAGAAAGAATATAGATAAATTTGGCTAACTAACCAAATTCATCTATATTCTTTTTATGACATTGTGGTGTTATCAAGTACTTGCAGAAAAAGGGTTTAGCCCCCAAGGACATTTATGCTGAAATGGTTGCTACATTAAGGAATGATGCTACATCTTTATGAACAGTGCAAAAGTGGGCAGCTTAATTTAGAAGAGGAAGGGAGAGTTCTGAAGACGACCCACGGTCCTGCAACTGAAACCCTCGAGGAAGACATTAATCGCTTTCCACACAGGGTGACCGGTGTTGATTATAATTCAAAGATATCGAAAATAATTAGTAGCGCCTTCTCTTAAATATGGACAAAATTTGGTATCGTGGTGTTATCAAGTTCCTGCAGGAAAAGGGTTTAGCCCCCAAGGACATTCATGCTGAAAAGGTTGCTACATTAAGGAATGATGCTCCAGCTTTATCAACAGTGCAAAAGTGGGCAGCTGAATTTAAGAGGGGAAGGGAGAGTTTTCAAGACGACCCACGGCCCTACAACTGACACCACTGAGGAAAACATTGAGGGTGTTCATAACAAAACAATTGACTATAAATCTAATAGCTAAGGCTGTGAAAGAGTTGAGAATATTCTGAACAATAACCTTGGCATAATGACGGTTTCTGCTCGGTGGGTGACACATCTGACTCCTGATCAAAAGTGCACCAGGTTGATCACATCAAGGGAAATCTGGCATTGTTTGAGGCAGATCCAGTTGGTTTCCTAACGTGTTTGGTTCATCACTTTGAGCCAGAGACAAATAGACAATCCATGTAGTGTAAACACTCCTCCTCCGCGGCTCCAAAAAACAAGATCTCTGAAGGTGATGACCTCAAGTTTTTAGGATGCAAAAGGCATATCTTCAAAAGGGCCACACTATCAATGGAGAGTACTATGCCAATTGCTGAGGAAGTTATAAAGGCTATTAAGACTAAACGCCCAGGAAAACTAGTTTCATCAGGACAATGCTCCAGCACATAAATCTTTAGTTTCAATGGCTGCTGTGCATGACTGAGGTTTTGAACTGATTGATCACCCTCCCTGTCCTCCTTATATAATCCCATTTGAATGCCATCTCTTCACCAACATAAAAAAAAACTTGACTGGGAATCAGTATCGCCGTGATGGTAACATCATATCTGTTGTTGATGATTTTTTGACCAACAGGATGAAGGCTTCTTCACCAATGGAAGAAGAGTGTTGACTGCAAGGGGGACTATGATGCAAAATAAACCTTTCATTTGGTGACATTCTATGACAGTATCTTGGTCAACCTTTGAACTTTTCAACTGACCCTTGTAGATATATAAAAACTCAGGAATAAATAAAATATAGCTGTAAAGATAATACAAATAAATGACAAGACAAAAATCTTTTATACAAACATTTTGCTAAAGAAAAAACGCTTGCACTGATCAAGGAATGAGACTTAAAAAAGTTTTCCTCTTGCCTTTTCTTTTATTTATAGATAATTATATATATATTTATATATATTTAAGCACATTTTGCAACATGTACATACATGTATGCATACACAAAAGACAGCTCTATCAGATGTGGCATTGTTCTTACAGTCTGCCTGTCTCTGTATATCAGAGAGCAAATGCTTAGACAAAACATTATAAGTGACTGACAGATCAACCGACAGACAAATAAATTTGCTTCCAATTCTTAAAAGCCAAAACTGACCACCAACCCTCTCTTTACTCTTGCGGCCATCTTCAATTTACTTCTACATTGATTTTTATTTCAACTTGTGTGCAACATTCTGATAATTCAAACCAAATCTCTTTGATGTCCATTTATTGTTTTTAATTTTTTTTTTTTTTGTTTTTCTCACTGATTTTTCAGATTTTACAAGTAAATAAAAATACTGACCAGAATTGATAGAGGGTAGGAAGGTTTTTAAAAAAAAGATACATATGGCTTTTACAATTCTGAGTGTAGTAGAGCCATTGTAATAGTTGTAGACTTATTTCTATCAATAATAGAAATATTTTTAAAAAGAAGAATGTGATTCTGAGCATCATTCACATTAATAATCAGAACTTGATTTCGCCAAAAGTAATAATATAGGTGAGTAATAATATATTCCTATGCCTGCTGGATCATATATTTTATATCTATATTTTAAAATATATGAAAAGCATATTTTTATCTAAGTTTTGACGTTTCATTACTTTATGCGAGCATTTTCAAAGCTGAAATGAAAATAATGGAAAAGTCATTAAGATGACAACGCAAAATGCTACAGTCATTTTGTAATATTCTAACAGAAAATATAAAAATCTATATTCATGTAAAAAAATTTTTTCAAAAACGTATTGCTTGTAATACTTCTTTTCAAAAATTAATCACTGGCAATTACCTTTTTCAAAGCATTTCTGGTACTAAAACCCACCTCTACACCTCCATAATGCCCTCTACACCAGTTCCAGGGTCAACCACCCGCCCACAGCCGAGACACCAACAGGTGCCACCACTCCGGGCCAGGGCGGACCTGGGAACACCAGCAACCAAGAGGTGCCTCCACGCTCCCCCAAACCTCCCCATCAGAAGCCCTACTGCTGGACGCAGTTCATCGTCCTAATCCGGACGTGGATGTAATGTATCGTCATACCCAGGATGCCCCATTAGGGGGGGTCTTCCGTAGAGGTGCAGTCGGCGTATTCTACAGCCCCAGCTGACAGGGCGCAGTACCTCATTTCAGAAATCTAATATATCTAATTTCCCAATGAATGCCAATGAATGCTGGACAATGTCCTCAAAGGTGAAGAAAAGACTGAAAGCAACAGAGATAGGATTCGACCAATGGACACTAAAAATGGTGTGGACAGAACATGATTAAAGTGGAAGTTTTAAACTAAAATAGGAACTTCAAGGAAACTGATATGCACAACTTGAAAGAGGCAGCAGTAATATTTTGGACATATAATGAGGAAAGAGGGCTAAGGAATTTAACCCTCACAGGACTAAAGCCAAGAGAAGCGTGGGGGGGAGCTAAAGTAAACCTGCTTAACAAGTTTGAGTAAACGGATTGTAGAACAGGGGGAAAAACAGGGCTGATCAAAGATTATGTAGAACAACATAAGACAAGAAGTTGTGGAGAACCGTGATCGCTCATATCCTGAATGGACATGGCACATAAAAAAAGAATTTAAATTCTTGCTTGATACATTTTAAGGATAAATTAATCGTAATTGTCATCAGTAATTAAGTGGAATTAAGAAGCAATTAAAATTGTAAATTAGTCACAACTTCTAACTGCTGATAAATTTAACTTTTAACATTTACAGTAAAAACCTTTGAACAATTAACATCTCTTAAATTTTTGTTCCGTATCAGTTTTAATACGGCCAGATATACATTTCGCCCATCAATGTTTCTTTTCAATACTCAAAACTTTGCTTTATAAGGCTTAAGGCCATATCATGTTGAAAAACTGGTTCTCATATGATCACTGAAGCAATGTCGAATCTGGCTGTGGCCTTTGAGAATACCAGGTGCTTGGATATGTGGGTGGTGATAATGATAATGGCTCAGAATTGTCACTCGGAGAGCTGAGTTCCAATTGCCTTTCGGTTCATTATATTCTCTTATATACAAATACCCTTGGGAAATTCTTCTCCCCCAGCTATGGATTAATTAGCAGGACATGTATCAGTAAATCATTATTATATCTAAAAATATTTTCTGCCTTTAAATAACTTGCAAAAGGTTGATAAGCTGTAAAAAAGAAATCAGTCAACTTTTCTTTCTGTATATCATCTTTTTTCTATATTTCTTTTAGTATTTTTCTATATTACTTTCTACAAATACAACAGGATTTGAGCACTCGAAAAATATTGGATATGTTAATGACTCTTCTCGTATTATAATCTACAAACGTTTCTGTTTTGATTAATATGTAATTAATTGACTTAACATTGTTTATAAAATGTTATAATTAATATTGTCTTAGTCACACTGTTATATGAATATATATAGTAATTAAGGTCTGCTCAATATAGTTGCAGTATAAACCACAGATTGGCCCTGTGGGTGTTGAACAAACACAAATGTGCCTGAGTGAGCATCTGCAATAGGGATTGGCTAGCCACCGTAATAGACGGGTATGCTCGAATACGAGTGGCCAGCTATGATACGAATATAAAAGATAGACAGGAGTCAGTTTAAACACAACCGATTTCAAAAGGGCATATTCGAGAAAATCTTTTTAGTATATTTTTGGATGTTTCAAATACTTGTGGAACTTGTGCATTTTTCCCTTTGAGCACGAGTTCATGATTTGGATCTTCTGTCCGCTTCTTCCAATCAATCCACATTTTGCACAAATAGGTCTAAACTACAGTACAGTGTTTTTATGGTAGGATTTTCTTTTCTGGAAAATTTGGAATAAAATGAATTGATTCAAGGATATGAAATAAATAATATATTTTTTATTTATTTGCTTTAGAGTGAGTCCTTTGATATTCAGTGTAACAAAATGTTTGTTTATAAGGTGGATATTGGTAGTAGTTTGGAGAAAGTCTGTTTCGGCATGGTAAACGAGAATTTGGAAGTCAGCACTTGATAGTAGTTATAGTCATCTTAGATATATGTCAGTGTTGATCTAATGTTGTTTTCTAGGCCCTAAGCAGGGCAGAAATATGATCAGCAGATGACCTCTTAACTACTTCTTCATGCGTCATGCATTGCGGGTTTCTCTGGTGGTTGCATTCTCTTGTTCCACGGTTTCTCTTGCTATCCCTTCTCGTCTAGCTCAAAGGTGTGAGCATATATTCTTTTGACCAGGCTCCAAGACTCTGGCATGAACCTTGGTTTTGGCTAACATCAAAAGTCTATTGGTGTTAATTTTTTTGATTGGCCAAAATTATTTTATTTTCCGGTGTTCTTTTCTTTTTCATTTTTCTTATAAGTTATGCATGGAACATCCCTGCTTTTTGGTAGTTTTCGGTCAGAAATTAGTAGGCTCTACTCCTGCAAACTTATGACACTTTTTATCCAGGTTTAGTCTTTTTTTCTTCTTTTTATTTGAGGTTTGCTGTCTCATTTGTTGAGAGAATTATAAAAAGAGAAGTTTAGAGAGAAAGAAAGTGATAAGGGTTTTAAAGAAAAGCGCAAATGCCTTATTTTTATTTTTATTCTTTCTATTTTTGCTTATATATTTTATTTTATTTATTTTTATCAGGACTCACTATAAATCAAATATATACATTGTCTTAATGTTCAGCTGAAGTAATAATTAAAAACAGAAGCAAACAAAAGAAACATGCTTTTAAAATTAACCTTAACTACATTCCAGAATTTGTCAAACGCCGATTTTATTTTCCTGGCAAACATGACCTCCGCTGGCGTCTTGGCAGATGGAGCACTGCTATTAGGAGTTACAAGATAAACCTGCAAAAACTGCCTTCCTCAGTGCTCTCTTGAAAGTGTCCACAAAACGCTCTGCCTGTCTATTACTTCTTGGGTGATATGTCGACGTGGTAATATGTTCGATCAGGAATGACTGACAAAAATCCTTAAATTCACAGGATGTGAACTGTGTGCCATTGTCCGAAACGGGAAAATAACTCGTGCAAAAACTTTACTGACACCTCCGCGGTCGGCTTCTTACATTTCAGTATTTCTGGCCACTTGGAATAACTGTCAGTTACTACAAGGTAGTAAAAACCATCAAGTGGACCAGCAAAACCAATATGTATCCGCGACAATGGACGGTCAGTTTTTTTAGGCCAGGGATTGAATTTTATTGGGGGTGCTTTATCAGTCAAAGCACACCCTTTGCACGATCTTACAGCGTTTTCAATATCCTTGTCCATGTTGGTCCAGTACACGTAACCCCTTATTAGATTCTTCATTCTTGAAGTTCCCGGATGGCCAACATGGAATTCCTTTAATGTTCTTTTCTGTAGTGTAGATGGGATTACTACTCTGTTTCCGAACATTACTATGTCGTTACAGAGTGAGTAAACTTCTGAGATATTCTGGTCTTTACTATTTAGTTTGTCCTTTACTTCCTTTATGAACTCATCATCAGACGCTTTGTCTATTATTTCGTCAATTGTTATAGGAATCTCCCTGACAGCATTGCACAAGATACTTTTATTTCGACCTCTGTTCTTATGGCAGCAATGACTGTCTTTCAGGGGTTCAGCATACTTAGGTATCAATCTAGACAACCTGTCTGCATGACAGATTTTAGTGGATGGAAGAAACTCCATTTGGTAGTTATAATTGAGGAGAATGGTTCCCCATCTTTGCAGTCTATTAGCAGTATGTATTGGCAAACCCTTTTTTGATCCAAAGATAGTAAGGAGTGGGCGATGGTCTGTCTGCAACAAAAAGTACCTTCCATTAATAAATCTATGGAATTTAGTGACTGCAAACATGATTCCTAAAGCTTACTTTTCTATTTGCGACTAACGTCTTTCAAGCTTGTTGAGTACCCAACGACGTATTTCGGCGTCTTTCACTGAAATTAAACACTGGATGAAAATCAAGCATTTAAAATTATTGGCGCTTAACTCTGCCAATTTGAAGTCATCGCAATGTTTATTGACTACACTCGCGAAATTAGTATAATCTCCGTCTTCTTTGCGGGTGAGATTCATGCATTTACAACGCTTGTGGAACAGTGATGTTTTTAGACTGAAGAGTTTTGTTAAGGATTGAACCGACTCTTTAAATTTCAAGTCGCTTGTTTTCTTAGGCAAAATATAGTTAACAAACTTAGTATATTCTGCTGTGCATAATTTCCTGAGGAGTAGGCTAACCTTTTTATGGTCAGCCCAACTTGCACAATCCGTATTGTATAAGTCCTCGTAACGTTTAAAGTACAAAGGAAATGTAATTTCTTCTTCAGGTGCAAACGTGAATTTTTCAATAGCACTCCATAACGCATTTTGAGAGAACGCGTTTTCTCTGTCCTCATTTTTTGACTTTTGATGGATATATTATACAGGTGCCTTTGCTCATTCTGTGTTTGAAGGAGCATTTCTTCCAGTTTCTGTTGTCCAACCTGAATTCCTAGGTGCAATTCCTCAAATTTCTTCTAGTATTCTGCTTGTTCTCGTTGGAATTTCTCTTGTCTTTCTTTATATTTCTATTCCAACAGTAATTGTTGTTCCTGTTGGTGTTTCAACTGAAATTTTGATGTGTCACCCACAACCTCCAATGATTAACAGAACTCTAATTTCCTTGATGAACTTTTGTTAGATTTATTATACAATTAAATGAATAAAAGTAGACATATTAAAAAGAAATTCATAACATAAAGAAAACAACTCACAAAATAAAAGAAACAATTCATGACAAAAAAGAAACAATTCATGACAAAAAAGAAACAATTCATAACAAAAAAGAGGTATAACAAAAAAATATATATTACTGTCAATTGGTAATACTAAAATATAACATTGCTTAAAACACAGCTAAACTTATTTATTGAACCTCCTTTCATTATAGCAAAATTGAGGACAAAAAATGTGCACCACAATTAAAAAAAATGTGCACCACAATTAAAAAAAGTTCAGCCCCATACTAATATGCCGAAAAAATATAACATTATAGGCTAATTATTTTAAGCCCACCAACTGCTCCTTCTGCTTGCAGAGAGATGGCTGGTAGGACTTAATGTATATTGTTTCCCAAACTTTCAAGAGATTATCAGTATTTTCCCAAATTAGCACTGTGAACATGTTCATGCTACAAGACCAAGCACAATGCTGATTTTTAACTAAATGTTAAGCTATTGCTGAACCTGATACATTGACACACCAATGTAAAATGTAATTAGTCATTAACGTTATTTATTTTTTAGTTGCTAGGCACACTTTTTTGTTCTCAGTTTTTGCTCTCATAAGTCAGAACAAACAAATCAGTTTAGCTGTTTTTAAATCATTGTTATATCCAGGTACTACCAATTTACAGTAATATATATATATATATATATATATATATATATATATATATATATATATATATATATATTGTAACATTTTTTTTAGGAATTGTTTCTTTGTTGTTATGAATTGCTTTTTTAATATAGCTGCTTGTATTGCTCTATTAATACTCAATATAGAAAAATATATTCTTGTCTTTGCTTTTTAATTATTGAGGACATACACATTTTCGGATCAGTAATTGGATGGGTAACCACTCTTAAATTATTGTGAGAAACTTGTAGAATTTTTCTAAGCCAGAGCACCTCAAACTTATTCAATAGCAAAGACATTGTAAAGATAAGTTTTTTGCAGCAAATTATTTGTGTTAGTTAAGAAAAATATATTCAAAATGTATATGTAAAGAATTAAAATTTATTTAGTAATTAGAGAAGATAAGAGTAATTAATTATATTAAAGTGACATAACACACTAGTTTAGTAAAGCCTGTAAAAAAAGACTATTTAAAAGACTATATATATATATATATATATATATATATATATATATATATATATATACTTAAAAAATTAGGATATCAGTTGATTTTGTGGAATCAATTGATTTAATTTTTAAAGTTAAAATCTCTACATGTTATTTTTTATTTTTATTTTTTTTACTTGTGGATTGAGCACATTTTTAATATTACTGTTTCCTGGTACAATTCAATACTGACCATTAAACTTTTATGTATTATATATATATATATATATATATATATATATATATATATATATTGGCTTCAGTGAAATAAAATATCACCTATGTTTTTTAAGTGTTTGTCATTATATAATAATATTTGCTCTGTCATTTGACATCTATATTGTCTAGGAAATTCTATATGGATTACCAACAATTATATATATATATATATATATATATATATGAAAGGATGGCCCTAGCCAAGTTTTATGCTCATGCAATCTTCAGATGATGTGAATATTACATGTGTATGAAACTCGGGTTATGCCTAGGGCCATACTTTCATGGTATTTAATGTTGTTAAGCATTATTTGATCTGTCTAGCCAATCTAAACTTAAGGCACTTTACAGTTTATGTAGGTTTTCTGCTCAGGCGTTTTCCTTTTTATTTTTTCAGTATTGTCTTATTTATTCATCTGGATAAGAGCTTTACGTTTTGTCCGTTGTTTTCATCAACAGTTTTTGTCTTTCCTTAATATATATATATATATATATATATATATATATATATATATATATATATATATAAGGGGTTTTAGTCACTTGAAGATCATGAGAGTGTGAAACTTGAGTTGCAACTCAAGCTGTCCTTCAGTGAGTGTAAAGCATTTTTTGCTCTGTCCATATAGTCTCTGCATTGAGCACTTTAATTTAATGATTAGGTAGTTCTTCTGTCTTTCTTTTTTTCTTTCCTAGTTCATGATTTTTCTCTTGTCTAAGGTATTAGGTTTACCGGAAAGTTGTTTGTTGGTCAGACCAACATTGTTGTTTTTTGTATTTTTACAATGTTTTGCTTAGTCTTCTATAGTACACACACACACACACACGAACACACACACACATACATACACACACACACACACATATATATATATATATATATATATATATATATATATATATATCGCTCAGAAAAATAAAACATTTGGACAGTTCTTACACACCCTTTGTCCAGTAAAGAAAGCTCTTGTTCGTACACAAGAAAAATTAAATAAAAAATTTAACCATAGTACCTTGTCTGTCGTTTTTTAAAAATAAAAACAAAAATTGTCCAACATGGTGAACATCTCTGTTGTAATGTCCATATAACCACTCTGATGATGGCTCACGTGAGCCGAAAGCTTAGATCAACGACCAATATAATCAAGAAATAGTAAAATGGTGGACAAATTTTGTCTTTATTTTCACCTGAAACTAAAGCTCATGATTAAACATAATAAATATTCACTACCTGTTATATTTAGCAATATATATATATATATTCAGTCATATGGATACATGTATATGTATGTATGTATACATATATATATATATATATATATATATATATATATATATATATATATATATATATATATATATATATTCAGTGATATGGATACATATATATGTATGTATATATATATATATACCTGTTATATTTAGCAATATATATACCTGTTATATTTAGCAATATATATATATATATTCAGTCATATGGATACATGTATATGTATGTATGTATACATATATATATATATATATATATATATATATATATATTCAGTGATATGGATACATATATATGTATGTATATATATATATATATATATATATATATATATATATATATATATATATATATATATACACATATATATGTATATATATATATATATATACATATACACACTACAGAAGACTAAGAAAAAGTACCCCTAAATTAGTAACTTATTTTAAAATGAATCTATGATCATGTTTTTCCCTATTATAAAGACATATTGCTATTCTTAAATTCTAAAGGCCCATTGTGCTATTCTCACAAGTTAATTCTGAACTAAGTTTGTTTTTATCTGCTATGAGAAAAGAAAACATATCCAATGAAAAGCTGTAACTGTTTTTCATCAAAATACATTTTCCCATGACCCTTTGTGACAATACCACATGTTGTTCTGGCTTTGTTTGGATGTTTTTTTCAAAAAATGGGGATAGTTTTTATACACGAATTCAGGTTAAAATCTGACACAATGACAAACAGGTCCTCCTTGAAACTTTGCCTCACACGTCATTTTTTTCTAAATACAGTAGCATGCAAAAGTTTTAGGCCAATTTCAGCTATTCTAAATGTCTAATACAAATTTTCAAACTTATTCAATCTTTCTTATCAAATCAATAAATGAAAGTTGCTTGAACAGATGTTCTTCTAGATCTTTTTGCATTAATGCAGGTCTCCCACCCCCAAGCTCTATCCTTGGACATACATTTTTCTGAATTTTCAATAACGACCTTCCTGATGGCATCAGTTTTCAACTCAGTAACTATGTTGATGACACAACTATTTACTCCTGTCTGATTTGTTTGATATGGTCACATTGACAGCTGATCTAAAAAATGACCTACTTTCTGTTGTTAACTGAGGCAAGGAATGGCTTGTTAATTTTAACACCTCCAAAATGAAACTGTTCCCTATTAATCGCCTTCTTCTGCCTTCTATCCACTTGGCTAATGCTAACCTCCAAGAGAGTGACTTGTCATGCCTTCTCACACCAATTGCATAGTACTGTATATATATATATATATATATATATATATATATATATATATATATATATATATATATATATATATATATATATATATATATATATATATATGTATATATATATATATATATGTATATATATATATATATATATATGTATATATATGTATATATATATATATATATATATATATATATATATCTATGATCGACTCTCCCATCGAATTTGACGTATGAGGGTCAGGCAGATCAGTTCCTAGAAACTGAGAGCCCGACACCGACACATGAGATTTGATTATAGTGGTGAAGGCTTTGTGCAGGGCCATCCACACTTTTTGGAGGGATGAATACAGGGACCTGGTGCAGCGAATGCCACAAGGTCCCCAAATGACCCTCCTCAGGTTTTGAATTCAGAGTTGTTCTTCTCCTAGACCAGTTGCCATTCAAGGCTTAGAACCCAGTCTGTCCTGCTATTTACCCATAGTTGGAGGGAGAAAAAGAGGATTCACACCTTTCCCAAGGGTATTAGCACGTAAGTGAATGCAATGAATTCAACTGGAATATATATATATATAGATATATAGATATATATATATATATAATAAGTAATGAAAGATTTGGTAATCTGTATGGATAATCCCAAGGAGGATGTAATCCAGAGAGCTCAATGTCAAATCAGAGCAATTATTAATTGAATTTAAATAGAAAATAGACAACTTTAAGGGTCCGTTGGTTATAATTTATTTCCCCATGTATGTCATTTTTACCTGGTTCATCAGGCCACACTTCCAAGGATGAAAAAAATTGTTTTAAATTTACATATAATTCTTATACATTTTTGAGGGGTAGTTTATTCATAAGTTACTAATATATATATATATATATATGTATATATATATATAGCATAATGAGAGGTCACGTATACTTTCTTGATATGTATATAATATCTGGATAAAATAAATGAAACAAAATTGGGTGTTTTTTTTTATGAAAGTATTTATTTCTGTGTTTTTGTATATATTTATTTATTTAATATTTCAGACCACCTAGGTCTTTCCTCAGAAACGCTGTAAACAAACGCTGTAAACAAACACACAAACACAGTATCTCATTTGATTTAAAATGAATATATATATATATATATATATATATATATTCATTTTAAAATAATTTACTATATATATATATATATATATATATATATATATATATATATATATATATATATACTGTTACAGGTGGTATATCAGCCTGCAAACAGATATTGAATGATGGAAGACAACAACAAAGAAAACGAAGACTTCAGTAAAAATATATTAGCAAGTGTATTTTAGTTAAAGAAAATACATTGAGAAAAATAAGGTTACAGTGCACTAAGCAAAAAACATCTCTCTGCATGTTCATGTAGAGGGTGAGAAGAGTGTTGTCCTGAGAAGGACAATTTTGGTAGTCATTGTAAAGTATCGTCCCAAAAAGGAGAGTTTTGCAGTAGCTGAAGAGTGTTGTCCTGAAAAGGAGAGTTTTGCAGTAGCTGAAGAGTGTTGTCCTGAAAAGGAGAGTTTTGCAGTAGCTGAAGAGTGTTGTCCTGAAAAGGAGAGTTTTGCAGTAGCTGAAGAGTGTTGTCCTGAAAAGGAGAGTTTTGCAGTAGCTGAAGAGTGTTGTCCTGAAAAGGAGAGTTTTGCAGTAGCTGAAGAGTGTTGTCCTGAAAAGGAGAGTTTTGTAATCAGTGAAGGACATTATCCTTACATAGGTTTCTGGTTAAGCTTTTTCTTACAGTTGTTTTTAAAAATGTGGGAGTGGTGATAATATATGACAGTATATATATATATATATATATATATATATATATATATATATATATATATATATATTAATTAATATACATATACCTACATTTGTGGTATGACTTAAGTTTTGTTGGTTACACAACTCTTCAGACACAAGTTATCATAAGTTATACCTTGTGCTTGAAGAGTCGAGTAACCAACAAAAACTTAAGTCTTACCTCAAACGTATACATATGTATATTTATTAATATATATTTCTTAGCTTAGTGTAACGACATCGAGCACTGTCATGTTCACACCTTCGAATAAATCTGGTAAATATTTATTTGCTTACCTGTGTGTGCACTCTAGCACACATATACATTTGCTAATATCTAGCTATTTGATTTACCTACCTCTATACCTATACCTATATATATATATATATATATATATATATATATATATATATATATATATATATATATTTATATATATATATATATATATATATATATATATATATTATAAATTAACTGATTTAAAATATGTTTTTTTTGCTACACAGTAATAACCATGTTTCAAAAATGGAAGCTAAAAGCTTCGAATTTAATTTTGTTATTAAATTAAAGACATTAGTTCCATTTCCTTGTCAAGCGAATATTTATAATATTAATGCTCTGTAAATTTACATTGAGCACTATTATGTAAAAATAAAAATATCTATAAGAACAGCGGATTATATATCTTACAGTTCTTTCCTTTTATTTATATATACAAATATATATATATATATATATATATATATATATATATATATATATATATATATATATATATATATATATATATATTCCAACATTAGCTTGAAGATGAAACAGAACTAATGCTTTTAATTTAATTATATAATTAAATTTGAAGTTTTTAGCTTCGGTTTTTGAAAACTGGTAATTCCTGTGTAGCGAAGGAACCATATTTTTAAATCAGTTAATTTATAATATATGTATATATAAAGACTTATATATATATACATATATATATATATATATATATATATATATATATATATATATATATATATATATATATATAATTAATAATAGCAAAGATAATGTATATCTCACAAAATCCAATAGCCATAATTTACTGGAGGATGCTAAGTTTAAGGTAAGTTGTTCACCTATCACACAGTTCATACTCCTTCTCTGTCTATTGGACAGGGATAGAGGTTTATCTCTTGTTTCCTCTTTAGGATTGGCTTTCCAGTTCCTTCTGAAGTTTTCTCATTCTCTTTCACTCCTAGTAGCTCCTTGCATCTTAGTGGCTTTATCACCTTGCTTGGAGGGAAATGGTTAAAAAAAACAAGAAAATAATTTTTGTAAACAAAGTGTTCAAGAATATATATTTGAGTTCTTGAGTTCTTCATTGATATAATCTTGATTGAAGACCATAGAAATGATTCATTTTTTCATTTTTAATTATCTTTTCCTGTTTAATTACAAGAGAATGTATGTCTGCAGTCAATGGAGGCACATAATCTCCAAATATTTAAGATTTAGTACATTAAGCCATATTTCTATCCCAGACCATTTAGTCAATAGAACAATTTTTTGGATCTTCCTTGGCACATGGTGCACATGTTGCATCATCATTTTTTCTTGCATATCCCTGTGCACATGTTACATTACCATAACGCTAAAACAGCACTTGTTTTAATGACAATGATGTTTCCAGCTATACGTTCTTGAAACAATGATGTTGCCAACTATACGTTTTTGAAACAATGATGTTGCCAGCTATAGGTTTTTGAAACAAGGATGTTGCCAGCTATACGTTTTGGAAACAAGGATGTTGCCAGCTATAGGTTTTTGAAACAATGATGTTGCCAGCTATAGGTTTTTGAAACAATGATGTTGCCAGCTATACGTTTTGGAAACAAGGATGTTGCCAGCTATAGGTTTTTGAAACAATGATGTTGCCAGCTATAGGTTTTTGAAACAATGATGTTGCCAGCTATACGTTTTTGAAACAAGGATGTTGCCAGCTATACGTTTTTGAAACAATGATGTTGCCAGCTAAACGTTTTTGAAACAATGATGTTGCCAGCTAAACGTTTTTGAAACAATGATGTTGCCAGCTATACGTTTTTGAAACAAGGATGTTGCCAACGTTATCCTTAAATTACGTTTACAAAGTATATATATTTAATAAATATGTGGAAACTGGATCTGGCATAAATAACCCATAGTGGTTGATATGCCATGAAACCCCAAACAACCAACCAACAGCCAAGTTTTAAAATTGCTTTAATATTAAAAAAAATATAACAAATAATATGTGTAGCCTTACTCAGGATTTTAACCATTTTCCCTTTTGTATTTTTTCTCTCCACTCTTTTAAGAAAATTATTCTTGGTTGTCAGTTAGGGGCCATGCGTGATACACGCTTAGGCGATCATGTACCTTTTGATACATGACTGACGAGACAGATTTTTTCCAGAATCCATTACATTCACTTATGTGCTAATAACATTGGGAAAGGTATGAATCCTCTACTTCTCCTGCCAGCGATGGGTAAATAGCAGGACAGACCCAGTTCTATAGCCTTGGATGGCAACTGGTCTACCGCAGAAAGAAATGGCAACCTACTACGGGAAAAAAAAACCAGCCTCGTCAGTTATGTATCAAAAGATACATGATGGCTTAAGTGTGTATCATGCATGGCACATAACTGACTGATTCTTGGTTGCATTAATTCTGGTTAATATTTAGCTGAATATTTCTGATTAGCTTTGACAAAGAAAGAGATTGAATGAAATTATCCAATATTATTAATACTTTATCTGCATTTCTTTTAGAATTATTCCTTTTTATTTCTATCTTTATACATCATTCACACCCCTTGTAATGGCTTCCATTTCGTTTTGGCATCCATTGCTCCTAAAATGACTCTTGGGTCCAGCATTCAATTTTATAGATATCACGCATATATGACAGATAAAATCTCTATCTTTACCCAAAACCAAAGAGCCTACCTAATCCAATATCCACAAGGCAACAAAATTTTGAAATCAAAATCTTCTTTCTTTTAGACTGGCTAGCCACGAACACATTCTGCACATTTATTTCAGCTCCTGCCAGTTGACAATGATTGTAGTAACATTTTTGTAGTTAGTGCTGCTTATGAAGTAGTCATGGGAGAGTGGTTTGAACAAATTCTTACTCACCCACTCTTTTCTTCATCAAATATTGTGACAGCTCAAGGACAACGCATCTGAAATCTTCTTTTGCTTTCTACAGCAATTTTATCTTTGAGAAAATCCAGAGGAGGTGAATTTTGACTGGTTATCGGGTTGACAAATCTGGGGTAATGCAGAACCCACTAGAAGAGGGTGGTAGTAGCAAGTGGCATCTCCCTTTCCAGTCATACAAATATTTGAATTTGAATTAAGCCTCTCACTACCACCTTTGCTTCTTTCTTTTGATTGGTTCTTGTCTAAAACACTCCAGAGTTTCTCCTTTGCACTCTTACACCTTTGACATCTGTTTTATGAGAATGCAGTAAGATGAACTGCCATCTTGAAAACGTGTGGGTGTGAAAATCAAGAAAATCAGGAGTAGAGAAAGCACAATGAGTGATACTGAAATGCCTGTCTCTTTCCTCAATCAACACCATTGAACATATGAAAGGAAGGTCAGATTACCCAGCATGCTTCAGTGCTGGAAGGAACATAATGATTAAAGATTCTCTACTTTGTTTTATTTCTTTATGAACAGATTACATTTTCTGTTGTGCTTCAGAGAACACTTCCATTTTTTGCTTTCTCTCTTTTTCTTTAAATCTAATTTCTTTTCCTTCTTTTTCTCTCATATTTTCAATTTCCTTTCCCTTTCTTTTCTCTTCCTCTTTTTTTGGTATTTAACTCTCTCTCTCTCTCTCTCTCCTTCTCTCTCTCTCTCTCTCTCATTCATTCTCTCCCCATTTCTGATATTTGATCTGTTCTTTCCTTTTTTATTTAGAGTTAAACTTTCTTTATTCTTTCCTTTTTTGACACATTTCCTCCTTTTCTCTCTTTCTTTACCTTCTTTCTCTTTCTTTCTCTCTTTCTTTTCCTTCTTTCTTTTTTCTTTACTGTCTTTCGCTCTCTCGCTCTCTCTCTCTCTCACACTCTCAATCTTTTTCCTTCTCTATCTTTCTCTCATTTTCTTTTTCCTTCTACGTCTCTCTCTTTCTTTTCTCTATCTTGCTCTCTTTCTCTCTCTTTTCTCTCTCTCGTTCTCTTTCCTTCTCTCTCTCTTTCTCTTTTCTCTCTCACTCTCTTTCATTCTCTCTCTTACTTTTTTCTCTCTCTCTCTTTCTTTTTCTATCCCCTTTCTCTTCCTCTGTCTCTTGCCTTTAATCCTCTCTCCCACTTTGTCAATTCTTTTCCTTCTCTTTTCCTTCCTTCATTTTCTTTTTATTTGAAGACAGTTAATCTTTCTTCTTTCTTTTTATGTAAATTCTCTTCTTTTATTCTTTTGTATTTATTCCTACACTTTTTACTCTGCCTTCTCTCTCTCTCTCTCCCTAATTCTCTCTCTACCTCTCTCTTTCTCTCTCTCACACTCTCAATCTTTTTCTCTTCTCTGTCTTTCTCTCTTTTTCTTTTTCCTTCTCTCTCTTTTTCTTTCTCTCTTTCTTTTCCCTCTCTCACTCTCTTTCCTTCTCTTTCTTTTCTCTCATTTGTTCTCTTTCCTTCTCTCTCTATCTCTCTCTTTCTCTCCTTTTCCTTCCTATTTTGATTTTACTTCCTCTTTTTTTCACTCATTTTCTTGCTTGATTTGCTTCTGCCTCAGGGAAAACTGCTTGAAACAACTGAGAGCAATGAATGCACAACAATTCATAGAATATCGAATCGAACTGTAAATCTATACTTGTGGTCGGCAAACTTTCTCTCGGTAATGTTTGTTTTTTTTCTTTACATCACAAGTCGGAAAAGGGTTTTAAAAGAGGACAGAAAATGTGACCCTGAAATCGGAAGGTGCATTGGGATAGGGAAAGATGCCCCCCAAAAGTTAAGCAAAGTATTAAGAAACAGGAAAAATCAGTAGACAAAAAGAAAAGAGTATTGAACTGTTACACAATATCGGTCCTCCTATATGGCAGTGAATGCTGGACAATCTCCTCACAGAGGAAGTTGAAATTTCTGCTATACATAATGAGTTGAAGAATTTGTCCCTCTTGTCTTCAGTATTCCTTGCGAGGGCCAAAGAAAAGCAGCACATAGACTCACTAATCAGTTTGTGTATATGAATTAAAGAAATGACAACCTTACTAAGAGATACAATGGATAGGAAATTGTGGAGAGCCATGATTACTTACATCCTGAAGGCATATAGAAGAAGTATTAGTAGTAACAGTATTATTTTTATTCTTTCTCAGATAAAGCATTGATCCTTATCATTGTTGTTGTAGTAGTAGTAGTAGCAGTAGTAAGCTTTTTTTTATTGGGAGTTTGGGGGTCATCCAGCTTCTTCTTACCTTTCTGTCCAAGACAAGTATCCACAATTCTGTAGCTGTGTTCTATGTGATACACTGAGTTTTGAAGATGGATTGGGATGGCCAAAGATGCATTCCAAACCTAAGCAGAGTATTAAGAGACAGAAAAACTTTGTTAGAAACAAAGAAAAGAGTACTGATCTGTTATGTGATATCTGTCCTCTTGTATGGCAGAAAATGCTGGACAATCTCCTCAAAGATGAAGAAGAGACCTGAAGCAAAAGAAATGTGGTTCTACAGAAAGATGCTGTATATATCATGGACCGAACATCAGTAACAACAAAGTTTTGGAGAAAATAGAAACAAAAAGGAAACATATTTAATATCCAGAAGAGGCAGTTGAAGTTCCTGGGATGCATAATAAGGGAGGAGGGCTTAGAAAACCTGATACTCACAGGACAAATTGAGGAAATAAGGGAAGAGGAAAGCATCACATAACATAATTGATAAGCTTCTACAAATGGATGGTAGAACAGGGTTTAGGAAAAATAGCAAAATAAATAGCAAAAAGACAAAACTTATTAAGTACTACAAGGTACAGGAAGGTGTGGAGGGCCATGATCGCCTATTTTATGAAAGAATGTGGCATATAAAAGAAGAAGTTCTATGTGATGATCTCCATATGTTTTATATAGATCATTCTTGGGTGTTCTTTTCTGTTTTTGCCTTGATCTGGTTGGTAGAGAGCGAATCTTGATACAGGGTCCTTGGTTGCCAGTAATCAGTGTCTTACGGTCCATAATTGTTACATATAGGGGTTAACAGTCGCATAGAAGCAAGTGAGTCAGAGTGGTTTTCATCTTGTGCAAAGGAAAATAAGTTCCTTACCTCAGTACATGACACGTAGCAGCAATATTTTGTTCCTTGAAAATGGCATGAGCCTCCCCTCCCCACTTTAGATTATTCCAAAAGTGTATATTCTGTAATGGTGACTTTTGTACAGCTTAGCTTGGTTTGACCAATAGCAAGTCGTATGCTGATTGGTCAGACTGGAGGATGCCATTTGATTGGGTAACTGAGGAGAAAGCGATAAGAATACTAATTGTTCAGTTGGCCATGGTGTTGGTATGATAAAAAAGGGCTGAATCAATGGGAAGAAAATGGTTTTTACATTGGTGATGTGTGAAGGAAATCAAGAATGGCAGATTGAAAAAGAAGTATTTAGCGTTGCATGAGCAATGTCAGAGGAACACAAGATCATTTACACTACACATATAAAAGTATGGACCATAAAATCTCAAATTTCAATCATTATTCTTTATTTCTGATCTATGCTCCCTACACACTATTGTAGTAAAGTGGCAATAAAAAGCAACCAAAACTAAATCTGCAATGTTATTAGTCTTGATCTGGCATTTTGTTTTCACCCACTTCCCCACCACCATACTATAGCTTCTCTTTGCCTCTTCTATAAAAATATTTTCATGGCGATTATTCTGAAGAGCTTTACTTTTTGGTAACTTGCAATTTAAGTGCAATCCCAGATTGGCACCAAGTTCTCACCTTTTTATTACTGTTCAAATTATTAAATGTAAGTTCTATGCTAACAGTTTCTTCTCTCACACCTTATAGAACTTTCCTTCAGCTTCTTTTCCTGCAAAATACAATCTTCAAAGATTTTAAATGCAACATTGTCATCTTCTTTCCTCTTGAATCCTGTTCTTTTAATGTTGCTTCTGCTCAACGATGCTTTCTCAGTTTATTTCCCTCTATGTAATCACTTGTGTCTTAGTGACTCTATCACCTTACTTGGGGTGATTTGATTAAAAAAAAATGAAGGTCTATACTAATCAAAATTTATTATTAATAACGATTAAAGTTCATAAAAAAAAGTAAAATTAAAAATTTTATTTTGAACTCTGGTATATGAACTTTACACCTAGTGCGGTGAGGCTGTGACCCTGTGCTCAATCGGTCAGTCTACCGAGTTAGCATAAATGAAAAACAACAAAAGAATTCTGTTGTTCAACTCATTTGTTGCTTCATAACAATTATTTCATTTTTATTTTGTTGCTTTGAAAACTTTTTATTTAATTAAAAATAATTAACATTTATTAAATTTAATTTATTTATTATTATTTAATAAATAAATATGATTTCCCTCCAATTAAGAATTCAATAATTTTCTGTAATTAAAGCAATTATATTTGGTTACAATAGATTTCCTGCCATTAAATTGATTTTTCATAAAAATTACATTTTGATATCTTTTGTCTTCGTTCTTTTGGGGAACTTTTTCCAAAAATAAACCTCATCTAATTTTTACCTTAAGTAATTTTACCTTAAGTAATTTTACCTACAGTTATTTTCATTCAGTTACTAAAATTAAAAAAATAGCTTTTAAAAAATAATTATCAAGGCAGTTTATGATAACAAAAATGTCAAGAGAAAAACGTCTTTTTTATACACCATTTTTATACCTGATCCCAAGTTAAACTCAACCAAAAATAGAATTACTAAATTGAGTTCAAATTATGGTTGAGGTAGGTTGCAATTACTTTGCACTAATACTTTTTGGTAAGGCATGAGTTCACTTCTCCCTATAAATCAGGTCAAGAAGTATGCCTAATGTTGGTAACATGTAGTTCAATATCACATGCTAATTATTTACATTATTCAGACTATCGTCCTCATTTTTGTCGCCATATTTATTACAATATTTCGGACGTTGTACGTTCCGACCTTCTTCAGGTGGTTAGAATGTTGAACTGAACCCTTTATTTCGCTCACTGGGGTAGACTGTTCTAGTTCTACATGTCATGTTTAATGGATGTCAGTTATCAGTTATCTCCTGTTAATTTTCCCTCTGAAAGTTCTCCAAAATCAGAAATGCCATATCCCATCAAGACATAAACAATCATATTTCTCGACAACTTCCTTTCATTAATATTTGTAAATTGCCATGATTGTTCTTTGGAAAGTTACAGAATGCTTTTCCATTACCTTCTCAATGGTTTGAATTTGGAATTGACCTTCTCTTAGACTGGTTCTAAACTATGGTAAGGGTGTATTGGGGTTGGGGGAAGCAGCTAAATGATAGCTCTCCCAGCCGCTATCAGAGAAAGAAAATGTGACAATAGGTAACAAAATGACACTGCCTCAGAAGGTACAGCAACTTTAAGAACAAAATGCCCACAGGACCAACTTCACAAGACACTGAGTTTTGCCCACCACTGACTGCTGGTTTTCCTGTCATTTTTCTTGACTGGAGATGCTGGCTGAAACCTGGAGCTAAACAAGTTGCAGAGAGGCCCATATCTGAACATGCCAAGTTGTCCTGCTGCTAATAGGGAAAATCCAGATGTAAATTGTTTTGACAGAAATGTCCACATGTGACCTGGAGCCTCTTCTGCATCTGTATTGATGTGCTTTCACCACATATTCCAAGGCTAGAGAGACCAGTCTACTTTGCTATTTAACTAATACTTGAATAACTAATTTTATAATTCTGAAAGACTGAGTCAGTGATTAATACAGTCTATCATTTTTGGAAGAGTCATTATCATTGCACTAACAAGATTATCAAAAGAGGTAGCCTTCCAAGATGTCAAACTAAATATGTAAGCCAGGTTAGTTTGGATTTCCATGTGAAGTATTTGTATTTGCATAACAGAGAGAGAAATGGAAGGTATTTTTATGTCTAATTTAGATTTATAAGTTGCTGAGAATGGTATCGTCCAGTTGCAATGTTCACATCTCTTTCTGTCTCCTTTTCTTTCCCTAAAGATTTAACAGCTGAAGAATTCTGTCAAATAGATTTGCTGAAGAACTGTATAAAGAACAAAAAGTAACACAAATATAATGAATTTTCATATGTTATAAATGATAACACAAAACTGTATGTAAAAGCACATTATATTTCACTTTGGTATTTTGTCAATTACTATCATCCAGTGTAAATGTTCAAGTCTCTGAGCTCCTCATCCAAAATGTGAACTGAGAGGGATTGACCCTGTAACTCTAGGGTGGGTGTTTATATATCTATTTCTGTGATGTAATTATTTCTTACATGTGTCTTCCAGGTGCAACTTGGCCAATATATGTTCACTTGTCCTGATTGCCACTGCACTTGGCTTCTCTGAAGGATGCTGTGTACAAAGTCTATCCTCCATCCTCTGTAGTGAGACATTTACAATATGAAGAATGAATTTAATATTCAGAAATAAACACATGTGTAGTTAATTTTCACACGTCAACAATTTTACAATTAAGTTTATTAAATGTGCATTTTGTACAATCATCAATATTTACTAACAAATCTTTGTGTATTTCGAGTTAATGATTTTTTTGGTATAGATTAAGTCTTGTCTGTAACCAATAGTAATAGAAGAGGCTCTTAGAATTCTTCAATTAAACTCTCCTGGTAAGAGACGATTCTAAATGACAAAAATAGTTCCAATTTTATAAAAACTCTCATTGGAGAAAAGAAGGGAAAAGTTATGTTAGGTTGATTAAGTCATTTTTTTTTTTAAACACATTTGTTGTTTCTGTGCGAGTTTTTATAAAAATGTTTTCCAACTCAGAAATATTGAACTTGAATCATTGATTTTTGTTTCAAGGAAACGCTAGAACCTGAGCCCATAAGATGACAATTCTTGTTCAATCTTAAAAATAATTAGTATAAGATCTCCTTATTATCTGCTTCAGGCTTTTCTGAATATAAAACAACCAAACTCTAAAATGTGTAATTAAAAGGAAAGAAAGAAATTCCAATCAACTTCGACATAATATTTTCAATTTCCTAATTGGTTTGTTAGCAATTCCGCTTAATTTCTGACTAAATTTCTGGGATGAGGAGTTATCATTATTTAGATCATTTGACATATGAACTACTGTGTCATCATTCTTATCACAATCATCTTATTTGGTAGTTTTACTCAACATCTTTTTCATTTTCTTTTCGTAAAAAAATAAACCTCTTAAATACTAATAACTTTACTTACAGTTATTTTTATGGTTTTACAGATTTTTTTCTTGCCATAATTAAGCATGATTACCTAATTCTTGTTTTTATTTTATAAGGGCAATTATTATATGTTCATGAATTTTTATTACATGTCTAACTTCTGTTTCATATTTTAAGATTTGAATAAAATTCAAAAACAGCTTTTTAAAACAATAAAATTATCCAACCAGTTTATGGTAATTGCAGTGTTGAGAGAAAAACAACTTTATTCTATATGCAATATGACTTCCTTATTTCTAAAACAAGATCTGGGGATGATGAAAATAAATATTGAAATATTAAGATAATATCTTCATTAAATAATAATATAAACATTAAGACAATATATGTACTTTCTGGACACACAATATGCACTCATAATCAAGAAAAGTCATTTTTTAATATAAATTATTTAAATATGACTTATTTTTAAATATAACTTATTTAATTATATCTTATATTTAAATATATCTTGTTTTTGGAATATGACTTTCTACTTTTAAGTATGACTTTTTATTTTAAATATAACTTTATATATATCTATATATTTTAAAGGTTTTTGAAACCCCTTTTTATTCCTCTCTTAGTTTTAAATTAACATTTCATTCTTCATATAAACCCTTTAAATAAATTTATTGTCATAAGTTTAAGGTCCGGGTTTAATTTTATAAAACCTCTTCCTTTTAAGACAAATACCTTCTACCCTCCCATGACTAACATCTCATGCCTCTCGTCTGACTGAAATATTACAATGGATAAATTCTGTAATAGATTTTCAATGTTTTTTTTATGGCTTTAACAGTTAAATTTCTATTTCTTACACAAACTCAGTCTATACAAGGGTTGAATATGACTGATAAATTATATTTTTGCTGGTACAAATGAGGTTATTCCATATATGAGGTGATTTGGGATTTTATTGTGTATTAATATTTGTGTGTGTGTGTGTGTGTGTGTGTGTGTGTGTGTGTGTAGATGCTGAGACAAAGTGTAAAATTTTTAATCAAAGATGTTTCACTGGTGAAAAAGGTTGTGTTTTCATTGGCGTCATCAGCTCAACTATTTGCCAGAGAGTGCATAGTTTTTACTTTAATAAGATTCCTTGATTATTGAAACTGGTAGATGAAAATAAATGAATATAGAGTTTACTAAATGAATGGAACCTCTACTCAAATATGAGTATCTATTATAAATAATATTTAAAATGATAAAAATACACTGGATTAAGAGAGAATTATTCATTGCTTCTTTAGAATATATATATATATATATATATTAAAGACATTTTTGATATGTTTAACGTTCTTTTTATAGATACAAGTATTTAAGCAAATGCTCTGTTCATAATAAACAGTATTAAATAACATTTACTGGCCTGAATGTCCGAGAAATTTAGTCTGTTCATTCTATCTACCTTAGTCTGAGTATATCTATCTGTTGGTTTATCTTAGCCTGTTCATTTTTATCTATCTATTTGACTGTTCATTCTCATTATCTATCTATCTATCTATCTATCTATCTATCTTAGTCTATTCATTCTATTTATCTATCTTAGTCTGTTCATTCTATCTATCTTAGTCAATTCATCTATCTATCTATCTATCTATCTATCTATCTATCAAGGTCTGTTCATATCTATCTATCTATCTGTTTGTCTATCTTAGTCTATTCATCTATCTATCTATCTATCTATCTATCTATCTATCTATCTATCTTATTCTATTTATTTTATCTATCTTATTCTTAGTCTATTAATTCTATCTGTCTATCTTAGTCTGTTCATATCTAACTCAGTCTGTTTAGACCTATATACATCTATCATTGTCGATTGATCAATTGATTTCAGTTTGTCTATATCTATCTCTCAACATGTGCACAATCTCTGTCTCTCCTTCTTTCTCTGTCTCTCTGTCTTTCTCCCACTCTTTCTCTCCCTCTCTCTCTCATATGTATAATACCCTCGACTTTATTTGCATCCAAAGATGTTGACCAATTCTTCTTTTTGAACAAATGTATTTGAAGTTCAGAGACTGGGATCGACGTTGTGCAAACTCAAAAGAAGATCTCAAAAATCATCAAAGATGCTACACAAGACAATGTAAGACGAGAACGGGACTACAAAGTCACATCCATGCCTCCCATGTTTGAGCATGGATCAAATGACAACATTGATCAAAATTGAGACACAGCTTTCATCATTATGTGTGTGTGTGTGTGTGTGTGTGTGTGACAACATGAAAAAGCTTTTAGATGACACAGTTCACTGATGTGACATGTGTTAGGTTCGGCTTCTTCAGCTCAGAATGAAAGACAAAACTGGGTATAAAGAAAATGTGTTGGAATTTTTGTGGATAAGAGAGGCAATAAATTAAATTACCTCCTCAGATCCAACAACCATAGACCAGCAAGTGTTTGTTATATATATATATATGGTGGACTCTCCCATCATATTTGACATATGAGGATCAAGCAGCTAAGTTCTTAGGAAGCGACAGCCCAGACGCCAGCACATATGATTTGATTCTAGTGGTGAAGGCTTTTGTGCAGAACCAAACCCACTTTTTGAAGAGCCGAATACAAAGACCTGGTGCACTACATGCCACAAGGTCCCCAAACAACCCTCCGCAGGTTTTAAATTCAGAGTTGTCCTTCTGCTAGACCAGTTGCCATCCAAGGCTATAGAACCCAGTCTGTCCTGCTATTTACCCATAGCTGGACGGAGAAGAGGATTAATACCTTTCCCAAGGGTATTAGCACATAAGTGAATGTAATTGATTCGACTGGAATTCGAACTCGGCTCTTCGATTCCTCAATCTGAGCCACTGCCCACTACTCCACTGCAAGTGTGTGTATGTATATATATATATATATATATATATATATATATATACATATATATACATATATATATATATATATATATATATATATATACATATATATACATATATATATATATATATATATATACATATATATATATATATGAAGAAATATAGTCTTAAGGTGTGCTATATTTATGGGATAAAGTGCTCAATATCAGAGATAGAGCGTATGTAAATATAAATATAAAAGTGAACATTGAAGTCAACACTCAAAGGCGACAGGCTGACGATTGCATCCAGCATGAAAAAGCCTGTCGCCTCTGTGTGTTGACTTCAATGTTCACTTTTATATTCATATTTATATATATATATATATATATATATATATATATATATATATATATTTTAAGACATTTTTATGTTTAACATTCTTTTTATAGATACAAGTATTTAAGTAAATGCTCTGTTTATAATAAACAGTATTAAATAACATTTACTGGCCTGAATGTCCGAGAAATCTTCATGGAAATATTCGTCCTTGAGTGGCCGAAACAGTTAAGGCACGTCAGGGTATATGACGGTTCCGTATAGGATACCGGTTCGAATCCTTTCGGAGGACTAATATTTCCATGAAAATTTCTCGGACATTCAGGTCGGTAAATGTTATTTAATACTGTTTATTATAAACAGAGCATTTACTTAAATACTTGTATCTATAAAAAGAATGTTAAACATAAAAATGTCTTTAAATAATTGTCGGACTTTGTCCATTTCATAATATATATATATATATATATATATATATATATATATATATATATATATATATATATATATATTATATGACCCTGTAGATCATATTGGTACATGTGTGCATTGGTTAAAAGCATTTTTGAGACCTTTATAGAGGAAAGCAAATTGTCCAGTTGAATGAAAATGAAGGTCAAAGGTGATCTCAGTCAAATTAAGATCAACTTTGCTTTTATTCCCCTATCAGAAGTTTAAGAAGTAGAGGAAAAACATTTTAGTATCAATTCTCAATGTGCATCTTAGAATGGTTTAAACAAAAGCAATATTCTGTTTTTGTTACAGTTTTTGTTACTTTTTCTTATCCTTTCCTTTCCAGTTTCTTATTGATTCTTTCAAAGTGTAACTCGATACAAATAAAAGACAAAATTGACCAGTATTGCTTGGTCAGAATGAACAGAAGAGAATTGATTTCAGTTCATCTAAAAATATGTTTATCTATAAATAATGACTGAACTGTTTCAGATTCAATTACAATAAACACAAATACTTCCCACACTAATGTCCTCCAAAGAAACTTGTTCTTGTTTGAAATATTCATAGGATTACATTAGGTATAAATATACATAATATATAAATATACATAATATATAAATATACATAAAATATAAATATATATAAAATATTAATATATATAAAATATACATAAAAATGTGTTGGTAAATGCATAAGTTTATCACCTAATGATAAAAAACCATTTATTTGACACAACAAATATTTATTTTTCATCATCATTTCCATCTTTATCAATATACTTAGCTGAAGATGAATCACTGAGATTGAACATTGTAATGGCTGGCAGTCATAGATTTTGATGTTGTTAATGGTTGTAATGAAAAGCAAACAAAATTAAGATTAAAGGAATACTTGTAAAAAATAAATAATGAAATATTATTGCAATACATTTTTGAAGGAAAAATATTACCAGCAAAAGATGAGGACAACAGTCCAAACAATGTAAATAGTGTAAATCTATCTAGCTTCATCTGTTCATATCTCTCTCTATATATATATATATATATGTCACACCACTTATATTAATCTATCTACCTATCAAAGCCTGTTCATATCAATCTACCTATCTTTATATATCAATTTGTTCATATCTATCTATCCTAAATAGCGTAACAATATGATTTCTCACACATGATAGATTCTTTTTCTTTTATTCAATTTGATTATTCTTAGAAATTTCATCAACAGTCCATCTTTAAGTCAGTTTAATTGCCAGAGTTTTAAGGAATCCTGTCTCCAGCCTGCCTTTGAATTGGCAAAGATAAAATTTTGTTAATGATTTTAGATAATCATAAAAGTAGAGTCCTTTGAAGAACTGACCACACATCCAGCTTTTGAGTGATCTACTTTTCCAGGACAGCATTGGACGGGTGTGGGGAGGGGGTTAACTCTAGCCAGTATCCATATGAGCAGAGAGAGGGGCAGGAATTCAGCAGTAAGTGACCAATGGCCACTAAGGAAAGAATCAGCAGTGAGTAAGTCAGATGTCAACCAAAATCATAGGCAGTGGATGTAAATGTTCTCTTTCCATGGCCGTAAGTTTGTAAAAATAGCAGTAAACCTAAATGAAGCTGATAGAAGACATAGTGAGAAATTGTATGGTTGCCATTTCCCAGCCAGTGTCTTGAAAAACATCTGTCATTATTCTTTATTGAATTCAATCACTGCCAAGAAGACAATCCTGTGAACATAACTAGTCAGTGTATATACGAATACAACCGACCTTGGATTACATCACAAGTTATGCAATGACATTATGTAGAGTACAACGTCACAATAGACGGTGATCAATAGATAGATAGAGTGGACATAGAAATCAATACTGTATGGTTACTGTTAAGTTTATACCTCAATACAATCTTGACCTGAAGTCTCATGTAGTGTTGATCCCTATATCTATTTTATGTGTCAATATAAACTTTCATGAAAATGCAGCAAATTTTAAACAATATATATATTTAAACATATATATATATATATATATATATATATATATATATATATATATATAATGTGTGTGTATAAACTTTGCTGTAGCAGAATACTTAGAACTGCTGTTTATTTCCTACACAGCATGTTTGCATTAATTAATATTTCTGTTCTTCTATGTTTCTATCTCTCTCTCCCTGTTTTTCTCTGCATCTTTTGTTCCATCCTGTTTGACTGTTTCTTATAACCAGGTCATTATTGATGCAAAGACAGATAGAAAAGTGATACATCTTCGATTTGCACTGAAAAATGCATTGGATATAACTTTTCTCCTTTTTTTTTAGCAAGCATAATGCATTGAGATCTGCACTGTCAGCCAGACAGTGACAAGAGGAATATTCACTAGATCTCTGCATCTACAATAAATGCCTTCAAAACCACTCAAACTACAAAGAAAAAGGAACAAAAAGATATAAATAAAATGTACAAATAAATATAATATAGACATTAAAAGAAAAAAAATCACAAACTTGGAAACAAGAGGGAAAAACTGTAGAAGAAAGAAAATATCTAAAAACATATAAAAGTCAAGAAAGAGAAAATAATATATCTACACCCCGACCAATCTACTAACATAACCCAGCTTCATATTGTAAAAAGTCAGAATGTGAGAAAAAGTTTACATTTTTTTTATTACTTCTCACTTATTTATTTCCTCATTTTTATTTTTGAGGTTAGGGGTGGGGGGGGGGGTATTTCTTTTCTTCACCTTATCCAATGTTCTCCTTTTATCTAATTTTCATTCATTTATAGAATTTGTTTCCTTATTATTTTTTCAATTCCTTTTTCTTTCATATTTAATTATATAATGTTCCTTAATTTCTTTCACTTTCACTTTCACTTTCACTTCTCTTAATGTTCTCTAATGATTTATTCAGGCTTTCCTTTTACTCTTTCTTCTTCATATAATTTTTCCTTCTTTACTTCGCTTGATTTTCTTATCTGTTTTTATTTTATTTTCTCTGTTCTTTTTTCATTCTTCTTTAAATAATTTTCTTTCATTTTTACTTTTGCTTTTCTTGACATTTTATTTTCGTTCTTATTTTTTCTTTTTTTCTTTCTTTTCCTTCATTTCTTTCAGTTCATCCATTTTAATTTCTTCTAATCATTCTTTTTCTTCATTCTTCTTTCATTATAGCACAAGTCCAAGGGGAGAGGAAATAACAAACGCTTGCCCCCGAGATACTCCATATTTGTTCACTTTTTTGTCATTGCATGTCTACTTGAACCCAGATATTTAGAAAATCCATCTTATGAAACCCGATCATTTTCTTGTCCTACCCTAAGTCAATCTTTCCAGTTTCTATTTTTACAATTTTTGTAAATTATTCTCCATTTCTACTTGCATTATTTACATTACTTGGACAGTTATCCTCATCTTCATTGATGTATTCACAACGTTTCGGACATTGAACGCTCCGGCCTTCTTCAGGTGATTGGATCTCTGAGATTAGATATTATGATTACTTGCATTATTTACATTACTCGGACAGTTATCCTCATCTTCATTGCTGTATTCACAACGTTCCGATCATTGTACGCTCCGGCCTTCTTCAGGTGATTGGATCACTGAGATGAGATATTATGATTACTTGCATTATTTACATTACTCGGACAGTTATCCTCATCTTCATTGCTGTATTCACAACGTTTCTAACATTGAACGCTCCGGCCGTCTTCAGGTGATTGGATCTCTGAGATTAGATATTATGATTACTTGCATTATTTACATTACTCGGACAGTTATCCTCATGTTCAGTGCTGTATTCACAATGTTTCGGACATTGTACGTTCCAGCCTTCTTCAGGTGATTGGATCTCTGAGATTAGATATTATGATTACTTGCATTATTTACATTACTCGGACAGTTATCCTCATCTTCATTGCTGTATTCACAACGTTTCGGTCATTGTACGCTCCGGCCTTCTACAGGTGATTGGATCACTGAGATTAGATATTATGATTACTTGCATTATTTACATTACTCGGACAGTTATCCTCATCTTTATTGCTGTATTCACAACGTTTCGGTCATTGTACGCTCCGGCCTTCTTCAGGTGATTGGATCTCTGAGATGAGATATTATGATTACTTGCATTATTTACATTACTCGGACAGTTATCCTCATCTTCATTGCTGTATTCACAACGTTTCGGACATTGAACGCTCCGGCCTTCTTCAGGTGATTGGATCTCTGAGATTAGATATTATGATTACTTGCATTATTTACATTACTCGGACAGTTATCCTCATCTTCAGTGCTGTATTCACAACGTTTCGGACATTGTACGTTCCGGCCTTCTTCAGGTGATTGGATCTCTGACATTAGATATTATGATTACTTGCATTATTTACATTACTCGGACAGTTATCCTCATCTTCATTGCTGTATTCACAACGTTTCGGTCATTGTACGCTCCGGCCTTCTTCAGGTGGTTGGATCACTGAGATTAGATATTATGATTACTTGCATTATTTACATTACTCGGACAGTTATCCTCATCTTCATTGCTGTATTCACAACGTTTCGGTCATTGTACGCTCCGGCCTTCTTCAGGTGATTGGATCACTGAGATTAGATATTATGATTAGTTGTATTATTTACATTACTCGGACAGTTATACTCATCTTCAGTGCTGTATTCACAACGTTTCGGACATTGTACGTTCCGGCCTTCTTCAGGTGATTGGATCTCTGACATTAGATATTATGATTACTTGCATTATTTACATTACTCGGACAGTTATCCTCATCTTCATTGCTGTATTCACAACGTTTCGGTCATTGTACGCTCCGGCCTTCTTCAGGTGGTTGGATCACTGAGATTAGATATTATGATTACTTGCATTATTTACATTACTCGGACAGTTATCCTCATCTTCATTGCTGTATTCACAACGTTTCGGTCATTGTACGCTCCGGCCTTCTTCAGGTGATTGGATCACTGAGATTAGATATTATGATTAGTTGTATTATTTACATTACTCGGACAGTTATACTCATCTTCAGTGCTGTATTCACAACGTTTCGGTCATTGTACGCTCCGGCCTTCTTCAGGAGATTGGATCTCTGAGATGAGATATTATGATTACTTGCATTATTTACATTACTCGGACAGTTATCCTCATCTTCATTGCTGTATTCACAACGTTTCAGTCATTGTACGCTCCGGCCTTCTTCAGGTGATTGGATCTCTGAGATGAGATATTATGATTGCTTGCATTATTTACATTACTCGGACAGTTATCCTCATCTTCATTGCTGTATTCACAACGTTTCAGTCATTGTATGCTCCGGCCTTCTTCAGGTGATTGGATCTCTGAGATGAGATATTATGATTACTTGCATTATTTACATTACTCGGACAGTTATCCTCATCTTCATTGCTGTATTCGAAATGTTTCGGTCATTGTACGTTCCGGCCTTCTTCAGGTGATTGGATCTCTGAGATGAGATATTATGATTACTTGCATTATTTACATTACTCGGACAGTTATCCTCATCTTCATTGCTGTATTCGAAATGTTTCGGTCATTGTACGTTCCGGCCTTCTTCAGGTGATTGGATCTCTGAGATGAGATATTATGATTACTTGCATTATTTACATTACTCGGACAGTTATCCTCATCTTCATTGCTGTATTCACAACGTTTCAGTCATTGTACGCTCCGGCCTTCTTCAGGTGATTGGATCTCTGAGATGAGATATTATGATTACTTGCATTATTTACATTACTCGGACAGTTATCCTCATCTTCATTGCTGTATCCACAACATTTCAGTCATTGTACGTTCCGGCCTTCTTCAGGTGATTGGATCTCTGAGATGAGATATTATGATTACTTGCATTATTTACATTACTCGGACAGTTATCCTCATCTTCATTGCTGTATTCGAAATGTTTCGACATTGTACGTTCCGGCCTTCTTCAGGTGATTGGATCTCTGAGATGAGATATTATGATTGCTTGCATTATTTACATTACTCGGACAGTTATCCTCATCTTCATTGCTGTATTCACAACGTTTCGGTCATTGTACGCTCCGGCCGTCTTCAGGTGATTGGATCTCTGAGATGAGATATTATGATTGCTTGCATTATTTACATTACTCGGACAGTTATCCTCATCTTCATTGCCATATTCACAACGTTTCAGGCATTGTAAACTCTTGCCTTCTTCAGGTGATTGGAATTTCAAATCGAACCCCTTATTTTATCCACCAGGGTAGATTGTTCTAATTCCATGTGCCATGCCTCTTCCGGATGTCTCAGTTATTTTACTTTAACTCAACTCTCCAATTTTTGGTTCATCACTACTCTGGCCTGGTACTGAATTCACAACTCTTTGTGTCGAGTCACTAGATCTAACCATTCTCCATTTCTGTTTTGAATTTCTGGGATGACGTGTTATCATCATTTGCATTATTCATATGTGACCTATTGTCCCCATTTTTGTTGTTGCTATCACAGTGTTTCGGCTATTGTGCCCTCTAGCCTTCACCAAATTCACATTTTAATCTACTAGGTGATTAAAACATGAATTTAGGAACCTAGTAATTGTGAGTTCAATCCCTGGCATTGTGTACTCAGTCTCAATGGAAGCAGTGTGATGAGCAATAACCCAGCAGAACTGAAATAAGAACTAGATGAGATGTCGTAAGTGGAATGAGAACAAGCTAGCTCCGTAGATGAAATAAAGTTTTTCAGTTTAAAATTTGCTGAAGGTTACCCAGATTGACAAGTACCTGATGAAGGCTGGAGGGCACAACAGCCGAAATGGGTGGGGGACAATAGTCGGCCTGTAAATAATGCTCTTCATTCATTTCATCTGTTTTTCAGTCTTTCCAATCTTTATTGATTTATTCTTTCTGCAACAATTAATTTTTTTACACACATTTTTTTCTTTTAATGTATTTTTCATTCTTTTCTTTGATTCTTTAAAATATTTTTATAAATTTATTCTTTTTTTTTCTTCTTTCTTTTTCCATTCTTATACAACATTTATATCCATAGCCTAATGATGAAAAAAAAAGCATTTATTTTAAACAAACTTTTTCAATACAATCTTTCTTCCTTATCAATGCATTTAATCCAATGTTTCTCTGCAGTTCACACAGATCAAACATTATACAGTAAAAATCTCAGATCAAAATTCAGCTAATAACTTTCAGGTTACAGATTTATTGATCAGCCAGTGTGTTGTTGATTTTTCTTTCTTCTGCCTTTGTTTTAATTCTTTTGTTTCTTTTATAAATTTATTGATCTTTTTCTTTTTTCTTTTTTCATTCTTATTTTCATTCGCAGTATTGATTTACTTTTTTATTTTTTCTTTCGTTTCATTTTTCTTTCTTTGCATAATTCTTATTTTTCCTGTTTCTTCCTTTATCTCTTGAGACATGGAATTATATTTCTGCATTCGATGATAGCTCTTTTTTATTTTTGTTCTCATTGAATCGACTTTCAAGTTGAGTAATGGATCGGTGTGGGTGTAAGTAATACTATCTTGGATAGCCGCAATCATCTGTATGTTTCAGCTGAACATAAAATTCTCCCCTCTTTTTTCTTCTTCCTGTTTTTCCTTGTTTGCATTTTTCTTTCCTTCTTGAGTTTTTTTTTCATTCCTTTTTCTTTCTTTCAATCAACTCTTAGATTTCATTTACTTCCTGAAACTTTCTCTCTCTCTTCTTTTCTCATGATCATCATTTTCCTTTTTTCTCCTTTATTGCTATCATTGTCCCTTGCTGTATTCTTTTTCATTCTTAACTCTTTCTTCACTGTTCACATTTACCAATCCTTCTTTTCCTCTTTTCATCTCTTTTGTTTTCTTCTTTTTCTTTCTTATTTCTTTCTTTCATATATATTTTATAATTTCTTTCAATCATTAGCACGTATTCTTCCTTTTATTTTTCATATGAATTCCTTCTACATCTCTTTTCCTTTCTTTCATTCATTTCTTCATTTTCCTTCCTTATTTTTTCTTTCTAGTCTATTCTTCTTAGTTGTATTTTTCCACCCTTTCCCCTCAAGTTATAATATTGGCCTCAATACCATCAAGAAAAGTAAGGCAGCTGTGTAAATATTATCAACAAAAGACAAGAGACTAAAAAAAAAAGCCCAGCAAGTAACCCTTCTTTTCTAATTATTTTTAGGGACACTTTCCAAGTATTCTTCTTCTTAAAAAAAAAATAATAGATGTAAATTGTATAAAAGGATTTTGTATTTTTCTGCTGGTGGGTCTCAGTCGATAAAAGCCATTAAATAATGAAATGTTCTTGTGTGAGAACCATTCTTCAGTGTTCCAGTAAGTGGAAATCTTTCCATGATAGACATTCGAGGATAGCGTTTCTATACAAATTGTGCTAAGGAATTTTATGAGAAATGCACTTCAAAGAGAATTTCTGCTTGTTATTTTTTAGAAAACATTTTAGGTTATTACCATTTTGAAATCTTGCATTCGGAAATTGATTTTGGTGAGTTAAATTAAACATTAAAATAGGTGACAATTTTTCTAAAAGAAAGAGAAAAAGAGGTTACTGAATAAAAAAATACTACATCGATGATTTAGAACAATCAACTCATTCATTCAGTGAAATGTTTCAAGTACATTGTGCCCAAAGCATGTATAGAATTTATTTTCTCCCCTGTGTTATTTTTTGGGGGCCTAGGGGTTATTCTTCTTAATTCCTAAATAAGGCTGACTCTCATCTTTACTGTTATTATCAGGAGGTTTTGCCACCTCATCAGATGTCTGCCAATCCAGGTACCTTTCAGGGTATTTTAAATTTCACAGCCCAGGGATTGAACTCACAACTGCTGTTACCGAATTCATGAGCCAAGATTTTAATCAATTAGGCTGTTGCTCCATGGGTACAATAGGCAAAATATTGGGATAAAAGCAACAAAGATGAGGACATTAATCTGCACATAAATAAAGTAAATGATGATAAATCCTCATCCCAGAAATTCAGACTGAAACAATAAAACTGCATTTAAAACTGGTTTCAGTTGGAAATTATATAAGGGTCTTGGAATAATTCAACAAAGATGATTAATGTTGCTTGTCAATTTGTCAAACTTTATCTCCAGGAATTTGTTTTTTGTTAAATCTTCTATAATCTGTTTTATTGATATGCTTCCTTTTTCATTGACCTCACTATGCAAATCCTTTTTCATTGACCTCACTATGCAAATCTTTTTTCATTGACCTCACAATGCAAATCCTTTTTCATTGACTTCACTATGCAAATCTTCATTTTCATTTCTAGTTTGATTTCTTTGTCAAATATACAACAAATAGCTTAGTAGCCTGTAGAAGATATTTCCAATCAATGATCACTTGGCTGACCTAAAACTGAGAGAAAGCCTGTTTTCAGTCGCTTTTAAATTTCTAAGAGAAGGCATCAAATTACACGGCTGTTTGAATAGCAGAAAATCATTTTAAATTCTTTTGCTGATGATTTCAATTTCCCATTTGAAGAGGTGCAAATAGTCTAACAGTTAATGGCACAGAGAACACTATTCTTGAGAAAGGCATGAATCCATTTCTCCCTCCACCCAAAATTTATACCTGGAAGACAATCCACCTTCAGCATCCGGCTAGCAATCCAGTGCTCATAGAAATTCATTTGTTACCAATACCAATTTATTAATGGTGGACACAATCTTAACAACATGAGATACACAGATGGCAGCATGTTGATTGCAAACACAGAAAAAAAATGCAAGATATCCTAGAGAAGGTAGTAAAGAAATGCCTGAAGAAAGGACTAACTATCAATTATAGAAAAATAGAATAGATGGTCATCAGCATGAGGAACACTCCAAGATGCAAGCTACAAATTTGAAATATAAAAATTAAGCAAGTATAGAATTTTAAATATCTGGGAAGTGTTTTAACAGATGATAGAAAATCTGGCACCAAAATCTGAAGGCTCACTGGACTAAAAAAAGATGCCTTCCAAAAGCTAAACAAAGTATTAAGAAACAGAAAAACTTAGACACAAAAGAAAGAGTACTGAACAACTATATATTATCAATTATTATATATGGTAGGGATTTCTTCAGAGATGAAGAGGAAACTGTAGACAAAAGACATGGTTTGAAAGAAGGACACTGATGATGCCAAGGAGAAGGCACATGTGTTCTAAGGTTTGAGTCAGAGATTGTTGGTAGTCATTTATTGGAACTTTGGAAATAAACAGACTGACTCAAAGTATAAAATAACTAATATATTTTTATTTATTTGCTTTAGAGTGAGTCCTTTGATATTGTGTAACAAAATGTTTGTTTATAAGGTGGATATTAATAGTAGTTTGGAGAAAATCCGCTTTGGCTTGATATTCGAGAGTTTGGAAGTCAGCATTTGATAGTAGTCATAGTCATCTGAGAAATAAGTTAGTGTCAAGCTACTGTGTTTTTCTTGGCCCTAAGAAGGGGAGAAATAGGATTTGCAGGGGTGAACTCTTAACTACTTCTTCACACGTCACACATGGCTGGTTTCTCCAGCAGTAGCATCTTTTGCTCCATCTGTTGCTGCCTTTCCCTCATCCATTATCCTCATCTAGCTTAGAGGAATGAGCTTCTAGCCTTTTGACCAGGCTCCGAAACTTTGGCATGAACCTTGGTTTCAGCTAACATCAAAAGTCTCTTGGGGTTAATTTTTGGGATTGGCCAAAATTATTTTATTTTCTGGTGTTCCTTTCTTATTCATTTTTTTTTTTTTTTATCTAGCGGAAGTTATGCATGGAGCTTCCCTGACTTTTGGTAGTTTTCAGTCACAAATTAGTAGAGCCATTTCCCACAAACTTTCGTCATTTTCCGACAAGGTTCAGTCTTTTCTTCTTTTATTGGAGGTTTGCCATTCCATTAGTTGAGAGAAGGATAGAAAGAGACGTTTAGAGAGAGATAAAAAAAAAGTGATAAGAGTTTTAAAGAAAAGCGTAAATGCCTTATTTTAATATCTGTCTATATTTCTGAAATGAGATATTGTAATTATTTACATTATTTACACTATTCGGACTGTTGTCCTCATTTTTGTTGCAATGTTCATGATATTTCGGCCGTTGTACAATCAGGTCTTCTTCAGGATCTGCCTATATTTCTGAGATGAGGTTTCGTAACTATTTGTACTAATTACATCATTCAGACTCCTCTTTATTGCCATATTCACAACTATTTCGCCGTTGTACACTTTGACCTTCTTATTTTAATTTTAATTCTTTCTTTTTTTGTTTATATATATATATATATATATAATCATTCATTTAAATATTATAACACAAATATGTTATAAAATCACTACAAAAATAGCCATTTTGTTTCAACACTTCTGGTGTCTTATCAAGTGATGATGTTGAATGTGGAATAAAGGGTTTTAAAAGTTTCAAATTAATTAACGATCCTTAGCTAGGAGTAAACGCTGTTACATAAACTAGAATGACCAATCAAAATACAAGTATATGGTAATTCGAAAAATTTGACAACTAAGCAAGGTTATCATAGATATTAAAAGATTTATAAAATTTGAAATTAAAATTTAAAAAATTATTACCTATTTAGAAATCTAAATCAAATCTCTATTAAGTTTTAAATTGTAAATCTGCTCTACTCTGTATTGAGCACTCTTTAAAGAATAATAATTGTTGGTTATCGAAATTTACTCCATATATACCAATCCCACACTTGGGTATATATATATATATATATATATATATATATATATATATATATATATATATATATTTTATTAGGACTCACTACACATGTAAGCAGCAAGGAATTTTTAAAGAAAGATGGAGACTAGAAGGACATTTAAACTTAAAATTAGAAAGGAAGAGTTGAAACTTCTGGGAGGAAATCAAGAAGATAATGGGAAAATAAGTAACCTACCTAATGAACTTGTGTAAATGGATGTCAGATCAAAGAGTGGGATGGATACTGCTAAGAGCTACAAAGGGCTGGAAATAGTGGAGAGCCATAATAACTCACATCATGAAGGGACACTGCACATAAAATAAGATCAATACCTCAGCAGCATCAACCACTGTAGTAGTGACCCTGTCTAGGATCCAGAAGAAATAAACAACTAGAAAACAATCTTTGAGAAAGGCATGAACACAACTTTCCCTATTTCATTTATTAATTAACTTGTAGTCTTCTTAATGGTATAGAATATACAGGTAGTGTAATAAGTAGCAGCTCATAATGAGAAATTGGAGAGCCAAGTTCAAATTCCTGTTGAGTTCAATTATGCACAAATACTCTTGGGAAATTTGTGAATCTATCTCCTCCCCACAGCTATGGATTAAATAGTAGGACTTTTATCTGAAAAAAATTCATTGTTATTCTCAAAAATTATTAACGCAATATTTATTTACAAAAATAAAAGTTATTTATACAATCCAATGAATGTTTCAGCTTTAAATAACCTATAAAGGGTTGATAATCCATAAAAAAAACAAATCAGTCTTAATGGTATGTGATGTTGATTTGAAAAAAATGATGTTGAAAATTATTTAGATAATAAGTATAATTCAAATTTCCAATATTCCAGGCAAGATTTAAAAAACAAAATGATTGCCATTCATTGCAGGTGGAAATCAATTTTAATGGTAGATGCAAACTCATGTTTCAAATTTTAGGAGATTAATCTCTGAGAAAAAATTATCTTATATTATATATCAATTTCTATTTGATATTTGAGGCAAGAAATTTCCATTCTATATCAATGCAGACTTTTGTTCTCAGCACTTTTGTTCTAGACACAGACACAACCTTTTGACCACATAACCCTCCACCTTCTTTAGGGGTCGAATTGGCTGCGCATCCTAAGAGACATTCTCATGTCAGACGTTTACACAGCCAAGATGATGACTTCTCTTGTATAACAACTAAAAAGGAGAACAAGATTTACATTCAAACTAATGTCCACATCTTTGTTATTATTATCATAACGTTTCGGCTATTGTGCCCTCTGGCCTTCTTCAGGTGATCCAGGTAACCGTCAAGGAATTTCAAACTGAACCCTTTATTTAATCTATGGACATTATTCATACTGTTCCCCATATAAAGGAACACCTTGTCATTTTCTATTTTTTGTACTTCTCAGACATATTTCCATTGAGTCTCTATTACCCTACCCAGGGATTGAACTCCCAATATGTTTTTACTATTGTTCGCACAATACAAAAGAGAGCCACTCAAAGCAGAGGTTAAATGAGGGAAGTGGTACATATTACAATATATAGGATAGATATCGGTTGACCCCAGACTTGAAGAGGTTAAAATTATGGGGGTTGGAGAAGCATTCTCTCAGGAGTCTGTTTTACAAAGTGACAGTTCTAGCTGTTTGAGTGGAACTTCATCCTTACCAAAGGAATATGAAAGGAATGAAGATATTTGATGCTGTATACATATGGCCGTGGTGGCTCCTAGATGGGAAGGTCTGAACTGGATGAATTACAGAATGTAACTTGTTTGAACAGTTGTAATACTAATAGCAATAGAGTAGCAATTTTTCACCTATGGGAAATGGGTTACAGAGTAGAAAATGATTTATCACCCACAAGGCCACATAATTTCTTTTCAATGATGCACAGTGAGATATGGCTTCCCTTCTTAATAAATTACTAAATAAAGTGTTCAGTTCAAAAAATGAAGTTTACTGGGATCCGCAGATATCTGAAAAAGGCTAGGAAACATAACAGCTAAAGTGATAAGGATATTAGTCTGATTGTAAATAATATAACTATTGATAACACATCATCCCAGAAAATTTAAACGGGAATTATGAGTTTGAATAAATCGATAATTCCTCATCTTAAAAATCAATCAGAATTTTTCAGTGTAGTTTGAACCGAATCTCAAATCATTTGACATTAGGTTTAAAGGTGGATGCATGGCGAAGTGGCTAGGATGTTCACATCACAAGACTGAACTTCGAATCTCACATAGTCAATTTGTCAAGGTTATAATATTAGACTTGGAAAATTATCCCAGCATGCAACATATTCAGGAAGTACTTGAAAACCGTGCCCCACAGTGTGACGGAAGTCTTTTGAGTGAATTTAGGAAGACAAAAGATGTTTGGAATTATTTGATGATTGTGCAAAAATGAAGACAAATTATCATGACCAAAGGCTGGTCCATGATGGCCTTGTTCAAAACAGTTCATCACAGCAGATTATGGGGTCTCTGCCTGAATGCTTCACTTAGTATGATTGCAGTATAAACCCCAGGGTGGCTTTATAGCTGCTGAAGAAACATGAATATATCTGATCAGGCATTTGCAACACAGATTTTCTAGCCACCTTAGAAGAGAGACATACCTGGAAATTAGCAGTCAACTATTTACTTTACTTACTAGGCTTAAAATACAACAAAATTACACCAACTATTTTCTTTGCAACGGCGTCCTATTAAATTGGTTTAAAAAGTGTTACAGTTTCCATGTTGTGCATTCAAATCTATTGGTCAGCTATTGAAATCTGTCTAGTCAGGATCAACAGCAAGGATCAAGAAATAGCATCACAGAAACAAACATCAAATCTCCTGAAGACAAACAAAAGCTTAAATTAATCAAAGTATAACATTTTCTGGTAAGTCTTGTTTTCTGCTCACATAATCAGGCTTCAAATGGAGATCAATTTCAAAAAGGCTTCAAACTGAGATCAATTTAAAAAAAACTTCAAATTGAGATCAATTTCAAAAAGGCTTCAAATGGAGATCAATTTCAAAAAGGCTTCAAATGGAGATCAATTTCAAAAAGGCTTCAAACTGAGATCAATTTCAAAAAGGCTTCAAATTGAGATCAATTTTAAAAAGGTTTCAAACTGAGATCAATTTCAAAAAGGCTTCAAATGGAGATCAATTTCAAAAAGGCTTCAAATGGAGATCAATTTCAAAAAGGCTTCAAACTGAGATTAATTTAAAAAATGTTTCAAATGGAGATCAATTTCAAAAAGGCATCAAACTGAGATCAATTTCAAAAAGGCTTCAAACTGAGATCAATTTCAAAAATGCTTCAAATGGAGATCAATTTCAAAAAGGCTTCAAACAGAGATCAATTTCAAAAAGGCTTCAAACAGAGATCAATTTCAAAAAGGCTTCAAACTGAGATCAATTTCAAAAATGCTTCAAATGGAGATCAATTTCAAAAAGGCTTCAGAGATCAATTTCAAAAAGCTTCAATATCAATTCAGCAAAACAAACTTACCAAATAGGACACGTGACACATATAGTACAATGGTTGAACTCACATATATTTTCATTAGTGAGTTTGATCCTCACTGAGTACTTCATTGCAGTGACCTTGTGACATACTAAGCTAACATCATTCTTTTATTCAACTCTCATGTGTAATATAACAGAGACTATCCAACTACTCTCTTGGAGTTGTTGCTTTTATATCTGTGTCTGTTATATGATTCTTTCCCACACTTGCAAACCAGGTACAGCTGGGGCTGATAACATGAATCAGCACTTGGCGACTAGGAGGACACCTCAGATCAACCCTACAACTGACTTCTCTGCACCTGGACATTGAATGCAGAGTCTATTTTGATATCAGCTGGTGTGAGATACAAACTACACTGGGTTGCATATTTTCGACCATTAAGTGTTCAAGCTTAGGTAAAAGTGATGATCATCAATGCTGATTGTCAAGGCAAAACATGCTCTCTATATCTGTCTATATCCCTGAGATAAGGTATTGTAACTATTTACACTATTTGCAAAAACTTGGAGAGTTGGGTTACTAAAAGGGAGATAACTGAAACTGAGATATCCAGAAAGGGCATGGTATGCGGAACTAGAACAATCTACCTTGGTGGATGAAATGATGGGTTCAGTTTCAAATTCCAACATATATGATCTGAAGAAGGCCGGAGCATACAACAGCTAAAATATTGTGAATATGACATTAAAGATGAGGTCAACAGTCTGAACAATGTAAATAGTGTAAATGCTTTCTCCACTTAGAAAACAGTTGTTTGACTTTTAGGTTTTGTCCTTGTGCCACACTTAGCTAAGCTTTGTGTGTGGATGGGTGGGGCGGCGAGAAAAAATTTAAATATAACATTTAAAATGGGATATTTAACTTAATTTTAAAATGATTTCACTTCCATTTCTTTCGGTGCCACAAGAGAATTTATGCTCATTTATTGATCTTCCATTTCCATCATGATTAAAAGGTGAAGACCGAAATGAAATAGAGAAGAGAAAATGAGTTCAGGGGGAGGAAACATCTTTTATAGCGAGAAATCAGATTATCACCAATGAACTTTTATCATTAATAATTTTGAAATTGTTTTTTTATTGTTGCTTTTTATCTTAATATTAAAGTTTGATATTCTTTCACAGTGTAAATTAAGACATTCTTGAAATAAAAAAAAATAAGCCCCTCATGAGGATGGATTTCACATTGTGTACAGGGTGTCCCTAAAAACTGTCATCATTTAAAATGTGAATATCCGAGTTACTACATGTTCCACGCAAATGAAATTAAACAGACCTCATGTTGAACATTAAAAGATTTATTTGTCAAAATTCGAACAAGATATTCAAAGGGATGTAGATTTTAAAACCGATTTCACAAAGCTTCACAATATGCCCATCACTTGTGACCTGACACATGTCAAGTTGGTAGTCCAGCTCCTGCCAAACATGCTGTAGCATGTCTTGTGTAACATTTCCCAGTGCCTCAGTACAGACTTATCTCAATGAGAATCTACCAGGAAGATGGGTTGGGCATGCCAGTGATAATGACAATGTGCTGTTGAAATGGCCACCACAGTCGCCTGACTTGACACTTTGTGATTTTTTTCTATCAGTGTATGTGAAAGGACAGGTCTATATCCCCCACTCTTCCTACAAGCCTAGAGGAACTTAAGCAGAGAAACACCAAGGCACTGATACTAAATTCAAAGCTCAAATCTATAGTTGTATACCTTGAAGCATATAATTTGTTTAACAGTAGTACCAGTAATCTTGACATTTTGCAATGTAGATGAAGTGGAAAGACTACACTGAATCTATTGCTAGGTCTTCTGCTAAGAAAATTGGTTCACTGTATCAAGCAAGACAATTTTTCTCTCCAGAATCTATCAGATATATCTATATGTCGTACAATTCATCCTTGCTTAGAATATTGCTGCCACATATGATCCAGTGCTCCTGCTATTTATGTAGACATTCTTGATAAAATCCAAAGAAGAATCAGCAATATTACTGATCCTGATCTGGCATCTCACCTTCTTTCACTTTCCCACCATCAAAAAGTTGCTTCCCTGTGTCTTTTCTATAAATAATTTCATGGTAATTGTTCAGATGAGCACTTCACTGTGGTACGTAGACTTTAGGAATTTAACTGCAGTACTAAATTGGCAACAAGGTCTCATCAATTTACAGTTGAATTGGCTGCTAGTTGTAACCATAAGTTCTATGCTAACAGTTTCTTTTCTTGTATTGTGGAACACTCTTCCAGCTCCATGCTTTCCGGCCAACTTTGATTTTCAAAAATTTAAATGCAATGTCAATCGTTATCTACTGTCTTCCTGATTACTCTTCTATTGTTTTCACTCCTTCATAATGTTTTCTATTCTCTAATTCTTTCACACCCAGTAACCCCTTGCATCTTTGTGGCTTTATTGCCTTGACTGGGTTAAATTTGATGAAAAAAAATAGACTCCTTTATCAAAATTATGGATGTTTAACTTGGTTTTTATTTAGCACGAAATAAACTAATCACAATAATCACGATGAGACACAAAACATTTTTTTATTTAATAGATGAACATTTTGGCTTTATAAAATATAGCTTAAATAAAATGGATTAATAATAAAATGGATTAATAATAAAATGGTTTAATAATTAAATGGATTAATTATAAAATGGATTAATAATAAAAATGGATTATTTAAATTAATGGATTAATAATTAAATGGATTAATATTAAAATGGATTAATAATAAAATGGATTAATAATTAAATGGATTAATAATTAAATGGATTAATAATAAAATGGATTAATAATAAAATGGATTAATAATAAAATGGATTAATAATTAAATGGATTAATTATAAAAATGGATTAATAATAAAAATGGATTAATAATAAAATGGATTAATAATTAAATGGATTAATTATAAAATGGATTAATAATAAAAATGGATTATTTAAATTAATGGATTAATAATTAAATGGATTAATAATAAAATGGATTAATATTAAAAATGGATTAATAATAAAATGGATTAATAATAAAATGGATTAATAATAAAATGGATTATTTAAATTAATGGATTAATTTTTTTCCAAGCCATACACAGGAAATATTATTGAATAACCCAATAAATTTATTTATTTATTCTCTTGAAGTTTTCCAAATGTGGATCCTTCAATAAATGATAATATCAATATGAAACATTAAACCCCCTTTTTTTGTCATGACCAGTTACTGTTTGGTCAATGAATGCTGAATGTTTTCTGTATGGAAACAGTCAATCTCACCATTACCAATTCCTGCCTTGACAAAATTTAAAATCATTTGTGGGTGATGAATTATTTCCCACCTTAAAACCCCTTTCCCATGAAGCATGTGTCTGTTCTGTCACTATTTCCATGGCAGATGTTCAGATGAGCTCCATTCTTTAGTGTCCCCAGTTCAGACCTTTATAGCTAGTATGCAAAATACCATGTCCCTTCATATTCCATTAGTACGAAGGAAGTTCCACTTGGACAGCTTCTTCCCGAGAACTGATACTTTATGAAACAAACTCCCAAGAGGGTGCTTCCCTGACCATTACAATCTTAACCTCTTCAAGTCTTAGATCAACTGTTATCTATCCTACATCTTCTCATAATCTGTACTTCATTCCTCTTATGTTGTCACAGCAACCTCAGTCATAAACTTTGATGGCATCTTGGGCCTTTTAATGAATGAGCATTTAGCAAAAATATTGTCCATCTTTGGATTTTTAAAATTTGTTTGCAATTACTTTTCTTGTTGTCAGAATATTTTGTTTGAAATGCAATTTGTTTATTCATTTTCACGAAAAGTCAAATCATGTTGAAAATGGAGAGTTTCCATTTGATCACCAAAGTTAAGCAACATGGAACCCAGTCAGTACATAGGTGGGGGGGCACTTGGGAACACCTGCTACTGTAAGCAGCCTCCACCCATCTGAAATGTGTTTCAGCTTTAAATAACCCACAAGGGGTTGATAAGCCATAAAAAAAAAATCAATCCTTGAAATACAGGGTGTCCATAGAGTTTGTGTGCACTTTAAAAAATTTATAACTTTATTTGTATTTGCGATAGAAATAATCTGTAAAAAATGTTATAAAGTTTAATGTACCTAGTTTTAAGTATAGCTAAAATATCTAATGTGATTTCAGGCATTACTGTAAATCAGTTGGCAAATGTTTTCCGTGAACTGCAAAATCGTATTACCCTTTGTATTGCTAATGATGGAGGACATGTGGAAACTTAAATAAAATTGCAATAAAACCTTTAAAAATATAGATTTACTTCTTTCTAATCCTTTTTACAAATTATTTCTATCACAGATACAAATAAAGCTATAAATTTTTTAAAGTGCACACAAACTTTATGGACACTCTGTATGATATATCCACAATACTTGTTTTGTTATTTCTTTAACCATTTACTTGGTCACAAAATGCACCTACAATTATTGATAGGATTTCAAGTGCGCAGCAACTTCAAAATGTTTGAGAACCACTGTTCTAGATGATACTGCCATGGTAGGGAAATTCATCAACGACTTCTACCAGCTGTCTGTTGATATTGATATTGACATCTAGTGTTTCCTGTCTAGAGGCTGACTGGATGAAAACCTTTATACTTAAAACTAAGTACATTAAACTTTATAACATTTTTTACAAATTATTTCAATTGCAAATACAAATAAAGTTATAAATTTTTTAAAGTGACACAAACTTTGTGGACATCCTGTATAATTTTTTTTTTTTCCTTTCTTTGAATGCTATTTCGTTCATTTATTTCTTTATGGTTGTCACATTTTGATTTTTAAATAAACCCATGTAGTCTTTTGTTATGACCAGAATGAATAAATTATATTTTATTGCTTCGAATACTTTTCTATGTATTTTTTTTATTTTCTCTTGCAGGACAGTCATCAGCAAAACCAACGGCAAGTAGTCAAGAAGCCGGTGAAACAAAACTCATCAGTCAACAGGATTCAGAACAAAAACTCAAATCCTCATCACAGAACACTGAAAATGAAGACGTTGGAATTGGAGTCTTCAAACGACGATGGATTGTTCTCACACTATTCAGTTTTTTCTCCATGAGCAGTGCCTACCAATGGATCCACCTGAACATCATTGCAAATATCATTGTCTCTTACTACAATACCAGTTTACCGGTGGATGAATACCAACGTGAATTGACTGTTGATTGGCTATCCATGGTTTACATGTTGGCTTATATTCCACTTATCTTTCCAGCATCCTGGATGCTTGACCGCAAGGGTCTGCGGACGGTCATAATAAGTGGCACTTTATTAAACTGTATTGGTGCCTGGCTTAAGTGCATTAGTGCTTCCCCTGACAGGTTCTGGCTATTAATGATTGCTCAGACAATCTGTGGGATTGCCCAGGTTTTTGTCTTGGAGGTGCCACCACGATTGGCTGCTGTTTGGTTTGGACCCAATGAAGTCTCCACGGCTACTTCAATAGGAGTTTTTGGCAATCAGGTAAGTGCTCAACTTTTGAAGAGTTTACTTTCTCAGACATTCATATTTTTTTTTTATTAAAGAACTGTATTTTCGGTATGAAGAAATTATTCCATAGATTTCTTAGACTCATATTCTTATTGGTTCTTATATTTTGGCCAAGGCATTCAGTGGCTTTTTGCAATATTGTCTGTAGTTTTATGATTAAATATTGTTATTATCCTTGACATTTTGGCAACCTAGGCCTCTTGTATGTGCATGTGTGTGTGAGAGAAAGTCTGATAAAACAAATGATGATGGTAAGCGAAATATCTTATGAAATCCTTCATGACTGTTGTTACCATGGCTAATAAAGAAAGGCAAATATATATATATATGTATATATATATATATATATATATATATATATATATATATATAGATAGATAGATAGATAGATAGATAGATAGATAGATATGTATGTATGCTGGCTGAAACTAGTCCAGGAACCTAATTCAAAAAATAAAACAAAATATTAATATATTAATGTGTCTGAAATTTAAATTGTTAACCTTTTTTATTGTTCAAGACATATATATATATATATATATATATATATATATATATATATATATATATATAGAGAGAGAGAGAGAGAGAGAGAGAGAGTGAATGGTAAAAAGAGTGAGAGAAAAAGAGAGTGAGAGAAAAAGAGAGTGAAAGAAAGAAAGAGAAAAAGAGTGAAAAAAGAGAAAGAGAGAGTGAAAAAAGAGAAAGAGTGAGTGTAAGAGAAAGTGAAAGAAAGAGTGAAAGAGAGAGAGTGAAAAAGAGAGTGAAAGAAAGAAAGAAAGAGAAAGAGAGAGTGAAAAAAGAGAAAGAGTGAGTGTAAGAGAGAAAGTGAAAGAAAGAGTGAAAGAGAGAAAGAGTGAAAGAGTGAAAGAGAGAGAGTGAAAGAGAGAGAGCCAAAAGGGGAATATAGATTTATAAAATAAGCATTTCCAAATTAGTCTTAGAATAAGTTTTTAAAAATGGGTCTAAGAATTATCCAGAAAATTATTAATCAGATTTTAATTCTAATTTTCACTTTCAAGAGACACCATTTCAAAGCCATGCTAAAAAGAAATCACTTTCATTGTTCCAGTTCCAGTTTTTATGCATGAAAACATTCTTTAGAATTATGGTAGAGGGAAAACACAAGTTTTATCTTTCTGGTTAGGTTTAGGGTTAAGGAATAAATACAAAATATGTAATCGCTGTTCCTTTTTATAAATTCTGATGGATGAAAAATAAAAATGATCTACACAAATAATTAACACCAAATAGTTAATGTCTTCCTTTATTTTTTTGTTGATAATTGTTCATATGTTGATATCTACAAATGCTGAATGAAGTAGAAGAAAGGAAATCTTTTTATTCATATTGACATAAAAAAAACATCTTCAGAAACTAGATGATTATCTATGGAAGCTCAGATTATATATCATGTAGAGCATTGCAATTCATACTGACAAATCTTTTATAAACAAACTAAGAAATAAATAAGCCGAGTATTGTTAACAGGACACCATCTGGTGGCTGACCAGGTTTCAGATGTATTTGCTGAGTTGATTTAATGTGTTGATATTTTATGTATATTTCATGAAACGCACCTGATAAGATTGCTAAAGAAAATGGCAAGTGAACTTATTTTGTCCTGGGTTTGCGCTTTCTCTTGTTTTTAATGATTTTATTTATATTCAATAAATACTAGGAAACTTCTGATTAAGAATATATATCAGTTGAAAAATCTTGTCGGTTCTTTAGAGGTTCTTCACATTATTAAGAGCATCAACAGTTGAGTGAGTATATATATATATATATATTGATGCATGTTTCGTTAAATAATAGAGACAAGTTTTGTCTATTTATTTTAAGTAAGTTCCTTTCATATTGTCTGATAAGCTTGACAACATTATCAATGAAAGACGAAAGAAAATCACCATATTGATACTTATTTTATAATCCTATCTAAGTTTTCGGCTTAAATAAGCCATCAAAGATGATAATTACATTACCATATATTAAACAATACACGGACATGGCAATAATGATTTCCAAGCAATGACAAACTTGTGCATAAGAGACGCTGGAAGCAAAAATCGCACCGCGACTCATGACGCCACACATGACCACACGAGAGTGAAAACGAGAAGTATTAAGTATGGGAAGCCATGGTATAAACCAATGGCTTCTGTTATCAATTATAGGCATTTAAGAATATTTGTAGAGATTTCATAGTTTATTTTGTTCAAGAATCATTGTGAATAATTGAGTTGGATATACTAGATTTAGTGTAGTATATGATTAACTCAATATATACATTCAGACAGTTCATTGAATAATTTAGACAAGTTTTGTCCACTTATTTTCAATTGGATCCTTTCATTATCTGTCTCTATTTCTGAGATGAGGTATTATGTACACTGTTTACATTATTTGAACTATTGTCCTCATCTTTGTTGCCATATTTATCACAATGTTTTGGCCATGATGACTGACATCCATTAGACATAGCACGTGGAACTAGAACAGTCTACCCCAGCGAGTGAAATAAAGGGTTCAGTTTGACATTCCAACCACCTGAAGAAGACTGGAGTGTACAATAGCCGAAACATTATGATAAATATGGCAACAAAGATGAGAACAATAGTCCAAATAATGTAAATAGTATAGGATCCTTTCATATTTACAAACAAGCTTTTTGGTATCATTATTAAAGAAAGAGAGAAAAATACCATGTTGATACATTTTATTCTGAATATTTTCGACATCAGCATGATGTCATCATCAGAGTGTTGTTTATTTCAAGACAAATATTGTAGCGTACACACATTCATTACTACAGACGCACAGAAAAGCCTACCTATAGATAAATATATACACACATATATACATATATATACATACACACATACACATATATATATAAACACATATACACACATACATATATGCATACGCATACACATGTATACACATACAGAAGCAAGCATAAATACATCAACCCACAAAGCAACGTAGGGGCTTATAAACCCTACTAGACCAGAAATCGGTAGAATCAGTAAGACTATCTTGGAATGAACCAACCATTCCATAAAAATCACCCTTGGACTATTACAGTGGATTAATATAGCTGATGTTATCAACTGGTCCCATTGTTAAGCCTTAAGTGAAAGGGCAAAAATTGATTCATGCCTTTCCAAAGCTATTTCTATGAAAGTGAATGCAACAGCCTCAGCTGGAATTGAACTTGGGGTGCCAATTTCACTTCTCATATTGATAACCATTACACTATGTGCTCTTCTGAATTGAGGGAATTGAATTATTAACAAATTCTGTGTAATTTTTGCTTTTGCTCATATTTTGATCCTCCATGACATTTTTCCTAATGCAGAGAAATTTATACAAATCAAGTGAGTGAATATTTCTGTAGGCCATTCAAAGCTTGCATCTTTTTTTTTTTTTTTTTTTTTACAAATGAACTCAACGTTAAGAAGGAAGATTTGTACTTATGTTTTAAATTATGGACTTTTTGTGTCAGAGCCATAGAAATTCAATCATGTGCGAATTACTTATTAATAGGCTTATTTAAATTTATTTATGAATGGAAATTTCTTCTTCATATTATGAACTATAGATATTCCCTACTTTCTGTGTATAGCTGAAAGAATTACACAATTATAATGATACAGATGTTTGATTATACTACAGTTATAGCATACAGATGTTTTTTGATACAAAAGATTGATGATAGAGAAGTATGATGATACAGTTTTGATGTTACAAAGGACTGATGATACAGATGTATGATGATACAGAGATTTGATGCTACAAAAAATTGAAGATACAGATGCATGATGATACATATATCTTATGAACACAAAAGATTGTTGATACAGATATATCATGGTGCAGAAGTCTAATGATACAAAAGTATGATGAAACAGAAGTTTTTCATAGCACAGAAGTATGATGATATAGTTAATGCAACTTTCAGGATTACATTTTGTTTCATGATTGTTTTATTGGAAATTTTGAGATTTTAAGCCAAGAACATTTTAAAATGAAAAGTGTTACAGAATATGGGGGCTTGACAAAAGTGTTAAACCTTACTGTATTAGTCAAAACCTTGACAATCCATGGCCAATCACTGTCCAAGTGATTGTCTTTGGCTAAGTTTTGATAAAAAAACTCAAAAACCAGCAGTATGGTTGTGGCAGTAGAGGAGTCAAGAGCTCTGATTCCTTCCTCTCTCAGATTCCTTTCTATGCTATGATACCACTAGTGAGACAAACCAGCATGTTTGATCTATCTCCCTTTTCCTCTAGTTTCTTTCAAGAAGTGATGCTTACTAATATGTCCTCCTGAAATAAAGGGAGTAAAAACTCCTGAAGGGAATTGTCTATCATTTGTTTTGAGTATGAAATAAGTCCCTTTACATACTCCCTTTCAAATTCAGATCAACCAAGGAAAAAGAAGGAAGTAAATTTGTGAGCCTATGTGAAATTGCTTTTGTGCCAATGAGAACTTTTTCTTCACAGAAATTAGCCAATGAGCCAAGAAAATGGAAGAAAATAGTGAGCGTATGTGAAATCCTTTTTCTATAAGATAAGGAAAACAAATCAACAAGAGTGTCTGAAGTCATGTAAAAGGTTTCGTTTTTGTTCATGCATCCAGCATTCAAGTCCTTGTTAGTATAAAATTATTTGCTAATTATATTATCAGCTTTTAACCAAGTACATGATACTTCAAAGAATTTTCTCTGAACAATCCAAGAAAGCTAAGTATTTCAAACTACCTCACTTCATCTACTTTTGAAAGTATGCAAGCGTATATCCCTTCTGTGAGCAACAAACTCTCTTACATTTGTTTTAAACATTTTGAAATATTATTTTGTGTCAGATCATTTAACCTGTTGTATGAACATTTCCTCCGCATGATAATTTCTTGAAACTAAGAATTCTGATTTATTTTCCTGAAACAAGCTACTGACACAACTCCAAGCATGTAAATCCATAAATAAATTACTTATCTTGTTTGGTTAAAATTACCTGAGTGTTTCCTTGTCATTACTGTCCTTCATTAATCTTCTTGATTTGGGTAAATCAACTGTTCATTTTAATCGCAAAGCCCCAAACCATTATACATTAACTGAGTGTTGATGCAGCATGGAGTCCCAACTAAGGAATTGACAATAGACCACAAGAATATAGAGATAATGCATGAAATATAGCAAAATACCTTATTTTCTGTGATGCAGAATGTCATATAGATTAACTTTTATTCTTGCATTTTGTTATTTCTCTTGTACTCTCACAAATCCAAACACGAACTGGCAATACAAAGCACATTTTATATGGAATATAGTACTTGTCATTCTGTATGGAATAAAGTGCTTTTAATATACAAAGGTGGATCATTAAGTCAGCAGCAATCTGACATGTTATTTTTTGAATTTTGATCTGAATGTTCAACTGTGTAATATTTGATTTATGTGATTAATCTTCAACACTGAATTAAGTGCATTGACAAGAAAAGAGATTAGACTGAAAAATAAATTTTTGTTGTGTAAAATAAATATTTTTTATATCATCAGGTTATAGACCAATTGATGCACCTATTTAAACAATAGCAAATTTAGATAAGTAAATCTGAAAAAAACCCACTATTTTATTTTTATTTTTAGGATGTTAAATTATAAACGATATAAATATTACAATCAAATGTGATGAAACGGAGGCTGCCTATCAAATTTCAAAATGGATGACTAAATTGTCTGGATGAACTGCAGAGAGTGATAATCTTTCAAATAACCTTGTAGATCATGAATCTTATTAGTTGGGAAAATATATTTAATGACATCCTAATTGTATCAATCACATGATTTCTCTCTGGAATCAAATATTATTATTTCTTATTTGATAACAGAATTTGTTTATTTAAAGATGTGTGCCATCTCAAAGTGAAATAATTTCTCCTTGAGTAGTCTGTCTAATATTGACTCTTGATAGAATTTCAATAATAACTTATAAAGCCAATCTCTATTATTTTCATGTCTTTTTATATTAGGATATTATTTATTAACTGCATTTGATTGTATTTTATAATGGCCTTGAGAAATCTTTGAAGGAAATATTATTTTGATGCATTATCCTCTGCAGTTTTCTTGTGGTTTTGTATTATACGTTATTTGAGTTTATCTGTATATTTGCAGTGGGTGGTTAATCAAGGATTTTGCAAATGTAAAAGAAAGATATCTTGACTGTTTGGAATAAAAACAATGTTACCAAAGTCTCTTATTAGGATTTTTAATGCAGTATAGAAATTATCAGATGAAAACTTTCATTGTATTTTATATTTATGATAATCAAATAATCAAATGTATTTGATTGATTGTTTTTTATGATCTATCAACCTTTAACAGATTATCTAAAACAAGAAAATATTTTTAAATTGTAAGAATTTTTTTGAGATAATAATGATTTACTGATACATGTCATACTAATTAACCCATAGCTGGAGAGGAAAAAAGGTGGATTCATCACTTTCCCAAGGGTATTTGTGTATAAATGAATATAATGAACCCAACTGGAATTGAAACTCAGCTCTTTGATTAACAATTCTGTGCTGTTATCCATCACACCACCCACATATACAAGCTTACAACACTTGGTATTCTCAAGTGGTCACCCATCTAAGTACTGACCAGACTCAATGTTGCTTAACTTTGGTGATTGTACAAGAACAGGTATTACAATGTGATATGGTTGTAAGCCTTAATCACCTGTCATGACCATTTTCACTTCTCAAAGACCAAAAATCAAAGTATAAAAAAGATTTTCATTTTACCAAAAAAGCCACACGACAACAAATTCCTGTAGATAATAAAAATTGGTAGAAAAAAATCAGAAATGATTTCTGAAGAATCAGAAGCATCAGAAAAGAACTTTTCAGAAGCTCGTCTTTCTTTTAAATATAGCATTTCATTCCAGGGCCATCAGTAGTGACCAAAGCCACTATATTATTTCTCAGCTGTAGCCCTTGTTCTGTCTTTCACTAACTGGACAAATTACCCCATGTTATGCTTCAATTCTCATTTGCATTGCTGTGAATAAAACATGGCATGGCTTCTGTGTAAACTCAAAAGAAAACAAAAGGTTAAATATTGCTATCGGGATAACAGAAAACATGAATTCTGTATTCATTTTATGGGGTTATTTATTCACAGATTCTCCTAGCCTAATTTGTAACTACATAAGTGACACTTGGAAAAATTTTACAGACTAATGGATCAGATTTTCCCTATCTCTACATCTTGACCATGAATAATCAATCTCTAATGGCTGGCTTGTAACTGACTTACTGCTTATATAAACCCATGACCAGAATTCTCTACATTCCAGTTAAGTGGGACTTAATCCCAAAAGTTTTCATTTATTTATTTATTTCATTTCATTTCTCCCTACTTGTGGACAATGGGTAACCACCTTGAAGACCTCATATCTAGGCTTTACTGTTGGTCATAACACAACAGATTCTTAAATTCTAAATAAAATTTAGGGTTCACTTGACTTTTCTTGATAACAGCTTTGGTCCCTTTATGTCAAAATTTCACAAAAATAAAAAATCAGACATAACTACAACTCCTTTCTATATAACTCAGTATATTTTTGAAATAAGAGAAAAAAATGCAATGATTTTGTTTTTGGCGAATTATGTTAAACACATCAACTATAATCTGATTTTAAAATGATTCATTTGCCATCTAAGGTATGTGTCGTCATTTATTCTGTAAAAGAAGCTTAAAACTAATTTAAATATCGTCTTCAGTTCCTTTTTCTCTTGTCACTCTGTTAGGCTAAGAAAAACAAATTTAGAAATCGCTCTTTGTTTATATGAATTCATTTTTTTCGCTTCTTTTAGTTTCCATTTTCTCCTTTGTGCCTGTTGCTTCTGTGACATTACAAGGAATTTTTTACTCTTCAGGTTTTTTTTTGTTTTTGTTTTGTTTTTGTTTTGTTTTGTTTTGTTTCTCTATCTTGCAAATTTTATTTATCCACTTCCTTTCTATTCCAATGGAATTTTTCTGCACATCTAAAGTTTAACTTCCTCCTCCTCATCATCATCCTCCTCCTCCTCTTCTTCTTTTTCTTCTCCTTGTTCTCCTTCTTCCTCTCCTCCTTCTTTTTTTCCCTCCTCTTCATTTCATCTTCTTTCTCCCCTCCTCCTTTTTCTCCTCCTCCTTCTCTTCTTCTTCATCTTCTACTCCTTCTTTTTCCTCCTCCTCCTCCTCTTCTTCTTCATCTCTTTCTTCTTGTTCCTCTTCCTTCTTTTCTTCTTCATTTCCGTCTTCTTTCTCCTCCTCCTCCTTTTTCTCCTCCTCCTTCTCTTCTTCATCTTCTACTACTTCTTTTTCCTCCTCCTCCTCTTCTTCATCTCCTCATTCTTGTTCCTCCTCCATTTCTTTCTTCTTCTTTCTCACCCTCCTTTTTCTCCTCCTCTTCCTCCTCCTCTTCTTCATCTTTTTCCTCCTCCTCTACAGGGTTGTGGGGAATAACCTGCAGCAAATCATTATTGTGATTCTGATTGGTTAATAAGAGAATAGACTAAGGGAGATAATGTGGTTTGTATTTACTCAATACATCACATCTCCCTTCTTGAATAAGCTAGTATTACTGAATAACTTTATGGAATTTCATTTTTGTGAACAATCCCCGGGGTAGAAAACACTACCTACAATTAAGAGGATGTGCTATGGGCACCATTGCAACTCTATCATATGCCACGATCTTCATAGGAAAATTTGAGGAGACCCATATTTATCCCTTCATTGGTAGCGACTGCATATCCTATACAAGATATATCAATGATATCTTCTTTATATACATGGAAAGTGAGGAGAAACTGAATTCCTTATGACCCTAAACACGGTACACAACTCCATTAAGTTTGACCACGAAAAATCAACAAGATAAGTAACATTTTTAGACACCTGCATCTACATCAATAAAAACAGAAAACTACAAATGACACTACACATTTTAAGTCTTCCCACCCAAAACACCTCAAAGAGAACCTTCCCTATTCACAAGCACTTAGTCTCAGAAGGATATGTTCCAACAATGAAGAACAAAATAAACATACTCAAAATCTCAAGCATCAATTCACAACACATGGCTATAAACAACACCTAATCAGGGAACAAATAAATAAAGCAATTTCCAAACCTAGAGAAGACACCCTAATGTCTAAAATTGAAAAGAAATCCAAATGCGTCCCTCTAGTAACTACTTTCAACACAACTCTTCCTCCACTATCTCAAACCAAATTTCAGATGATAAGGTAACCTGTAATTGACCAAAAACAAAAACAGGATTTTCCAAACCATGTAACAACAAAAGAAGCTTATGCTGTAACCACATTAGGCATACCAATTCATTCACTAGCTCAGTCACTAAATCTACTTTCAAAATCTGCCACAACTCTAACTGTAGAAGCCATAACATAATTTACCTATTAGAATGCACAATATTCCAGAAACAATATGTGTAAAAATTTGAATGGCACTTTTAGTACAGAATTAAAAATTATCAGAATCACATCAAGTCAGCTCCCCATGAAAGGTTATTACCTGTAGAACAACATTTCTGTCTAGAAAAACATGATTTTAAAAGCCATGCAAAATTTACTATAATTGAAAAAATAGAAATAGACAGAAAAGATAACATTAGAAAAATACTTGAGGAACATGAAGACAAATGGATTTTGTGCCTCAAAATACTTCGTCCAGACAAGCTTAACCACACATATAACATAGATAGAATTAATATATAACCTCATAAATCAAGCCCTACACACATTTCTCACCCAGACAAGATAGGCATGCTTGCAGAGGAGTTGAGTTCTCACACATATACACACACTCACACAAATATATACGCATACACACATCACACACACTCCCAAAGAACTAAAAGAACTTAACACATGCATCCATAAAACTATCAAAATGACCAAAGAAGGAATTCTTAGTCAGGAATCTCTCAGCCTCTATCTTAAAAACAACTTAAAAGAGGCCATTTGACCAACACAAGGACTGACCAAAATTAATGATAAAAAAACAAATGAAAACTACAGATAAAGTTCACTTTCTTCAGAGACAGTCATTCACTCCTACTGACAAGCAGAGATTTTTTTCACCTGATGAAGGCCATGCTGGCCGAAACTAGTTGAGGAACCTAATTGAAATAATAAAGTAAAAAATATTAATACACAACCCAGTGTGTCTGAAAATTTTAATTTTTTGATATTTTTTATTGTTCAAAACATAATGTTTAAGTTTGTTGAAGTTGAATTAGGACAAAGACAGGTTCCTAGTACTTCTGACTATTCCATTGGTGGTCAACAGAGAGGAGGCTTAAACTGAAAAAGTTATAAACTGAAATTTAATCTGACATTTTTGCTTTAAAATGTTTAATCTCTTTGACTAATATTCATCCCTAAAGTGCAGTGAAATGGATAGAAAAGTTTTTTTTACAGTTTACATCCCTTTTCTGGATAACTCAGTTTAAAAAAATTGGCTCAGTTTTCAGAGAAGGCATGGCATGTGGAACTAGAACAATCTGCCCCAATGAATAAAATGAAGGGTTTGCTTTGAAATTCCAACGTATATCACCTGAAAAGGGCTGAGCATACGATGGCCAGACATTGTGAATATGACAATAAAGATGAGGACAATAGTTCAAACAATGTAAATACATAATCATATATAAAATAAAATTTCATTCAATTTAGGAAAAAACATACAAAATATATTTTCAATTTAATCTGAAATAGAAAGTGCAAAGAAATCAGGTGAACATGTTTCCTATCTTATGCAGATCTCATGCAATTTCATATATTATGATAAAATATAGTTTTAAAGTATGATATATTTATGGGCTAAAGTGATCAATATCAGGGATACACCATATGTGTTGGCTTCATTTTACACACACACATACACACATATATATATATATATATATGTGTGTGTGTGTGTGTGATTATATATATATACACACACACATATATATATATGTGTATATATATATATATATATATATATATATATATATATATATGTATATATATCTATATATGTATGTATATATATATATATATAGTCATCCACGGACAGAGTGTTTCACTGTATCACAGCTCCTCAGTGTGGCTAGACATCTGATTGCTTCAAGCCGGGATCAACTTCAGTCAGATATCTTACCTCTCAGCCATCATCACACGACAGAAAGAAAGGAAGGGAATTTTAATGTCTTTCTCAATACAAAATATGCCAGCAGCTCAAAGAACTCAATTCAATTTACTTGAAGAATAATGCTTAAAAGCATATATATATATATATTTTAAATAAAAACAGACCACTTTAAGGTTCCATGTAATAAATTATTTCACCACAGCCCTTTTAAAGGACCGCGGATCATCAGACTTTACTGATGATCTGCAGTCCTTAGTCTTAATGGCATTATTGCCTTACTTGGATAATATGATTAAAAAAAATTTAATATTAAATTTGGCCGCCATTTATCTTTAGAATCTCCCTGAATCTTTGGGGCAGAGTTTCAGCGTATTTAAACAAAATATTTTTCATAGTATAGTTCCAGGGAAATTGGTTCTGTTGCCATGATTCTTCTTTGGATAGAATTTTCCATCTCAGTAACTTTAAATCACTTGTTCAATGGCATTTAATTCAGGATATTTTTGGAGTGCCAAATGAATAGAACAAAATGTTGGGTCACTATCTTCTTGCCAATATGTCAAAGGTCACTTGCTACCAAATTCTTAATCTAGACCTGATTATACTTTCTAATGTCCATGATACCAATTATATATCACGGATATCACTAACATTTTTCAAGCCATGCCAGATCATAAGACTGCCTCCACCATGACTAATAGATGGGAGAATGCATTGTGGGTAATATTACTATTTTGATTCTCCTCAGCTTCTTTTTTTTTATAATCCTCACCCAAAACAAGACCCAAGAGCCACTCAAGGTAAATTTAATCATGCCATATGAGCTTAAGAGGAGGAGGTAAAAATTGCAATGGATAATGTTATGTAGGATAGATAATGGTTAACACTAGACTGGAGGTGGTTAAAATTATAGTGATTTGGAAAACATCATCTCAGGAGCCTGTTCCCCAAGATAGCCATTCTTTGGAAGAGGCTATCTAAACAGAACTTCCTCCTTACTAATGGAATACAAAGGGAATGAGGTTGATTCCTTTCTGTGCACATGGTCTGGCAGATCTGCAAAGGTCAGAAGTGGAACACTTACCATGTAAATAGTGATAGTGTTGTGAATAGTTTACAGTGTTTCATCTGTGGAAAAGGGGTTGTAGGGTGGAAATAATTCATCACCCACAAGGCCATGTAGATGCATAGATATTCACTAAAGATTGGAATATATTCTTAAGTAAATCATTAATATAAAGTGGAAATTGGGTAGAGCTAAAGAGAGAAACCCGAGGAATGCCAGTATTGATCATATGGGGTTCCAATGACTGTCCGATAACAATGATCTTCATGGACCTACCTTATAGGTAAAGACTTGATAACTGAAAAAACTCTTCCAGAGCTGAAGAGTTTGTAGCAGCCTCCATTGCCACAACTTATCTAAAGTGATCATCCTTGTGATAAATTTATCATCTAGTTCCTCAATCATTATTTGAGTAATAACAGTTAGGAAGTACTGGTTATCAATTAGGAGATTGTTCCTGTTGAGACGTTCAACAACCTTATTGACTGCAGATTTGAAGAGTTGTCTGAATACACTAAGGAGGTTAATAGATCAGGATTGCAACAGTAATGAGTGTTCATCCATATTCTTAAAAACAGCACACAGTTGACATTTTCCATAGACTTGGGATACTTCAGGCAATGGGTAAAGGGTTTTGCCCAGATTGGAGATAACACTGGGTTGATGTTCTTAAGAACAACCATTGAGGTTTTAATCAGACAGGTAGACTTCTTAGAGTCAAGGCTTTTGATAAGTCTGGAAGCCTTCCATGTCATGATAATGAAGTTTGTGCTCTGTGAGAAGGGGAAAGACAGGTAAAGGGTCATCCTTATCTAACATAGAATTAGAGGCAAAGTTCATTGCAAAGAAACTTGCCTTATCTCTTAGCAGCATCTATATAATAAATGCAAATGTCAGTGTGTCACAATTTTTCAATTAAAGAGACATAACTCTCTGACTTTCAATAGCTCATCTTCTTCTTCTATATAATAAATGCAAATTTCAGTGTCACTGTGTCACACATTTTCAACTTTACTCCTAGAGGTTGTAACTCAATTTATTATACCATATTGGAATCAGGTTGACTCCATGAGCAAATTAAAAACATTCTGGGCTGGATCCAAACCCATAATCTTGAAATTTCAGATTCCCAAGATTTCATTACTGCAATTGTTTTTGTCAATTTTTTTAACATGATTTTTGCAACAAACTTTTTTGTACAATAACAATTTTTATAACTTGGAAATAAATTTGGGAATAATCAAAATTAATTGCAAAATCCAACCAAAGTCACCCATGAAATAAAAAAAATTGTTTGTCCAGAAAGTAAGGGCCTATATATATCAAATTGTTTTTAAATTAAGTGCCGGCAGTAGAATTATTGTTGAACTTTTAAAAGGTAATGAAATATTAATGCAATAATTCAATGCCGCAATCAATTTTGAGTTCTTCTGTAGTTTATTGTTATCTATCACATCTTCTCCTCCCTACCTATTGTGATGAAGGCCTAATCAAGAGCCATCCACAGGAGTTAGCTTATATGCCACACAATAGGGTGGCTTTTAAGCTAGTTTATAATAATTGGCACAGTGTTTCAATTTTTGTATTTTCTGGAACCAATGGCATTTTTGTTTTTTTATCATTTTTTGGTGGGGGAAGAGGTTTTGTTCATAACTTTTCCAGATAATTCCTATTTAATTAATCTTTTCTCAAACAGTCCAATTTTTCAGGATCTCATTACATAAAGCTCATTTTATTCATGAAGTTCACAAGTGCATTTTCTCCTATTCCACAGTCTCTATAATTTCTGTTTGATGGATTTAGTTTAGGAGATTATCCTGATCTTGTGCCATTTTCAAATCTGCTTGTGGATTTGTGTCAAACCAGAGGCGGCCATGTTACAGAATCCAAGGAAGGTTAATGTCCGTTGCCATTTTTCTTTATGTCTATCCAGCACAATAAAATGCATCTGTCGTATTTCATTCTTTTCTAGACAATTCTTTGTGTATAGGAATGTTTCTGCATTCTTTTATGGGAAGCTTCTAGAAAAATAACAAAGAATTACATTTTGAAATTACTTACATTAAATTGGTATTTGTAAAATTACTTACATTAAATTGGTATTTGTAAAATTACTTACATTAAATTGGTATTTGTAAAAAAAAAATGAACACTTCATTAGGTTGGAGACGAGCATTTAACTAAAATGGGCCAAAAACATAATGAAAGAAATAGATGTTTTTGTAAAAAAAAATTTACAAAAATATGACAGGAGAGTGAAAATTGACGGGGACAAGCTATCCCTGACTGAAAATCGGCGGAGGTGGAAAGCTTTCCCTCTTCACAATCCTGTCATTAACTTTGCTTGTTGCATTCACCCCCCAAACATATTTGCAATTTCATGATTTATTAAATGATAGCCTCCATTATCGAAAGGAAATGGAATATATTTACAGAAAGATATGTTAATATGTGACCTGATTATACTTTCTAATGCCCATGATACCAATTATTAAGCAAATATCACTAACAGTTTTCACAGAGAATCAACCCCAGATCATAAGACTGCCTCCACCATGACTAACAGATGGGATAATGCATTGTGGGTAATCTCTTTTTCCTTCACTTCGGTTTCTGCTTTTGATTATTAGCAAACAATTCCAATTTGGATTCTTCTGTCTAAATAACATTTCTATACTGGTAAATGTTTTATGTTTTGCATTTTTGCTAAATTTGAAACCAATTGCTTTTGTGATTTTGTTGGTAGGGGAGAGATTTGTCCAAAACTTTTCCAGATAATTCCGATTTAATTTGTCTTTTCTCAAACAGTCCAATTTTTCAGGATCTCATTACGTAAAGCTCGTTGAAGCTCACAAGTGCACTTTCTCCTATTCCACAGTCTCTATAATTTCTGTTTGATGGATTTAGTTTAGGAGATTATCCTGATCTTGTGCCATTTTCAAATCTGCTTGTGGATTTGTGCAAAACCAGAGGCCATGTTATAGAATCCAAGGAAGGTTAAAGTCCGTTACCATTTTTCTTTAAGTCTAATTTGCACAATAAAATGCATCTGTCATATTTCATTCTTTTCTAGACAATTCTTTGTGTATAGGAATGTTTCTGCATTCGTTTATGTGAAATTTCAGGTAGATTAAAATTGAATTAGTTTTTTAAAATTGTTAGCTTAAGCAAGTATTTGTAAAAAATCAAAAGTCTAAATTTGATTAAACTTTACAAAAAAATAATCATTAATTCAAATGTTTTAACAAAGGATTTACATATTTATATGTCTTTCTCTTAACTTTAAAGGTTATATATATATATATATATATATATATATATATATATATATAACAGATACACATTATTTTTCATCATTGATAACAGTCACTACAAACACATTGTGTATTGGGTAATGATCAAATGCACATGCTCTTAACACAACGTTGAAAATCTGACTTGCAGTTGCATAAAAATTGCAGAGACTGACATGTCTACACAAAAAGCAATACCCTGTCCAGTGGCAAAAGATGATGGTGGCACCAGTGGTGGCAGTACCACCTTAGCTACCGAAACTGGCAGCTGACAAGGTCAGGGTATTGCACATAATTTCACACATATGTAGAAAATATAATACACATGTTTGATTAGACATACATATTTTTTTTAAACAGTATAAATCTATGCCCACTGGCATGTGTATTCAAGAGTCTTAATAAAGAATATGTGTCTTCTAGCAGGGTTTGAACCTGCATCTCCTTTATAGGGGAAACCAAAATATATATAGCACAGTATGCTTTTTAAACTACTCAGTGATGAAAGGCTTTCACAGTCAAGTAAACTTCAGTTAGACTATTTAAGAAATGTATGTCACTTGTTCGGATCTCTTGAAGCACCCTATCTGTTAACTTTTAGTTTCATATCAAAAATGTAAACAAAGTAATTACTAATTAATTAATGGATTTTTTTTATTTCAACATTATTTCTTTTATATTTTTAGATATACCATGTGTAACAGCAAAATTGTCCAAATCACATAACAGCATAATTGGCCATCACACAAATTGTTTAATATCTAAAGATCCACTAAATTTTTTCCAGGTCTTCAGATAAAAGACATTTAGCCATCATGACACCAATTTTTGTAAGAATCACTGAAAAATCCTTTGAGTTATTCAGCTAAAAAGTTTGGTTCTAAAGATTACTGGCAGCTCTGCAAGACCGTACTGAACAACAGCAAACCCACAATACCTCCTTCAATCAATTTGTGGTCCTGAATTCCTCAGCTGATAAGGCTGAATGCTTTGCTCAGAAATTCTTGTCCAATTCAACGATAGACTCATCTGGTGTACACACACCTGATTTTCTCCCTAGAACTGAGGCTCTACTGAGTGAGATGGATATAACCCCAACGATGGTATTGGACATCATCTCTAAATTAGACTCCAATAAGGCTAGTGGTAGGGGATGGAATACCAGCCATTGTCTTGAAGAAATGTGCTCCTGAACTGGCTCAAACTTTACAACTACTGCCTCACTGAATCTTGCTTTTCAGCCTGTTGGAAGTCCTCATCTGTTGTCCCTGTTTTTAAGAACTCTGGAGACCCTTCTGACCTATTTAACTACCATCCTATCAGTCTCCTACCACTCTTTGGTAAAGCTTTTGAGGCTTTAATCAATGCTGAAGTGGTTTAGCACTTTATATCCCATGATCTTTTCTCTGACAACAATATGGTTTCCACTTTACCAGATCTACCGTTGACGTGCTCACGGCCATAACTGAATTTGTATACCAAGCACTTCACAATAATGGATGCTCTTGAGATTTTTAAAGTGTTTGATAGGGGGTTTAGTATGCCGACCTTCTTTGTAAACTTCAGGGATACAGCATTACAGGACAGTTATTTGATTTAATACAATCATTCCTGTCAAACCATGAAATGAAGATCGTCCTAAACGGGGTCTCTTGCAGCTCCTTTATCATGAACACTGGGTTCTATTTTGGGTCCTACACAGTTCCTTATCTTCATTAACAACCTTTCCAATGTCATCACTTCCCAAGTAGGCATCTCCGCAGACAACACTACTATTTACTCCTGCCTCAATAGTAAATCTGGTATCGTTGACAAAACTAACCTGGCTGCTGGTCCTGAAAAGACCTCCATTCTGTGTTTGACTGGGAAAGGAAATGGCTTGTAAACTTTAATGCCTCCAAAACAAAACTGCTTTCATTTACCCACCACAGAGAACCCTCCCTGCCTACCACCAGAATGACTGATGTCCAACTCCATGAGAGCGCCTCGCTGTGACTGCTTGGTCTCACGCTGTCTGCTGACATGAGGTGGAACAAATACATTGAATCAATAGCTTCATCTACCGCAAAGGAAGTTGATTCTCTGTGTCGTGCCAGAAAGATTTTCCATCTGAGTCCATCATTCAAATCTATAAATCAACCATCCGTCCTTGCATGGATTATTGCTGTCATTTATTGTCTGCTGCCTCCGCTGTACATCTCAAGGTCCTCAACAAAATCCAGAGACAGATGTGCAATGTGATGCATCCTGATCTGGCATCTCGTCTACAGTCACTTTCTCACAGATGTGCCGTGGCTTCCCTCTGTCTCTTCTACAAGTATTTTCATGGCATCTGTTCCGACAAGCTACTTTCGCTGGTTCCTATACTGCATGAACTTAAGCAAGCTACTAGGTTGGCATCTCAGTCCCACCCTTTCATTGTCAAAACAGTTAAATGTAACCATCTCTTCCACTAAAACAGCTTCTTCTCCAACACTTCCTGTCTGTGGAACTCCCTTCCTCTTACTTGCTTCCCTGATAACTATAATCTTCAAATATTCAAGTGTAATGTCACTCGACATCTTCTAATGCCTTGATCTTGTTCCCTATCCTTCTCTTTATCCTTTCCTCAAATACGCCTCTTTACTCTTGATCTCAAGCCTCTGTAACCCCTTGCATGCTAGTGGCACTCCCACCTTGCTTGGGGTGAAATACTTAAAAAAAAGTAAATGCAAATGCTCACATATATATATATATATATATATATATATATATATATATATATGTATATATATATATATATATATATATATATATATATGTGTGTGTGTGTGTGTGTGTGTGTGTGTGTGTGTGTGTGTGTGAAATGTGTATGTATATAAATATAAATATATATATTTATATATATATATATATATATATATATATATATATATGCAATTTTTTATATATATTATATATGCGTGGTGATCAATATCAGTGATAGAGCTAACATATTTAGTTGGATTGATGTGAGTTTGTGACCCTGGGTTTCACGCTATTTGCAATCCTCAGACAAACCCTTGAGTTTGTCTGGCGGTGACAAATAGCATGAAATCCAGGGTCACAAACTCACATCAATCCAACTAAATATATATATATATATATATATATATATATATATATATATATATATATATATATATATATATATATATAAAAATGACAATAGGAAAACTGTAATAGTTGCTGACGTGTTTCATCCAATGTGGACTTTCTCAAGGCAAAAAACGAAATGAAAAGTCCACATTGGACGAAACACATCAGCAACTATTACAGTTTTCCTATTGTCATTTATATATATATATATATAAATCTTTTGGTATAACTGAAACAGTGCTGAATGCAAAGTAACAGAACTATTAAGTATATATTAATAAATATTTGTTACTGTCCAAGATACATTAATAAAACTGAAAATGCCATCATTATCTAAATCTACAAAAACGTACAATGACTTAAAACTCATAAATGAGAAACGATTCTTTATTTACTCTGGAATTTATCAGGGCCATAAATTTAATGAAGATGTCACCTACATGTGACGAGGAAAAGAAGTAGCAATTAGTTATAAAGAACAAATAGTCTGAATGACACAAACAATTTTTTTTATGATGTTTATAAACATTGTTATGAGAAACTGTTTTGGACTGATGGCAAATCCATTTGATCTCAATAATGACATTCAGCCAATTTGAAAGTCACATGAGAGCAATGTTACCACAGTTAATGTAGGTGAATCAGTGTAGGAGGTTGGGTGATGAAACAAACTGAGATAAAAAGGCATTATAGTATTTTCTAGCAAAGACATCTGTTTACATCATGCAAGAAATGTTTTATTAGACTCATGCATTACAAAATAAATAAAGATACCCAGAAATAACAAACATCTGGCAAGATAATCATATAAAATAATTAACCTAAAAGAAACCCAATAAGAGATGATATTTATACCCAATATATACACAGATGTGCTAAAAATTATGTAATAGGTGCCTAATACTGTGTTGGACACTTCTTGCTCAGCAAAGTGCAACAAAACAGCTTGTCAACAATTGCACAAGTGACCAGAAAGCCTCTGGAGAGATGTTAAGGCAGGCCATCTTAAAAGCTGTCTCTACTTCATATTTGTAGGTGCTTGGTGCCAATAGATAAATCCACCTTGTGTGCCAATAGATGAATCCACCTTGTGTGCCAATAGATAAATCCACCTTGTGTGCCAATAGATGAATCCACCTTGTGTGCCAATAGATGAATCCACCTTGTGTGCTAATAGATGAATCCACCTTGTGTGCCAATAGATGAATCCACCTTGTGTGCTAATAGATAAATCCACCTTGTGTGCCAATAGATGAATCCACCTTGTGTGCTAATAGATAAATCCACCTTGTGTGCCAATAGATGAATCCACCTTGTGTGCTAATAGATAAATCCACCTTGTGTGCCAATAGATAAATCCACTTTGTGTGCTAATAGATGAATCCACCTTGTGTGCCAATAGATGAATCCACCTTGTGTGCCAATAGATGAATCCACCTTGTGTGCCAATAGATGAATCCACCTTGTGTGCTAATAGATGAATCCACCTTGTGTGCTAATAGATAAATCCACCTTGTGTGCCAATAGATGAATCCACCTTGTGTGCCAATAGATAAATCCACCTTGTGTGCCAATAGATGAATCCACCTTGTGTGCCAATAGATGAATCCACCTTGTGTGCTAATAGATGAATCCACCTTGTGTGCCAATAGATGAATCCACCTTGTGTGCTAATAGATAAATCCACCTTGTGTGCCAATAGATGAATCCACCTTGTGTGCTAATAGATAAATCCACCTTGTGTGCCAATAGATGAATCCACCTTGTGTGCTAATAGATAAATCCACCTTGTGTGCCAATAGATAAATCCACTTTGTGTGCTAATAGATGAATCCACCTTGTGTGCCAATAGATGAATCCACCTTGTGTGCCAATAGATGAATCCACCTTGTGTGCCAATAGATGAATCCACCTTGTGTGCTAATAGATGAATCCACCTTGTGTGCTAATAGATAAATCCACCTTGTGTGCCAATAGATGAATCCACCTTGTGTGCCAATAGATGAATCCACCTTGTGTGCTAATAGATGAATCCACCTTGTGTGCTAATAGATAAATCCACCTTGTGTGCCAATAGATTAATCTACTTTGTGTGCCAATAGATAAATCCACTTTGTCTGCCAATAGATGAATCCACCTTGTGTGCTAATAGATGAATTCATCTTGTGTGCCAATAGATGAATCCACCTTGTGTGCTAATAGATGAATCCACCTTGTGTGCTAATAGATGAATCCACCTTGTGTGCCAATAGATGAATCCACCTTGTGTGCCAATAGATAAATCCACCATGTACAATAATTGCTTAACTGGTCTCATATCAGGCACTCATTTTGCCTATAGCATTTTTGGAAGATACAGAATACTCCTCCGATCAATTCTGGACAAGTGATTTTCTTGTACATAGTAATTGTTAGGCACAAATTCAAACAAACTCATTTAATATGTTAGGTCTATCATAGATATTGAGCACGTTTCACTAAGTACCATGCATATATATATATATATATATATATATATATATATATATATATATATATATATATATATTGCCATCCACAGAGAAACTGTTTCACAGTATCACAGCTCATCAGTGTGGCTAGCTGTCCAATTACTTCAAGCCAGGATCGAAATCTGACCGACTTGGTATCAGTCAGAGATTCTACTCCTAGGCTATCATTGCACAGCAGAGAGGAAGGGCAATTTTAACATTTTCTATGTGAAATATGTCAGTGGACTGGAGAGCTGAATTCAATTCAGTTGAAGGGCAATGCATTAATAGCGGTATGACCCACTGTTTTTAAAATTACCCTTTTCTCAAGAGAGCTCAACTGGATTTCCGGGAGCATATATATACATATATATATATATATATATATATATATATATATATATATATATATATATATATGACATCACACATTATGAAATGGACAAAGTGCGACAATTATTTTTTAAGACATTTTTTATGTTTATAAATTCTTTTTATAGATACAAATATTTAAGTAAACGCTCTGTTTATAATAAACAGTATTAACAACATTTACCGCCCTAAAATTTACCGAGAAATTTTCATAGAAAATATGCCTCCTCTGACAGGAATTGAACCCGTATCCTATACGGAACCGTCCTATAGCCTGACGTGCCTTAACCAATATATATATATATATATTGCCATCCACAGAGAAACTGTTTCACAGTATCACAGCTCATCAGTGTGGCTAGCTGTCCAATTACTTCAAGCCAGGATCGAAATCTGACCGACTTGGTATCAGTCAGAGATTCTACTCCTAGGCTATCATTGCACAGCAGAGAGGAAGGGCAATTTTAACATTTTCTATGTGAAATATGTCAGTGGACTGGAGAGCTGAATTCAATTCAGTTGAAGGGCAATGCATTAATAGCGGTATGACCCACTGTTTTTAAAATTACCCTTTTCTCAAGAGAGCTCAACTGGATTTCCGGGAGCATATATATACATATATATATATATATATATATATATATATATATATATATATATATATATATATATATATATATATATGACATCACACATTATGAAATGGACAAAGTGCGACAATTATTTTTTAAGACATTTTTTATGTTTATAAATTCTTTTTATAGATACAAATATTTAAGTAAACGCTCTGTTTATAATAAACAGTATTAACAACATTTACCGCCCTAAAATTTACCGAGAAATTTTCATAGAAAATATGCCTCCTCTGACAGGAATTGAACCCGTATCCTATACGGAACCGTCCTATAGCCTGACGTGCCTTAACCAATTCAGCCACAGAGGAGCGTTCGGTTAGCAAGGTCAATTTTACTGTTTTTAAACACAATTCTCCATGATTTTCTCTCATTCATTCATATCTGCTCAATGCATATCCAAATGTAAACAAATGACGTCACACATTATGAAATGGACAAAGTCCGACAATTATTTTTTAAGACATTTTTTTATAAAAGGAACGTATAAACATAAAAAATATCTTAAAAAATAACTGTCTAGGGATATCTTGTCTTATTTTTATTTAGTACAACTCAATTATTGCATACCACTTTTCCATGAGAAATTAGCCAAAAGGATTAAATTATTGCTTTATGAATTTGGTGACATAATAAACAGAAGTTCAAACCGTGGGCCAAACATTGTCTACTTGGACTCAGTGGAAATGAAGCAAATAATAAGTGAACAGTACTAAATAAGTATGGCTTTCTGTGTCATCTCTGAGTCTCCACACCACTACATAAAAGGGTATCAATGAAAAGGATTTTTTTTTTTCGTTTTTATTAGAAGTGGGGAGCAGACATGGCAGGTTGGATTCTAAGAGGTATTGGGAAGAATGACTTCAGTGGAACACATGTCACCTATTGTCTTAACATCTGTCCGAGGGTGGTCTTAGTCGGTCTCTAAACCTGGGCATGGGAAGCGTAACAACACTTCAAAATTCTTGTGGCCCTCTGTTGAATTTGCATCATTTTGGACTTATATCCAAAACCCAGACAAAGGTAATCCAGCGCTGTTAGAATACCACACCCACAAGACATTCCGGCCAGTCACTAACCATTCTGGCCCTGGCCTTCATATCCTTGGACAAGCACAACAAAATAAGAATATTACATTTTATTCATTATAATTTTCTATTTATTAGGTTTTTTTTATTTGAATGTTAATAAAACTAAGACCCACATATGAGTGAAAAATGCCTACATTTACAGAAAGACGCCAAATTTCTCACCAAGACATTGATTATCAAGGAAGCTCTCCATAAGTATTTCCATTCAGATGTGATCCTTGCTTAAAATTCGGTTTCCACTTTTGGAGTTCTGTTTCTCAGAACATTTTTCATAAATAAAAAATAAAGCTAACTGAAGCAAATATAATGCCGATGGGAATTTTCTAATTGCAGCTTCGATGTGGCACAAGGCCGAAAGTAGGGGCACCCAGTGAATATTGAACTTACTATTCAATCATAATTGATGTAGCAAGACAAGCTTGCTAACTATTACACCACATCAAATTGCCCCCAATGTAATATTTTTGAATAATCATCTTATTAATGCTAATTAATACTTGATTAATTGCTGTTGGATAATTTTATTATTCTCCCCACATTTCATCTATTTCGCTGTTATGTGGGGCAAATAATTTCTTTACTATGGACTTTGTGTTTCGTTGTCAGATGTTCATTCATGTTATCGTGATTTTTTTCTATAAAAAACTCTAAGGCCGCACCATATTTTGTCTTTGTTACAAAGGAAAAATCTGAAGACTTTTACACGAACGATGCTATATATTTAATTGTAAACCTTTTGGGAGTAAAATTTAAAACTTCGAATACATTACCTGAGGTGAAGTAAGTTGTAAAATGAAAGAAAAACTAGTCAAAAATTGATAATAATAGCAATGCTTCATCGAAGAAATGAAACACCTTCTTAAGACTATAGGGTGCGATGGATAAATTGTCGTCTAAATGACAAAAAAATGAAAATAACACTGACTTCTCATTTTAACAGATATATTTACCAAAATTACACAAAAATATCTTGAAGTGCTAAAGAGTAAATTTATTCAATTAAAATCAACATAGACTTCAACCGTGGTATCCAGATGACTTCAGAATCTTCTGCAACTCTTCTGGACAGTCTCTTTATTTAATTTGGTGAATGGTGCCATAATACTTGCCTTCAGTTCATCTTTGGTGTTACAAGAAGTTTTCTTGGTCTCTCCTGCAACTGCCCCCCCCCCCACATAATAATCAAAGGCGTTGCAGTCTGGCGAGTTAGGTGGCCAGATGTAAGGGGTAATGTGGTTGCAAAAATTGTCTGACACCCAATTGTTTGATTTGGTTCTCCTGCATGTGTGGCATGGTGCAGAGTCCTGTTGCCAGACATAGGGTCACACTCTTGACGATGGCCAGCACTACCTCGTCAAGGCACTTGATGTAGACCTTCATGTTGAGTCTGAGGCCCTCACCAACAAATCTGGAAATTATTTTCTTATCAGAATTATCAGAGTGAGTTTTCTGAGCTGACTTTGTAATCACCATTAGACTCATCGAACTCTTTCCAAATCCTCTGCACTGTCCTCAGATTGACACCCAAACAATCTGAAATGTTTGTATTGGTGCTTATGGCATGAATACCAAGCAGTACAGCATGACATTTCCAAATTTCTGGTAGAGTGAATTGTGTCCTGGTTCTCTTTTTCTCACAGATGGTGCCCAACTGACCCTACTATACTGTGCAGTCGACAAAATCAAAAACAAACGACACGCATGAGCAAAATTAAAAATATAAAATGGCGACAATTTACCCATCGCACCCTGTATAACATCTCACAGAAGGTGCCCAACTGACCCTACTATACTGTTCAGTTGACAAAATCAAAAACAAACGACACGCATGAGCAAAATTAAAAATATAAAATGGCGACAATTTACCCATCGCACCCTGTATAACATCTATACTACTTATATGTGCCATATCTCTTCATTACATGAGCAATCATGGCTCTCCACAACTTCTTGTCCTTTGTAGCCCTTAGTGAAGTTTATCTTTTTGTTATATCTCCTAACAGCCATTTACACGAGTTCATTTGGTAGGTTAATAATAATAATAATAATAACAGTAATAATAATAATGTTTTATCAAAGAAATTTCAAAATTTAAGTCTATTACATCCACTAGTGTTAATATGAGATGTAATTAAAATGCGGAATATGAAAGTAAGAAAAAAAATGAAGAATAATGACAGATTTATTTGAGACATTCAGACATTTTAAGATTCTTACGTTTTCGATTCCTGCAAAAGATGGAACTTCAAAAGAATTCCATCAGAAATTTTCTTTTAAAAAGAATTACTTACAAAATAATTCTTCAGATAACAATAAAACAAAGGCATGCCAAACCTTTATACGCACAGCATGGAAAGAAAACGTGTGAAGGAATGGTATGGCTGCACCATGTTAGACACCTGCTGTCTGTCACTTCCGATTTCACTGCACTTAAATATATAGAACAATTGCTTTCCCAGCTGAAGGAAATGGACAATTTTCTTTTTTGTATTTTCTTTTTTATCTCCAACAAAAACCTGACAAAGTTTGTAATTTGTCAGCCCAAAAGATTCACTGCCAAAGGACAGTCATAAAAACAAAGAAAATATCCATTGAAGGAACACATGAAAAAAGGAATTGTTAAATTTAAGTAATCTTCAAATAATGTAAGAAAACTATTTAAAGCTTAGCTTAGTCTGGCAAAAAGTCACAGGTTTTGAGTACCCAGTGAATACTGTCTACTGTAAAAAAGATTATTTTAAAATAGTTTCTTAACCATTTCTTCATGATGGCAAAGCCTTCTACTTATTTTCAATGCTTAGTCTGGCAAAAGGTCACAGGTTTTGAGTACCCAGTGAATACTGAACTCCGTCTACTGTAAAAAAGATTATTTTAAAATAGTTTCTTAACCATTTCTTCATGATGGCAAAGCCTTCTACTTATTTTCAATGCTTAGTCTGGCAAAAGGCCACAAGTGTCTGGCGCCAACTATGCAGAAGTAACTTTTAGACTAGCTTGCCGCATGCTGACAAAACCTCTATATATTTCATGCTTAGTCTATTAATTGGTTCATTCATTCATTTTTTATGGATTATCAACCCTTTGCAGTTATTTAAAGCTGGAAAATATTTTTACATTGTAAGAATTTTTTTGTGATAATAATGATTTACTTATACAAGTCTTAATAATTAGCCCATAGCTAGGGGAGAAGAGATGGATTACTACCTTTCCCAAGGGTATTAGTGTGTAAGTGAATATAACAAACCCAACCGGAATTGGAACTCAGTTCTCCAATTAACAATTCCGAGTCATTACCCATTACACCACCTGCACATCCAAGCTTACAGCACCTGGGATTCGTAAATGGTCACAGATTTAGTTCCCCAGCCCAGCTATGTAGCCTATGTTGGTGCCAGTTTTTTGTCAGTGATTGTCACAGCAAACCTTCATTTGTGGATTAATTAGCAGGTGTTTTGTGCTCAGTAAAGATATTATTTTGAAATGTCAAAATATCCTACAGCTACTCATATGGGTAGTGAAAAGAAAAAAAGAAATAATTTATGTTTATATGACAGAAAGTCAAACTGTTGGAAATACTAGACAGGGAAGTAAGTGTGAAGTGTCTGACTGAGGAGTTTGAAATTGGAACAACCACCCACCATATACGCCCTAAGGCAACAGAAGGAGAAATTGTGAAAGTTTTTCTGCTGAATGTGATGAACAGAAATTAATGAAAAATAGAAAAACACGGCACAGAGCAAAAAATGATCTCAATCGTGTATTGATGAAGTGGATTTGACAGCATTGGAATGAACGTCTGCTGCTTATATAAAACTACCTTCAGGCTTTATGTGTAAGCTGTGGCATGAAATGTAAAGCAATATCATGTTTATGTTTTGGTTCCATTCACAAGCTGCCTCGTTTTATAGATGCTATATACAAATTAAATAGCCTGCATTCCAAAATCTGAAAACTGAAGCACTTCCAATTCCAAGAATTTCACATAAAGGATTATCAACTTGTATATGTTAATGGTATTATTATTAAAGTTATCTTGAGAACTAAGGTTTATATTAAAATTATTACTGTGTAGGAAAAGTCTAATTTGGTAGTCACTAATACAATTTAGTAGGCAACAATATAATTTTGTAGTCAATAATATAATTTAGTAGTCAACAATATAATTTTGTATTCAATAATATAATTTAGTAGTCAACAATATAATTTTGAAGTCAATAAAATAATTTAGTAGTCAACAATATAATTTTGGAGTCAATAATATAATTTAGTAGTCAACAATATAATTTTGTATTCAATAATATAATTTAGTAGTCAACAATATAATTTTGAAGTCAATAAAATAATTTAGTAGTCAACAATATAATTTTGGAGTCAATAATATAATTTAGTAGTCAACAATATAATTTTGTAGTCAATAATATAATTTAGTAGTCAACAATATAATTTTGTAGTCAATAATATAATTTAGTAGTCAACAATATAATTTGGTAGTCAATAATATAATTTAGTAGTCAACAATATAATTTGGTAGTCAATAATATAATTTAGTAGTCAACAATATAATTTGGTAGTCACTAATATAATTTAGTAGTCAATAATATAATTTTGTAGTCAATAATATAATTCAGGAAATCATTCAGAAGTTTTTTGTTCTTATGTCTTATTTCCTCTTCTTTCATTGTTCTTTTACCTTAATAATCTTTTTCTTTTTCTCATATTCATTTGCACTCAGTAACCACACCTTGTATCATAGTGGCTTTATTGCCTTGCTATGAATAAAAAAATTTAAAAAAGTGTTACTTAATTCTTTAAGAGAAATTATTTTAAATGAAGAGATTAATTAAACCTTTGGATTAAATGATTGAGCCTTTGGATTAAATGATTGAGCCTTTGGATTAAATGATTGAGCCTTTGGATTAAATGATTGCTGAGAGTCCCTTTTTTGTTCTGGAAGATATAAAGCATAATACATAATTAATACATAATGAAACCTGAATGAAAAATAAGCAGTCAACATTTTTATAAAACATTCCAATCTAGCAATTCAATCTTAAAAAATAATATTTCTCAACCCACCGACTCCTATCCTGAGACTAATGTTATTTTCAAATCTATTTGTCCATTTGGAGATCGTTACTAGAGTGAGAGGATTTGCTCCCCATGATTGTGGATCCAAATGCAGTTTTTTGGCTGTTTGTTTGTGTTCTTTGTTAACTTTTTTTATTTATTATTGATTATTTTATTGTTCGTTGTTATTATCACGTCTACTTTTGTTTATGCCTGTGTTTGTTGTTTGTTGATTTGTTTATTATTTAATTAGTTTATTTACTTATTTATTGGTTTCATTTATTTTACTTCTGACTTTGGAATCTCCTGCAACTCTTCTGGACGCTCCCCTTGTTTAAGTTGGTGAATGTTGCCATAATCCTTGCCTTCAGTTCATCTTTGGTGTTACAAGGAGTTTTATTGGTCTTTCGCTCAACCATGCCCCACACATAATAATCAAGGGGGTTGGAGTCTGAGGAGTTAGGAGCCAGTGTAAGGGTTGATGAGGTTGGAGAAATTGTCTCCCAGACATAACTGGATTCTCCTGCTTGTGTGGCATGGTGCAGGATCCTGTTGCCAGACAATGGGTCTCCCAACAGCCACCCTCTTGAGCTAGTGCAGCACTACCTCCTCAAGGCACTTGATGTAGGTCTCCCTGTTTTAGACTGAGGCCCTGTGTGAAGATGAATGGGGGCATAACATCACCATCACCAGTGATCACTCCAAATACCTTCGTAATCACCATTAGACTCATCCAACTCTTTCCAAATCCTTTACATTGTTCTCAGATTGACAACCAAACACCCTGAAATGTCCATATTGGAGCTTCTAGCATGAATGCCAATCAGTACAGCATACCATTACCAAATTTCTGGCTGAATGAATCGAGTCATGGTGCTTTTTTTCACATAAATAGTGCCTGACAGACCCAAGTATATTGTGCAGTTGACTAAATCTAAAACAAACAATGTGTATCCATGAAATTAAAAAGATAAAATGGCAACAATTTACCCATCATATCCTCCGTATACATATACATATATATATATATATATATATATATATATATATATATATATATATATATATATATATATGGAGAAATGTATGAGAAAGTGGAAAAGGTTTTTGTGATGGTTTTCATTCATTAGGACTTCATCAGAATAGATAATAAAAATAAAATTTCCACGTTGTCATTTTCTCTCCTTCCTGATGTAGGAAACTGAATTCATCAAGAAAACCATTAAAGTCTGAAGACGTTCTAAAAGAAGAAACGTCTTACACAAAAACTTTCTCCACTCTATCATATAAATTTCCACCAATTCTTGATGTATAAAAATTTATATATTGTTAACTCATATATATACAAATATATTATATATTATAAATTATCATCGGTTAAATATAAAGTAATGTTCTGAACAGTATGGTGGATGGTACAAATTGATGAATATTATAATGTGCTAAATAGTGTGGTGAGTAGTACAATTTGACAAATAGTATAATGTTTTGAATAGTTTTCTGAATAGTATGGTCAATAATGCAATTTGATGAAATGTATGGTGAATAGTATAATGTTCTGAACAGTATGGTGGATAGTACAATTTGATGAATAGTATAATGTTCTAAATAGTATGGTCAATAGTTGATATAATGGAATAACCAGTCACCCCCATGATTGATTACACTACACGTAGTAAGTACTTATTAAGCCAACTGCCTATGAGAGACTGGAGGAAGAGTGAGAGAGAGAAGACGCAAGCACATCTGACCTTCCAATTAGTGGCACTCTCTACTAGAATGACCTGTGTGTATAACTGTACCACATTTCATATTGTACTGATTGTGTACAATAAACCTTTCTTCTGTTATCCACCTGGTGTTAAGTATTTATTCCCTTAGCACGGAATATAACAATAGTACAATTTGATGAATAGTATGATGTTCTGAATACTATGTTTAACAGTATAATGTTCTGAATAGTATGGTGAATAGTATAACCTTTCTTAATACTACGGTGAACACTATAATATTCTGAATAGTATGATGTATAGTATAATGCGCTGAATTGTATGATGAATAATACAATGTCTGAATACTATAATGTCCTTATTTACATGTGGATTATTGTTGTTACCTTTTTGCTATCATGTTTCCACCATAATGCCCTCTGACATTCATCAGGTGTATATCGATCTGCTTAACCTACAAGGAATTTCAAACTAATTCCCTTTATTTAATCTATAGGTGGGGGCAGGAGTATACCGTTCTTGTTCCACTGGTCATCTGTAGGGATATCTCCTCTAGTTCTTTATTTTAATACTGCTCATAAATAGATAGAGATGAACAGACTGAAATAGATAGAAAGAAAGTACACACTGCTCGAACCAGGGATTGAACTCACAATGACTATATTGCCAAATTCCCAAACCACTGCTTTAATCCAGTCATCCTAGAAAGCAGAAAGTATGATGGCGCCTGTCTCCTCTTGAAAGATACAATTGCTGGTACAAATTTCAGAACAAGGATTTGTTATATAAATTTTACGTTGCATTAAAGTATGAAACTTCAAATTGTTATTTGAATGACCAAATTTATGAACAACTTTGAATCAAATTTAAACATGGATGAAAAAAATATGTGTAGAGCAAAAAAAAGAAAATTCTGGAAAAAAAAACATGAAATATTAAACAAATTCACACACACAGATTTGTTAATCAAATATTAACCGTCTTCTATGTTTTAAAAGTATTTTAACTTTCTCTTCTCTCCCTCTCTCTTCTTCTTTGTTTCTCTCTCTTTTACCCTCCCCTCCCTCTTTTTCTTTTTTTTGAAAATATATTTATAAGTTGTTTGGTGGGTAAATCAGTAGTCATATTTTGCTGATTGTCTGAATTTCAAATATTGATTTTAATGTTCTCTGTTTGAAAAATTAGTGCTAAACAATCTTCCTTTTTTTTTAGAGCAGTCAGTAAATTTGAGTGCATGTGAAATTTTCGATAACTGATTATAGATTGCTTTATTCCATTCTGTTCAAAAGTATTTATTAGTTCTTTACCTATCAAGTCATGTCCATTTCTTTCTTTCTTTTTCATTTGTTTCCTTCTTTCTCTCTTTTCATTTCTTTCTTTCTTTTTCATTTGTTTCTCTCTTTTCATTTCTTTCTTTTTCATTTATTTCCTTCTTTCTCTTTTTTCATTTCTTTCTTTCTTCCTTTTCACTTCTTCCTTTCCTTCTTTCTTTACATTTCAGCCCGTTTATCTCTATTTATTTATTTTGTAAAATCAGTCCACACCAGCAAGGCAATAAAGCCACTAAGATGCAAGGCATTACTAATAGTGAAGGAAACAAAAAGGACAATAAAAGAATAGGATTCAAGGAAACAGAAGAAATGATTGTCATTGCATTTACATTTTTGAAGATCATAATTAACAAAAAATCAGGAATCTGGAAGAGTTCCACAAGCAAGACGTATGGGTGAAGTAATTATTAGCAAAGAAGTTATGATTACAAGTCACAATTTCAATGGTGGAATTATGGGACCTAACTTCCAATCAAATACTGTGCTAAAATTTGTGAAGGTACCAACAAAGAAAGCTATCCAGAATAATTACTTTAGTCCATTCATTTCTATCTATCAAGTTATATCTTAGTTTATCTGGAAGTGTTAGTCTGTTAGAATTATTAGTAGCATTTAGTACAGGATTTTATGAGCATTAGAGCAATTTTTTTACAATGTACAAGGCCACTTGAAGTAGAGGGTTACAGATTAAGAGGTACAGTTTATGGTGATATTGTGGGGGAAGATAATGGTTAACCCTAGACTTGAACAGGTTAAGATTGTAATCCAATTAAGAAAAAATATTAAATGTGTAAAAATGTATGTGAGGAAAAAGAAAAGAAACAGAATGCTCAAATTATTGATTTTTTCATTTCAAATGTCAATTATTTTAATGATATCTGGGGAAATAATTGCAGGTTTATCTTTTTAATAAATTATATATTTATATAAAAATCTGTAGCAAAATCTTTTTTTATAAAATTAAGCTATCACTATTTTCTTTTTATCACAAATTTAAGCAAAAATTATAAACTCTTTTCATTTCTTTTCTTCTTTCAGTATTAATCTGATTCTATTTTCAACTTTTGTAACAAACACACAGACAAAATAAAATGGATCATTATTACGGGGGTGAGCACAAACGCAGTTCTCAGATTATTATTATTAAGCTGCAAATGGGATTGAAAATTGCTTTATTCTTCAATTTCAAGCTCTTTAACAAGATTTCCTTAACAAAAAAGCATCTCACTATGAGAAAAGACATAATCGTAATGAAATCACCGTGGGTAATTAAGTCAGTCCTGTAGATTACAAATGGGTTGTAAGTTCAAACCTCACCAAATGCACAACACTTATGTTTCAATAAGAAAAGCATAGTATAGATAAATAGATAGATAAATAAGAACAGATTGTGATAGATAGACAGACAGATAGATAATGAACAGATTTAGATAGATAGATAGATAATGAAGAGACTGTGATAGATAGACAAGCAGATAGATAATGAACAGATTTAGATAGATAGATAGATAGATAGATAGATAGATAGATAAGAACAGATTGTGATAGATAGACAAGCAGATAGATAATGAACAGAGATAGATAGATAGATAGATAAGAACAGATCATGATGGATAGACAAGCAGATAGATAATGAACAGAGATAGATAGATAGATAGATAGATAGATAGATAGATAAGAACAGATTGTGATAGATAGACAAGCAGATAGATAATGAACAGAAATAGATAGATAGATAGATAAGAACAGATTGTGATAGATAGACAAGCAGATAGATAATGAACAGAGATAGATAGATAGATAGATAGATAGATAGATAGATAGATAGACAGACAGACAGACAATGAACAGAATTAGATAGATATAAATTTTACTTAAACCTTTGATGGTAAAAAATTGTATCTTGATCAAAGTAATTGGAATATATTTCTCTAAATATCATTGTTTTGTTTGTTTAGAGAGACATTAAGAAAGACAAGGGAACATTAAAAAGTATTGGTGTTTCCATTTGTCAATGTTCTTTCTTAGTTATTGAAGACACCAGATAGACTGAATTCCTTTTACAACATCATTGCAGTCAAGATTAAGAAGAATGACATCTCCAAGAATTAGTCACTTAAGAATTCCAAGACATTTGAGTCTCAAAGTTTTTTTTGAGTTTTTGGGGAATTCTGATCAGACTAACAAATTTATGGATACATAAAAATGTTATATTTTTCAATTAATTAAAAGAATACAACTTTAAAAAAAATTGTGTAAAATAACATAATTTATTGCATTTTTATTTCAACAGAACTTCTTTCAAAAAGTACTTAGTAGATGATTCTTTTTTACTAATATTCACCCAGTACAAGGCCCAAATGCCACTCGAGGTATAGGCTTACTAAATGAAGTTTTTTTATGTGTGTAAGAGGGGGAGATAAGAAGTATAGTTTATGAGGATATGTGAGAAAGATAGAGCAACAATATTCAATACATCAATAAAATTTCAATGGACTCATTGACTGACTCCAGAGATTCACATCAAAATGCATATCAGGGCCATATGTTATGATAAATCGATTGAAATTATCAGACCTCATATTAATTAAGTGCCATATGTGATACACGCTTGGTTGATCATAGCTCAGAATGAGGAAATCAGAGTCAAATTCTAATTAAGTTCTTATATCATTCACCTCTGCACAAATACTCTTAGGAAAGGTATGAATCTATCTCTTCTCCACCCACCTATGGGTTAAATAGCAGGACAGGCTCGGTAATGTAATGACAGAGCCTACTGCAAGAATTCTTCTGCCAAGCCAGTTGTGAATTGAAATGAGACATGCACCTAATGAGGAACGTGATAAAAATTGGAAATTTATAATTTCTATTTGTTCCTTTGATAAATAAAAGATCTAATATTTTCAATAGATTTATCAGACATCTGACACTGACAGGCATTTTGATGTGACTCGGTCAAGTGAGATAAGTCCATTGGACTTTTATCGATTTCTTAGATATTTTTCAGTTAAATAAAAACACAAGATTAATCCATTTTTCAATCCAATTTTATTTTCCAATTCTCCTTGAAGAAATATTGAAAAAAAATTATTGACTATGATTATTATTATATTATTTCCTATTAATAAACTTGCAAAATGTTACACTTACATAGAATCAGAAGGTTTACCAATGCAGCTAGGGACAAAGATATTTTTTATGACCTATTCTAAGGAGAGATGTACCAGAGAAATTACGTTTCATTTCTATCCTCAGGAAAATTGTCGACCTATCAAATTTGAATAAAAATTTGAAAAAGATGGAAATGAAAAGAATACATTCACATTTCCCAAGTACTAAAAAGCTTCTGTCTATATTTCTGAGATGAGATATTATGTACACTATTTACATTATTCAGACTATTGTTCTCAACTTTGTCGCCATATTTATTACAACGTTTCGGCCCTTCAGTATCTGTCTATATTTCTGAGATGAGGTATTATGTACACTATTTACATTATTCGGACTATTGTCCTAATCTTTGTCGCCATATTTATCACAACATTTCGGCCCTTCAGTATCTGTCTATATTTCTGAGATAAGGTATTATGTACACTATTTACATTATTCGGACTATTGTCCTCATCTTTGTCACCATATTTATCACAACGTTTCGGCCTTTCAGTATCTGTCTATATTTCTGAGATGAGGTATTATGTACACTATTTACATTATTCAGACTATTGTCCTCATCTTGTCGCCATATTTATCACAACATTTCGGCCCTTCAGTATCTGTCTATATTTCTGAGATGAGGTATTATGTACACTATTTACATTATTCTGACTATTGAATTAACAGGAGATAACTGATAACCGATATCCATTAAACATGGCACGTGGAACTAGAACAGTCTACCCCAGAAAGCAAAATAAAGGATTCAGTTCGACATTCCAACCACCTGAAGAAGGCCGGAACGTACAACGGCCGAACATTGTGATAAATATGGCGGCAAAGATAAGTACAATAGTCTGAATAATGTAAATAGTGTACTCAAAAGCTGCAATAAGAACTTGAAATACTAATATATATTACTTCAATGATCCTAGATTATTTCAGTAGAAAATATGAAATAATAAAACCCTAACAGGTTGAGAAGACAGATGTTGTGGGTTGCTTTTTTCATTGCTTTTTCCACTGGGTTACACCAAATAGTAGATGTGCTTCACCTATCGGCCCGTTCATCCTCGTCCTTGGTCTCCTGAACAGGAGTAGAAGTTTTTTCCCTTGTTTCTTGTTTAGGATTGGGTTTCTGATTCCTTCTAAAGTCATCTTGTTCTTTCACTCCCAGTTGTGTCTTAGTGGCTTTATCACCTTGCTTGGAGTGAAAAGATTAAAACAAAAAAAAAAAGAATAGACAATAGTCAGAGCAGTAATTGTACAAGATAGAAGCAGAACTAGGAAAAGGGTGGCGAGGAATTTGGCACAAAACCCCAAAATATTTCCTTTGATTAGTGAATTTTTCATAGAACAACTGATTTACTTCATCCTCTCAGAGCAGTTAATCGAATTTTGGAATAGCAGAACAATGACCTGGTAAAAGAAAGAGCCAAAATTATATATATATATATATATATATAATTATTCAACATTTTTAATTTTTCTTGATTTTTAGAAAACTAATGGTGGGTTTACATAAGTATATATATATATATACATATGTGTGTACATTTGTCTGTGTATGTGAATAGGAATATTTTCATGTGTGTCTGTGTGTCTGCATATAATCTTATGAATAAAAGACGGAGATCCTATAAAAGGAAGTGAAAAATTCATTTCCTGTAAAACAGAAAATCGAAAATAAAAATTTCGAAATGATAGAAAAAAAAGTTTAAACCCAAACTGAAGGATGGCAGAATTCTTTAATTAAATATTGCCAACTTAATTTATATTCACATCGGGAATATTCTTAATCATGTACATAAATTCTTTGAAGAAGAAACAAACAAAAATGTTATCAATTATTCTGATTCCCTTCAACAAAAGAAGTTTATCTCCTTTTGAATTTATTTTATAAAATTTGCTACCATTTTTTTCAGTTTATTCTTTTGCAGGTGAAGGTTGTATTTTAAAACGTTAGATGTTGCTAAAATGTTTTGTATTTTTCTTTTTAAGTTAATCATTGCTAAACTGTTTTCAATTTTATAAAAACATTTATAAGAAAGATATTCTTATACAAATAATTGTTAAATAATTTTGCAGTTGACAATTTTCTTGTTAAAAATATATTTTATAATTTATATACACATGTCGGAGTTAGCTCCTCAATTCCTTAATCCTGCAACAGGGGTCTCTCTCTCTCTCCTGGCTATAAATACTGGTTGACCCTTCTCTCTCTCTTTTTCGACTTAGGCCTTGGGCTGCTACCTTGCGCGGAGGCGAGGTAAAATCTCTCTTTTTCCACTTAGGCCAATGTGTGACCTCTCACAGATACAGCGTTTCCCAAATTCCGGGAACGCGCTAAGAACAATACACGTACGTACGAACACTTACAACACACACACATAATTTCTCCATACAAACAATATGTAACAGTCTATGTCTTTGTTTAACTTGTTTTGTTATTAATATATTTTTGTTTACCCATGTATATCGGTCTTGTTTGTTTTCTTTGCCTTCTTTGGACTTAATTAAGTCCGACATTCTCACGTAGCTGGACCCGCCAGCAGGAAAGTTTAACCTTCTGATATCTCTTCACATCTTCACCCCCACGGTCCGCTACACACACATATATTTCTTATTATGACCCATGTGTTGTTTATAATTTCATAAACAGAAATTTAATAACAATCAGCTTCGATTGAGAAGATATACGACAGAAACATTGTGCCTCCAACAGAAATCGAACACATATGGTCTTTTCCATCAGGGAAACTGCTTCTATGCCTGAAACATGCTTTTGTCACGGTGACCACTTTGATAGTACAAGATTTGATTTATCTATTTTTAACTAATGCACTTTTCCCATTGAAACTTCTAAGATTATATATCTGCTAGTTTCAGTTCTGTACACAAAACGTAAACAACAGTAATTTTTTTAATGAATACTTACTGCATTTATTGCTTATTGCTATAGGATGATGATAAGATAACCACTTAAGGTAAGAAACTGCCTGTCTCCATGTAGAGTTGATTATCCACAATATTTATCTCTATCTTTTAGTTTTATTTATTTATTTCTATCAGAATTTTTCTAGCCACAGCTGGATTTAGATCTAGCACAAGGTCCATGAGACCCACAACATGGTAGCATGTTTTCTTCGACTGATTTTTCTACTAAAGCTAAAGAGGTTGGTCTACCTTATTATTTTACACAATAAAATAAAATCATCCTTGAAAATTGGCTAAATAGCTGAAAGCACTCATACAAAATATTAGGACAATTTTTATATAATTTATGTCCAGAAAAGAAGACAATTACAACAAAAGAAAAATTAAATGAAAACCTTGCACCTATTCAGTCATTTTGAATGAAACTTGTATATACTCGCACTCTGTTCCGTTCTAATTTTGAATGAAACTTGTTTATTCTCTCACCCTGCTCCGTTCTAATTTTGAATTAGACTTGTATATTCTCTCACCCTGCTCCGTTCTAATTTTGAATGGAACTTGTATATTCTCTCACCCTGTTCCGTTCTAATTTTGAATGAAACTTGTATATTCTCTCACCCTGCTCCGTTCTAATTTTGAATGGAACTTGTATATTCTCTCACCCTGTTCCGTTCTAATTTTGAATGGAACTTGTATATTCTCTCACCCTGCTCCATTCTAATTTTGAATGAAACTTGTATATTCTCTCACCCTGCTCCGTTCTAATTTTGAATGGAACTTGTATATTCTCTCACCCTGTTCCGTTCTAATTTTGAATTAAACTTGTATATTCTCTTACCCTACTCCGTTCTAATTTTGAATGAAAGTTGTATAATCTCTCACCCTGTTCCGTTCTAATTTTGAATGAAACTTGTATATTCTCTCACCCTGCTCCGTTCTAATTTTGAATGAAACTTGTATATTCTCTCACCCTGTTCCGTTCTAATTTTGCATGAAACTTGTATATTCTCTCACCCTGTTCCGTTCTAATTTTGAATGGAACTTGTATATTCTCTCACCCTGCTCCGTTCTAATTTTGAATGGAACATGTATATTCTCTCACCCTGTTCCGTTCTAATTTTGAATGGAACTTGTATATTCTCTCACCCTGCTCCGTTCTAATTTTGAATGAAACTTGTATATTCTCTCACCCTGCTCCGTTCTAATTTTGAATGGAACATGTATATTCTCTCACCCTGTTCCGTTCTAATTTTGAATGGAACTTGTATATTCTCGCACCCTGTTCCGTTCTAATTTTGAATGAAACTTATATATTCTATCACCCTGCTCCGTTCTAATTTTGAATGGAACTTGTATATTCTCGCACCCTGTTCCGTTCTAATTTTGAATGAAACTTGTATATTCTATCACCCTGCTCCGTTCTAATTTTGAATGGAACTTGTATATTCTCTCACCCTGCTCCGTTCTAATTTTGAATGGAACTCGTATATTCTCTCACCCTGCTCCGTTCTAATTTTGAATGGAACTTGTATATTCTCTCACCCTGTTCCGTTCTAATTTTGAATGGAACTCGTATATTCACTCACCCTGCTCCGTTCTAATTTTGAATGGAACTTGTATATTCTCTCACCCTGCTCCGTTCTAATTTTGAATGAAACTTGTATATTCTCTCACCCTGCTCCGTTCTAATTTTGAATGAAACTTGTATATTCTCTCACCCTGTTCCTTTCTAATTTTGAATGAAACTTGTATATTCTCTCACCCTGCTCCGTTCTAATTTTGAATGGAACTTGTAAATTCTCGCACCCTGTTCCGTTCTAATTTTGAATGAAACTTGTATATTCTCTCACCCTGCTCCGTTCTAATTTTGAATGGAACTCGTATATTCTCTCACCCTGCTCCGTTCTAATTTTGAATGGAACTTGTATATTCTCTCACCCTGTTCCGTTCTAATTTTGAATGAAACGTGTATATTCTCGCACAAGAATCATGCTGCTGTTCAAATTGGATTTTGATAAGCTCCACAATGGTTGACTTGAAATCTTCCATGTTAGCGTATTTTTGTGTAACCTGATATTCTGTGACCTGTGTACGCAAAAATAAAATTACTTTGTTGTCAGTGAAATTTGATATCCAAAAAGAAAATTCTTTTCTTTTTGTGTGTGTGTGTTCGCGTAGAACTAGTTTTTTTAGAGTTTACTCGTCGACCACTGTTATGTGCGACGGATAGCAAAAAAAGGTATGTCCTCCGCGTAGAGAATTTGTTTTTCTTTTGGGGTTTTCCAGGTCGCCACTAGTTATGTGTGACGGATAGCAAAAAAGTATGTCCTCCGAGAATAGAGTTCGTATTTCCTTGGGGGTTTCCTCGTCGCCACTGTTATGGTCCAGGTTCCTTGTACCACGGTGATGGTCCAAGGTAGAACCAATCAAGAATAACTCGAACACAGGTACGGAATAACACAGATATATTACAAAGAGAATATGTACAAAAGAAGTAGAAGTGTTAGTAATAACAATCAGGTTAGGTTAGAGTGAACTATGTTGTCTCGAAGTATCACTATTCCAATGTCTTACAGTAATCGTCTGACGCGACTCTGTCTCTGACTGACTCTGTGACTGACTGACTGACTGACTAACGGGCTCGAAAACCCACATTAAACCCGGCTTTGTGCCACATGTAGACCTTGTGCGGGGATGGCTAAATATCACTCACTCCGTGTCTGACTGCCCCCTCTTGAGGCGCAGTATTTATGAGGTACGGAACAGTCTATTAATATTATGGGTAAGTTCCCATAACAGGTATTAAGAACATTCTTTTCGCGGTTAGTCATGTAGGAGTTACTAAATGTTGGTCCTAGGATGGAACCCATAGAAACACCATTACAATGGACCATATCACACAAAGTTTTGCTACTTATGAATTCAGCTGCTTAAACTTTTTCACCAAATAAAAGAGAATAAGGCCAACAAAATCTGCATGGTGTAATGAGGTGGCATTTTATAGAAATGTAATTATCATTCAACATGGAAGTATATTTATGTCCATTTATCATTTTCAAATATTAAAATCGCAATGAATAAAACATTTGCACCTGTTCTTATTTGTTAATGATTAGAATAGTTCTACATTTAATATTAACCATGCAGATCAAAAGTCATTCTGATTGCCATTTGGATAGAAAAATGTTTATAAATCTTATATATTTCACTTTTATTAAAACTTTATCAGAGAAGGATATGTAGAGGAGAAATAAAAGAAAATCCTTATATTTCTCATTTTGTACTGTTCGTTTTTCATTATATATATATATATATATATATATATATATATATATATATATATACATATATATATATATATATATATATATATATATATATATATATATATTTCTTCAGTCGATGGTAATAACTGGTGATTAAATATTACTTACCATCACCTATAGAAATACAATCATAGTATTAAAACATGAAAGCTTTTGTGTAGCGATTTCAAAATGTTTTTATTATAATCTCTTATAATAAAAATATAATAATAATTATATATATATATATTTTTATATATATATATATGTGTGTGTGTGTGTGTGTGTGTGTGTGTGTGTGTGTGTGTGTGTGTGTGTATAACAAGAGAAAATGCAAATGTTTTTGGTTATAATGTGGACTTGTTTTAGTGTATATATTATATTTTATTCTTCATATTTTTTATACACGTGTTTCCGGTCTCGTGACCTTCCTCAGGCAATTTAAAGGAATCAATTTTTAAAGGAATAAAATTTCCTTATTTTCTTTTAATGTTTTATTATTCATTTTCTGTATTTGTAGTGAGCCTTGATCTCATTTTTTCGACTTTTGACAAAAGTGACTTTCTGCCTAACTGGTAATAAAATCATTAGATTTGGTGTGGGAGGTGGTGATAATATATGTGTTCCTATCCCTACATTACCCTTGAGACTGTCAAATCCGTTTCCACTTTTGTGTATTGTGTGTGCATACGTGTCCCGTTAGCCTGCACATGTGTATGTATACATATATATTCCTTCCTTATATATACATACCGTCTTATAAAAAGGAATCAGCATACACATATATTTACATGTATATATGCATATATACATACACATATATATATACATACACATACATACATATATGCCCACACACACACACACACACACACACACACACACACACACACACACACACACACATTCTTCCTATGTTGTGTAGGGCTCATATGTGTGCCCGTGATTAGTCTATCTGTTTTTGCCAGGGTATGTATATATATATTTGTTCTCCATGGATACCTGTTTGCATGTACGCAAAGAGATAGATAGATAGATAGATAGATAGATAGATAGATAGATAGATAGATAGATAGATAGATAATGAACAAACTGGGATAGATAGATAGATAGATAGATAGATAGATAGATAGATAGATAGATAGATAGATAGATAATGAACAAATTGGGATAGATAGATAGATAGATAGATAGATAGATAGATAGATAGATAGATAGATAGATAGATAATGAACAAACTGGGATAGATAGATAGATAGATAGATAATGAACAAACTGGGATAGATAGATAGATAGATAGATAGATAGATAGATAGATAGATAGATAGATAGATAGATAGATAGATAATGAACAAACTGGGATAGATAGATAGATAGATAATGAACAAACTGGGATACATAGATAGATAGATAGATAGATAGATAGATAGATAGATAGATAGATAGATAGATAATGAACAAACTGGGATAGATAGATAGATAGATAATGAACAAACTGGGATAGATAGATAGATAGATAGATAGATAGATAGATAGATATGTCTGTCTATATTTTTGAGATGAGGTGTTGTAACTATTTACAATATTTACATTATTCGAACTGTTGTCCTCACTTTTATTGTCATAAATGATATTTATGACAATAAAGACATAGACAACAACCTAAATAATGTAAATAGTGTAAATAGATAGATGTGTGTGTATTATTAGCAATATGTGTTTGTATATATTTATCTGTATGTTTTTAATTTCAATTTCTTTTCTCAGGTGGGAGTAGCCATTGGATTTCTAGTGCCACCAGTCATAGTTACAGACAATGGAGTAGTTGAAGATGTTGGTCGAGACTTGTCCCACATGTTCTATGGGACGGCTGGGGTTACAACGGCCCTTTTCCTGCTCTGTTTGGTTGGTAAGTAAAAAGAAAATTGATTTGTCCAAAGATGCAGTCAATGTTTACATCTAAAAAGTTTGAAATTTCATCAGTCAGAAGATGAAGGCAAATCCGTCAATAACTCAGGTCGACTAATCCTTGACATTTCCTGAATAAATCATTCTACATAAATTAAATCTGTATGAGATTTGGAAATGATTCAGACATTTAATGTCCCAGGAAGATTCGAACTTTTCAAAATAGCCTGTAAAATCCTCTTTAGGGATCACCATCAGATTTTTTTATTCTCCTTAATCTCATCCAGAGTCTGAAATCTCTTCCTTTCAAGAATGACTTCAGCTGTGGGAAAAGCCAAACTGATAACAAAATTCTGGCTTTACAGACTTTAGTAATACAATATCTGTTTAAAAAGAATCGTATAAAGATTATCCAGACAAGATATACAAATGATCAGAATATTTTTCAGAAAGTCCATGTAATTGCCTAGTTTTCTAATTCTCCAACTATGAGTTACCAATTTCTTTTAATTGCAGTCACTAAGCACATAGTAAAGGATCCAGGTGACATTTACAGTAATGAAGACCATTTTGATAACAACAAAAATAAGGATATTAGTTCACATGTAAATAATCCACATCCAAGATATTTTCATTTTAATAAATTATTTCCTCTTTTAATCAAAACTCCATCTAAGACTCCCCCACCCCTGACAAAATCGCCACGTATTCGATGTAAGAATTTTTACTATATATAGGAAAAATCAACACTTTTGTAAAGAAATATTTGCAGTTCTCCCAAAATGGAATATTCCAAAATGTTAGTGTTATGGTCCAATATCCTCACATCACGGTTATGGTCCAAAGGTTAGGACCAAGGAAGAACAACACGAACACAAAAGTAGAAAATAACAAAGATATATTACAACAGAAATATAATACAAGAAGTTGAAGGTGTTGGTATTAACTGTCAGTCTGGTTTAGAGTGAACTACTATTGTCTTGACTCGTTAGGTCTCAACTCATTCCTCGATATTTAACAGTCCCCCCACGAGGAAAGTATGTGGCACAAGGCCGAGTTTAACGTGGGTTTCTCCGAGCCCGTAAGCTCGACCAAAAATACTCCCTTAAGAACCCGTATAAACGGGTTCAGGGCTTGTCTACCACCCCGGACGAAACTTTGCCCTTCGGCAAAGCCTCGTTCGGGTTCCTCGATATTTAACAACCCTCCCACGTGGGTCGAATGTGGCACAAGTCCGGTTTAATGTGGGCTCCCCGAGCCCGTAGGCTTGGCCAAAAATATGCCCATTTAGAACCCGTATAAACGGGTTCAGGGACTGTCTACCTCCCCGGACGACACTTTGCCCTGCGGCAAAGCCTCGTCCGGGTTCCCCTCTGCCAAAGTAGAGAGTTCGACAATGAGAAAGAGAGGTGCAGTATTTATAGAGTCGGGAAGAGTCCATTATCGTTATAGGTAAGTTCCCATAACAGTTAGTTGGCCAAAAATCCTTGCAATCATTTTCACAAATCATCTTGCATTTCTGCTACAAAATATGCTAATTAGGTACGGACGTGATTCCAATTCGGCCAACATCTGTAGAAAAACAGTTATGAAACATTTACTTATAACCTGAGAATTATTAGAAATTTCCAAAAGTTTAATATAGTCAAAGACTTCTGCACATTAGTATACATAAGAATACATACCCCCACCCGAGTCACATACAGAAAGCAAACCAATTTTGCAAAAATAGAAAGTGTGAAATATATATTTTAGTTGCATGTCTCTTGTACAGTGATCCAAGACGTTAGCATCAAAATTCCTTTCATGTGTTTGTTAATTAATTAGTGTAGAAAAAGTTAATGAGCAAAACAAATTTGCTTTTGTTTTTGTCTGAATTTTGTGTATTTTGAAAACCTTTCAGTTTCTCTCTTTCTCTCCCTCCTCCCTTCTCTTTCTCACTAACTTTCTCTCCCTGTCCTTCTCGCTCTCTTCCTCACTGTCCTTCTCTCTCTCTTTCTCTCATCTTCTCTCTCTCTCTCTCTTTCTCACTGTCCTTCTCTCTCTCCCTTTCTCACTATCTGTCTCTCTCTTTTTCTCCCGCTTTCTCATTGTCTTCTCTCTTTCTTTGTCACAGTCTTTCTCTCCGTCTTTCTCACTGTCCTTCTCTCTCTCTTTCTCACTGTCCTTCTCTCACTTTCTCTTTTCTTCTCTTTCTCACCTTCCTTCTCTCTCTCTCTCTCTATCTATCTCTATCTCTTTCTCACTGCCCTCTCTCCCTCTGTCTCACTGTCCTTCTCTCTCTCTTATTATCTCCCTTTTTCTCCCTCTTTCTCATTGTCCTTCTCTCTTTCCCTCTTTCTCACTTTATGTCTCTCTTTCTTTCTCACTGTCCTTCTCTCCCTCTTTCTCACTGTCCTTCTCTCTCTCTCTTTTTCACTTTCTGTCTCTCTCTCTTTTTCACTATCCTTCTGTCTCTCACTGTCCTTCTCTCTCTCTCTCTTTTCTCACTGCCCTTCTTTCCCCTTCTCTCCCTCTCTCTCACTGCCCTTCTTTCCCTTTCTCTCCCTCTCTCTCACTGCCCTTCTTTCCCTTTCTCTCCCTCTCTCTCACTGTCCTTCTCTCTCTCACTGTCCTTCTCTCACACGCTCTCTGAACAACGATTCATTCTTCAGTTTTACAGTCTTGGAATATGACAGGAATTTGTAATCCGATTCCTCATGGAGCCAGAAATAAAGTACTAAGTGAGGAACTTGATTTTGGTGCTTTTTATATGTATTTGTTGGAGGTGACTTTGAGCATTTTTTTCCTTCTCCTCGTATGGTTAACTGAAGTCAAGTTTGATTCCAAAATTATTTATCAATATTTTAATTAATTTGTTGTTATGTTTAATCTTCTAATAATTACTTTGTCTTCACCCAGACCCAGTTGTCACTTGACCCCATTTACTGCAGTACAAAAAGTAGCACTTCTGCCATCCATTCACCTTTCCCCTATTTCTCTTGCTCTCGATAGGCCTTGTGAGGTTTAACTTTTCCAAGCCCTCCTTCCTTATTATGTCCTTTCCTGATTCTGAGTAGAAGTGCTTTTTTTCTGTTAACATTTATTAAAGTAAGAAGAAAATAAAAGAAATTTTATTTGCCCACAATTACTGTTGATTATGTTCCCTGTACAATCAAGTGGTACTTTGTTTTGCCTGATGGCTACAATGGTAGCAAGTTTATAGCTGTTGTTTAAGTCTAAGTAAAATGCAGATTTTCAAGGCAGTGATTCCTGTGTCTCCCTAAATATAGCAACCTTCTTCTGTTCACCTCACAGTAGTCAGTACAATCATATGCTTGAAAAATTCACAATACTCAAGGAGTATAAATCAGTATTAATTTTTTGTTAATTACATTAAAACCTTTGCCAACCTTGACATTAATTAGGAAGACTTTAAATAAAAATGGTCTCTACCTTTGGTTATGAAATAAAAATGGAAAACTAAAATATTTAAAAAATTTATGTAAATGCTTTTTATGACCTTAGACAAAGTTCAGATATATTTGAATTTCTAAGGGATGATCATTTTCAAAATCTATGAAAGGGGTACCAGATGCTATTTTTGAAGAATCAGAAAAACATTCATATTTCATTTTTTTTTTTTGTTAATTTTGAAGGTACTTTACTTTTGTTTTTTAAATTTTATTAATTTTCATCTTGGCATCTGACAGGAGTTGGAAAACTTAACCCTTATTAGGAGTAAGAGAGATAGGGGAGTGCAAATAGTCACTTAACTGATGAGTTTTGGGGAATAGATGGCAAAATGGGGATACAGGAGCCTGAGCTCTTTTTGATTAAAACAAGAATATTTTAGTATCTGTCTATATGTCTGAGATGAGGTATTATGTACATTATTTGGACTATTATCCTCATCTTTGTTGCCATATTTATTACAACGTTTCGACCGTTGTACACTACTCTTCAGTTAGTTGGAATATCGAACTGAACCCTTTATTTCGCTCACTGAGGTAGGCTGTTCTAGTTCCATGATTAAAGGATTCTTGTTTTAAATGAGTTTAAAATATCAAATATTATTTGAAAATATGACTCACTGAAATAATGACAAAAAATGTTAAAAGAAAATTTACGTAATGAAAGAAGTTTTAAGATTATTTTCAGTTCCATATTTTTCAAGTCATTTTCATGAACTAAAAAATTTCAGAAAAAAGTTTCCTTTAATTTATAGTAAAATTGTTGATATATCTTCATATCAATCTGACTGTGAATGTTGAATGTTGACTCCTCTTCCTTAATAACAGCTTGGTTAGAGTTTGTCTAAATAGGTGACACTGGCAGCTAACTTAAATGGCACTTGCGGTGAGGAGTGATTAACCAATCAGGAATAACCTTATTTCTGTTTCCATTGGTTACTTTATGTTGTAAAGGAGAGAGTTGATTGGATGCAGACCTTAATGATGAAATTATAGTAGTTATAATGGGTAATATTTTAATTTTTAATAAATTAATTGTTGATAATAAAAGTCAAATTTAATTTGTAGCAATAGAGTCATCTTTTTATACATTTAATGTTACTTTTTTCATGAAAAATTTTTCTATGATTTCTGACAATGACCAATTTACTGTATTCTCCAGCTCACAAGACACACTTTTTTCATAAAAATACCGTAAAAAATATGTGTGCATCTTCCAAGATGAATGTAAAGCAATGCCCAGGCTCAAGTAAGCTTGGACAGTCACCTAATTGTCTAATCTGGTAGGGACATGGATTTTTATGTTGAGTCATTACACTATAATGTTATCTATCTAATTCAGCCTTTTATTTAATGTAACCTCAGTACTTAGCTGTTACAAATATTTCCAAGACTATAAACCTTCCTGGAGCTGAGCCACAAGCTTAAACATGCTCTGCTTACTAGCAGTGGTGGGAGCCTTTCTACTCTTGATGACTATGTCATTGTCATACAATCAAAATCATATGAGTGATTAATGTAAACAATATGTGACACCAGTATGTGAGGGACACATGGTGAATGTGTTGCTGTATGAGAATGACTTTTTTTTCTTAGAAATTACTTTCCAATATTAGGGTGAGTCTTCAAAGTCACAGCATCTTGTAAGATGGAAAATACGGTATGCCACAACAGATGTCTGTTGACAGAAAAATTAAACTCTGTAATAAAAAGACAAAATAGCCATAAGAGAAATAGGATTCATCAATTTAATAATTACTGAACTGAATTTTGAAAATTATTATTTTTTACTGCTGGTTTGCAACATGTCCCATTTTTGTCACAATCAAAGCGTGCGCACCAAGACAGCTTTTACATATTTGCCAATCTTTATTTAGATCTTTTGTTTTTTCTTAAATGAAATCATTATTATGTAATAATTTGCATAGGCTAGTAAATTATGATATAATAATAATCATCACAATAATAATAATAATAAAGGTTCTGACAGACTCATTGAAGGGATCCCTGGTATCCCATGCCTTAAAGAAATACAAAACATTGTTCTCGCAAGTATCGCTTACACCTTACGAAGGGCTTTAGCTATGTAAAATGTGTATGTTTTTAGTTTGTTATATGTTTATTATTTTTACAAAAATGCTCAATGGAAAATGTCAGGATGCCATTTCTGGCCTTGGGTCTCTGTTTGGGACCCTGGAAGGAAATGAGTAGACAAGAGAAATCAAAGTAAATGATGGTGGTGGTGGTGGTGGTGGTGGCTGTAGCAACAAAAATAATAATAATAATAATAGCAGAAAATTGAAAGAACACCACATGAAGACTGCCAACCATTTTATTCTGCAAGGATCTTTCAAAAAGTTGAGTTGTAAAAGAGTCTTGTTGATATTATGACACCAACATAATAATAATTATAATAATAATTATAATAATTATAATAATAATAATAATAATAATAATAATAATAATAATTTTTAGAATTCAGACAACAATTGTAATTAGCAATGAAAAGATATTTTACAAGAATATGGAATGCAAGTGTAAGTAAAATAAAGTCTCACTAATTACACCAAAGATAATTCTTCATTTCCAAAAGTGATTTCTTGTGTACATGGTAAGTTTGGTAGGAAATCCTTGACTATGAGTTCCTTCCAGGGAAACAAATTATTGATTCACACAAATATTTCCCCTAATTCTACCAAATCAATTGGTCAAAAGCATTGAAAATTAGACATAGTTCAAAGTAATACTTGACCTAATTTAACCTGGCAAAATTTTGTGCGGCTTTGCTGAAATGTTTTTACTCATTCACCATATCCATCCATCAAAAAAAAAAAGGAGATATTAATCCAAATAGATTTTATATAATATTCTTACATATTCAATTATTAATGCATCAATATTGCTGGTGGTCACTTATTGAATTGAAAATCCCTTTGGCTATTTAACCTTAATCACACTCTATGTGACTTTATTTGCTGTACAAAAAGTTTATCCTGCCACTGAAGGTGACTCTGATCTCTGAATTTAAATTTGTTTGAATCTCATAGTTGTGTTTTCATATCCTGCTATGGCAACATAAAACAACATTGAGGTGAAATTAACAATAAGCTTTACTGCAATTGAGAGGCTTTGAAAAAGAATGCAGTGAAAAGAGGAAGTAATATTAAGAATGCAGAAAATCAATTTCCATTATGTTTTCCATGATTGCTTCAAGATAACACTTGTATTTTTTTTACTTTAGGTTTCCAAAAACAGCCACCCCAACCTCCAAGTCGGGCTCAAATGTTAGCTGTGCAAGCGGCATCGGAATCGGAGAATTATTTACATTCTTTGTTTAGACTCATCAAAAACTGGGGTTACACACTTTTAATGATCACCTATGGTAAGTGTATACTTGTTATTTTTCATCTTATGCTATATAGATAAAATATCAAGTCTCAATAATATTGTTTTTAAATACAGGACTGTTTTCTTAATTTGTATTGCATTAAAGAAATTGTCTGTCCAAAGACATTAGTTCCTCTTGTATTTATTTAGATTATCATTTATTTTAGGACATGAATCATTTTTTGAATTACTTTACTGACACTGTACAAAAAATATTATTTGTTATAAGTTAGTCTTTAGTGAGTAAATAAATATTTAATCATCCAGGTTTTGGGGTTTTTTTTTCCATGTACCTTTGAGAAAAGTGTATTTTTACGCAGTGGTTTGAGTTTTGAATGCACCTTATACAACTTTCTATTCCTACTTTTTTTTGTGTTTGGCACAAGAATTTAGATTTAGAGTTAAAATTTTTATATTTTGTTAAAAAATATTTTGTTTTTTTTTGGTGTAATTTAATTATTTTTTGGACAAAAATGATGAATTTGGTCTTTGTGTGATTGAAATTTTTATATTTTCACAAAAAATGTCATTTATTTGTTGATTCCTGAAGGTAAAGAACAAAATTTGTATTCATTTTTACAAGAATTTGGCTGTGTGAAGTTTGAAGGAAATTTTGTACTGTCTGGCTGGATAACTTTTCTCATGCAAAAACTAAACAAAAAAAAATTATTTCAGTTTATTCCAGTTTTAAAAAATAAAAAGGGATTCTGGCTTCCCCTTGAAACAATTTTTTAAAAATTTCTTAATGTAAAAAGTAAGTAAAAGTAAAAACTTAACTTAAAAAGGCTAAAGGGAATTTATATGTAAAATTCGACCCTAAAAATTATTTCAATGTAAATTCAGTTATTGACTGAAGTAAAAAAATATTCTGTTTTAAACTTATTGGAAAATTTTAAAGGTAAAATTCTAGAATTTTATAAAAAAAATTAATATCTTTTCAGTATTTAAGACTGGAATTACTAAATTGTGTCAACTGAGTGTTAACTTGAAAAAAATAAGCTGAAGAATTTTGGGTGTGAAATTCTGCCTTTTAATTTCAAAGAAATTATTTTAAAATTATTAAGAAACAAAAATTGTTTTTGTGAAAAAAATTAATATCAACTCAATATTTCAGACTGAAATTTACTAAATTGTGTAAACTGAATTGATAACTTCAAAAACTTATCCGGAAAATTTTAAAGGTAAAATTCTGCTGTCATTTCTTAAGAAATATATTAATATCTTTTCAGTATTAAGACTGACAATGTGTTAACTTGAAAAGAGAGAACTAAACAGGAAGAAGCTATACTTAAATGTCTAGATACTGTAGAACCTTTCACAGATCAAATAATTGATATTCATATCAATTTAGATTTTAATGTGAAAGATATTGAAAATGAAACAATTTGTGACATAAAGTATCGCTCTGATACATCAGAAGCCTTCTATGACAAAGTGTATCACTTTGAGCCAAATTATAATTACTCGAACAATGTGCCTGAATGGCAGTATCAGTCTGGAGACTTTGCTGAAAATTATGAGATTTCTGACATTGATGAAGTGTCTGGTGACTTTGTTAAAATTTGAGATTCTTAAGTTTCTGACACTGATAAGTTATCAAGTGACTTCAATGAAATTGAAGATTCTGAAATTTCGGACATGGAGGAATTGTCAATTGACTGGAATTTCTGAAACTGATGAAATGTATAATGATTTCATTGAACTTACAAATTCTGAAGTTTCTGACTTTGATGAGATATCTAGTGTCATTGTTGAAAGCGAAAATTCTGAAATTTCTGACACTGATAAAAATTATGAAATTTCTTATACTGATGAAAATTCTGAAATTTCTGATGCTGATGAAAATTCTGAAATTTCTGACACTGATGAAAATTCTGAAATTTGATGAAAATTATGAAATTTCTGACACTGATGGAAATTATGAAATTTGATGAAAATTATGAAATTTGTGATGCTGATGAAAATTCTGAAATTTATGACACTGATGAAAATTCTGAAATTTCTGATGCTGAAAAAATTCTGAAATTTGTGACGCTAATGAAAATTCTGAAATTTATGACGCTGATGAAAATTATGAAATTTGTGACACTGATAAAAATTATGAAATTTCTGAGGCTGAAAAAATTATGAAATTTGTAACACTGTTGAAAATTATGAAATTTGTGACGCTGCTGAAAATTATGAAATTTCTGATGCTGATAATACATCAAGTAACTTCATTGAAAATGAAACTTGCAAAGTTTCTAACTCTCTTTGTGACACTAACATGTTGAGGGATAATGCCATATCCATTGAGAACGAGAAAACATCAAATGACTTAAATGAAGAAAAATCTGTTAGCGATTATGACAAAGAGAAAATTGAACAGTTTGAAAATCCTATAAAAAATTGTTATTATGTAAAGCTGCCTTGGGAGGAGGAAAAAACTAACTCTGTCCTGTCAAACCATGCTGTAGCCCTTAAGGTACAGAATGGAATACTGAAAAACTTAAAGCAACAGAATCTGTATGAAGAACATGCTGAATTATTTGACAAGCAAGAAGGAAAGAGGATCACAGTTGAGATGGGTGTTTTCCATGTCAGGTTTAAAGACTACATTTGGATACCTCATGGACTAGTGTTTGAATCTGAGAACAAAACAACTACCAAAATTAGACGAGTCTTTAATTGTTCGCTTAAGACTATAGAGGCACCTTCACTAAATGAAGCCACCTACCCTAAATCCTCATAGAAAACATGTAGGAATTATTATTTTTATTCCATACTAATGAATATGTATTTCTGGCAGACATCAGAAAGGATTTTTTAATAAAACTTGAAGCTGGAGAAGATAATGGATTTTGTGATTCTATGAAAAATGGAGAATATTTGATTTGTTAGCTTTGTACTTTCTTAAATTTTTTGGATTTGTTGCCAGTCCATTTATTATATTGAATTATATGATTAAACGTCATGTCAATAAATTTCCCAGAGATGAATGCACTGAAACGTTAAAAAAGAATTTTTATATTTTTATATTGATAATTTAGTGAAAACTAGAAATTCTCCTGAAAAGTATCTTTATCGAGAATCAATAGAGTGAAGGAAACTTTTATTTGAAAT
>OZ038492.1:111428014-111448014 GCA_964036315.1 Acanthosepion esculentum
ATTTAATTTTTATATAAATTTTATTGGCCAAAATATTTACTGTTTAGTCTTGCTATCTTCTGCTATCTTCTGCAATCTTCTGCTATCTTCTGCTATCTTCTGCAATCTTCTGCTATCTTTCAGGCAACTTCATAATTCCATCCTTGGACATGTTTTTATCTTTTCAATTAAAGAACTGCTTTTAATGCATTTTGCAGATTTTCTAAGAAATTATTTTTTTTTAAATAAAGACAATACCATAAAGAGAAGAATAAATTGTAATTCAAAGATGCAACGTCTGGCAAATATTGCAGACTCGTGAAAATTTGCCAGCCAAGCCACAACAATTTTTGTCTGTTCTGTCTCTTCACCAAAAATTGAAGTAACATTTTGGCAATATTTAAGTAGAGCGGTCAACTTGTAAAAAAAAACTGGAGGAAAACTTCTTTTGAAATAATTTTTGTAGGTAGGCATTCATTAGACCATCCTCAAGGAGTGACATTTATAGAATAAAAAAATATTGATTTTGATCATTTTATAAGGGTGGCCCTCTTCATAATATTTTATAAGGGTGGCTCTCTTCATAATATTTTATAAGGGTGGCTCTCTTCATAATATTTTATAAGGGTGGCTCTCTTCATAATATTTTATAAGGGTGGCTCTCTTCATAATATTTTATAAGGGTGGCTCTCTTCATAATATTTTATAAGGGTGGCTCTCTTCATAATATTTTATAAGGGTGGCCCTCTTCATAATGTTTTATAAGGGTGGTCCTCTCCATAATATTTTATAAGGGTGGCCCTCTTCATAATATTTTATAAGGGTGGCCCTCTTCATAATATTTTATAAGGGTGGCTCTCTTCATAATATTTTATAAGGGTGGCTCTCTTCATAATATTTTATAAGGGTGGCCCTCTTCATAATGTTTTATAAGGGTGGCCCTCTTCATAATATATTATAAGGGTGGCCCTCTTCATAATATTTTATAAGGCTGGCCCTCTTCATAATATTTTATAAGGGTGGCTCTCTTCATAATATTTTATAAGAGTGGTCCTCTCCCTAATATTTTATAAGGGTGGCTCTCTTCATAATACTTTATAAGGGTGGTCCTCTCCATAATATTTTATAAGGGTGGCCCTCTTCATAATATTTTATAAGGGTGGCCCTCTTCATAATATTTTATAAGGGTGGCTCTCTTCATAATATTTTATAAGGGTGGTCCTCTCCATAATATTTTATAATTACAGAGTAAAATCGATCACTGACTTTTTATAGAGTTATCTGGACATAACTCTTCTGCATATGAAAACAGAGTTTTTTATATTTATTTTTGCAGAAAGGTTTCTTTGAAATAAAGAACAGATATATACATTTGAAATTAAAGAACAAATATTTATATAAATTAATCAAAGTATAAAAATCCTTTTTATTCTTCATTTATGATAATTATTATCATGAAATTTTGTGCATATGCTCTTCCCAAAAATCTCTCCAGAAAACGTTTTAATAAAAGTTTTAAAAATTCAGAGAATTAATAAAATGCAGATATCACTGACATAAGCTGGGTTTCAAACTTAACATTAGTAAATAAAAGTCAGGTCCAATAACTCTGTAAAAAGTGATTGATTTTTTTTTTATTGATATTATGAACAGGAATCTCCTTTTTATGTTGATAAAAAATCAGTATTTTTTGATGTTGACAAATCTTGTGGGTTGAGGAATGTCAACTGAATGCAAATCCATGAAAATGATTTCCTAAAAACATTTTCCCTATTTTTTTTTTTTTTTTTTTTTTTTTACAAGGGGACCACTCTATTTAAGAAGTGTTAACTTTTTGGATCATTTTGTATATAAATAAGTCTGTCCACCATATCTATAAGAAAATCCTGTTGTTTTGCTTCTTGTTTCCTTTCATTTGTGACAGAGTGCGCATGTTACACGATGTTAAGGTCACCTGTAAAGAAATGGAATACAATTGGTATGATTGTTTTCTCATCCATCTTATGATAACGAGATGTGTTAATCTTTGCATTGATTCTAGAATTTATCAATCATCTTGTACCATTTTTTTGCTTTTCCTGTCAATTTATTAAATTCTCTCAGTGTGTTATCATGAAAATGAAATTACGAAGATGATATGAAACAAAACATCTTGCTTAACTTTTATCAAATATAAACATGCACGAGATGCAAATATCAGCAGCTGAATCCATCTGCCTCTCTTTTCAGGATTATTTTGGATCAATCTCTCTAAAATGATTTTACTTTCTACTTTTCAGGGTCATCAAAAAGAGGCAGGGGAATTAGGATTGACAATTATTTTAGCTGGGGTTGCTGGTGCAATTGTCGCTGGGATGTGGCTTGACAAAACAAAAATGTTCAAGTGAGTATGCCCTTTATTCTTTCTGACTAAAATATAACCTCTACAATCGTCTTCTTCTATGTGCCATGACCCTTCAGGACGTTGCTGATTAACGCTCTCCACAACTCATTCTATATTTCTAAAATGAAGTATTGTAACCGTTTACACTATTTACATCGTTCAGACTGTTCTCCTCATCTTTATTGCCATATTCAGATTTCAGCTTCGGCCTTCTTCAGGTGACGTATGTTAGTAACCTCATGGGAGACATTCTCTTCATGTATGCACAGTAAACTTCCCTATGATTGATTGATGTTACATCTCTAGACTGTGCAATTGGTTTTCAACTGGCCTGAAGAATGCATTGAGGCATAAAGCTGACAGTCACCATGCAGTGTTGATTCTTATGTCCAAACTGTTTACATCTATCTGTCTGTCTCCATATATATGGATTAAATAACAAGGCAGACTGCACTGTCTTGATTTGGTTGGTAACCTATCTAGAAGAAGGAAAACTCTGAATTCATACCTGAGAAGGGCTTTTTGAAGATTCTGTAGTACACTGCACACCATTGTTTTAGCAAATCTTTTATCAGTTCTTCATAAAAGTGTGGCTGGTTCTATACAAGCCTTCACCATTATAATCAAATCATATGCATTGGTAGTCTGGCTGGTTAGTTCTAAGAATTGCTAGGCCTTCATACATTGAAATTAATGAAAGACTCTAACATACACACACATACATATATATGTGTATGTGAGTGTGTGAGAGAGAGAGAAGTTAGATAAAGAAAAATAGAGAGGGAGTTTGCTTCAGATTGGATGAATGTAACTACCTATTTTTTTTTTTACTTGATTTGTTAGATACAGTGGTTCAAAGAGAATCATATTGTATATATAATTGTATTAACTCATTGTAGTTAATTTCCTATTGTGTATTCCTTCATTTTATTAATCATTTCGACTACATTTTCTTCCATTTTATAAAAGAATTTGGGCATTGTGATAAATAGGCAACAAAAATAAGATGAAAGATAAACTAGCCTGAAATGATTAATACAGTACTTCAATCCTGAAGATATTTCAATGCTGAAGATATGTCAATGAAATATCTTCAGCATTGAACCACTGTATTAATCATTTCCCATTCGTTTATCTTTCATCTTATTTGGGGGTAAGGTTGAAGAGGAAGCACCAAGTGGAACATGACTAACCCACAAAGACCCCAATGGCAGAATAGGCAAAAATTTACACAATCTCTGCCAGCAGAAGAGGGCTGCACCAGTCAGGCTCGCATAACCTTGACAGACTTTGACAGACCAAGAATCCAACAGCCCAATGCAATCAGGTTTGCCAGATCTCACTTGTCTCAATCCCCTTTTGAACCATGGGGGAATTGCTTCTGGCTGAGTTTGTGGGGCTACTTGGTCATCCACAGTTGTTCACCAAAATCAAATTCACATGAATAGCTGTGAATAAAACTCTCTTTGATTCACATCCACCTCCATCACTGCCATTTAGGGAGAGAAAGGGTACAGAGAGAGAGAGCATGATGATCCTGACACTTGAATGTGAGCGGGTGCCAATGACGACATCTACAAAGGTGTAATCAAACATTATGAAAAGAAGACAATCAAATAAGATAGAATATAAGTAAATTTTAATTTTAATTGTTAAAATACTGTCCATGTTAGATTACCTTCGAAGAATGTAGAATATGAATTCAAATTTTGTTAATGTCTAATACCTTTATTCCCACTCTTTGCTGTTTAATTGATGTAGAATATAAAAAGAATCCGAGCATTGTGAGTTAAGAGAAGAGAAATGAAATGAATAATAATGAAGATGTTTCATGTAAGAAATTCAGACATCGTCATAAATATTCTCTGATTATTATTTTAGGAGCACCACATTAATGATGTATATATTATCTATGGGTGGAATGATTGCTTTCACATTTACTTTGGACCTGGGGAAAATTTGGATTCTCTTTCTCAGTGCAGGCGCACTAGGGTAAGTTTTTTATTGCCTTCTCTTATTTCAAATCTTTACATGTTTTTTTGTTTTATGAAGCAAAATTTAAAATACACTGAGAATTCCAGAAAGCAAAAAACAAATCTTTACATGTTTTTGTTTTATGAAACAAAACTTAAAATACACTGAGAATTCCAGAAAGCAAAAACAAATGTTTACATGTTTTTGTTTTATGAAGCAAAATTTAAAATACACTGAGAATTCCAGAAAGCAAAAAACAAATGTTTACATGTTTTATGAAGCAAAACTTAAAATACACTGAGAATTCCAGAAAGCAAAAAACAAATCTTTACATGTTTTTGTTTTATGAAACAAAACTTAAAATACACTGAGAATTCCAGAAAGCAAAAACAAATCATTACATGTTTTTTGTTTTATGAAGCAAAACTTATAATATACTGATATTTCCAGAAAGCAAAAAACAAATGTTTACATGTTTTATGAAGCAAAACTTAAAATACACTGAGAATTCCAGAAAGCAAAAAAACAAATCTTTACATGTTTTTTGTTTTATGAAGCAAAACTTATAATACACTGAGAATTCTAAAAAGCAAAATACAAATCTTTAAATGTTTTTTGATTCATGAATCAAAATTTAAAATACACTGAGAATTCCAGAAAGCAAAAAATAAAACTGAAGCAGAAATCAGAAATCTTCAGCAAATGAGAGAGAAATACTCATTGAGAGGCGAAGCACTTTTTTGTGGATTAGAAGTCATGTTCTTCTGTGAAGAAAAAAAATCTTTTTTATATAAGCTTCTTTTTTTAATCATTTCATCTTAAGCAAGGCAATAGAGCCACTAAGATGCAAAGGGGTCACTGAGAGTGAAAACTCTGGGTAAATCTATTATTGAGGAGAAAGGGCAATAGAAGAAGAGGATTCAAGGAGACAGATGATGATTGATGTTGCATTTAAATTTATATTTGAAAGCCAATGTTGTATATAACTCCAATTAGATGTTGATAAAATAGATCTTGCACTTAGTGTCCTTCAGAGATGCTAGGTGCATCAAGGTGTTGACTTGGACAATAACATCCTTGCTAGCAAGAGCTGATCCACACTTCACCTAATGTCAGTGACTGATCCGACATGTAAACACATGATTAACCCAGCTCCACCTAGGATTTGCACAAGTAGAAAAAAATATATGACAGGCAGATATATAAACACTCAACTGAGAGGGAAAAAGAAGAGAGATTTTTAGATCCTAGCACGTATGTAGAATCCACATTTGGAGAAAACCCCAAAGCAACATTGATAATGACCAGAGTTGAGTAAAATATTATATGTTATTATTAAAATGTACAATGATAATATTACAAAGAAGACTTTGCTGATTTCCCATTAGTATTAGGAATGATTGCAAAACTTTTCTCCCTCTTATAGTCAGAAGGACACAAAATGCATGCTGGGATATTTTTCTTAGTCAATAAAATGGGACGGCTTGCATTTTGATATGACTCAGTCCAGATCTGCCAATTCAGGCAGTTTGGGCTGACTTGTCGAACTCTTTGCCTTGGGTCAGTCATGTCTGCAGAAGTAGACAAGCCTGACCCCATTTATGCAAGGTCTACGGGGAATTTTTGCACAAGCCTACCTGCTCGTATTCGCCTTACATAAAGCGGCCTTGTGCCACTTGCTGCCTCGTGGAGAGATGAGGCCTACTGCATTTGCTGTCTAACCTTGTTTTTGTGTACAAACACCAACTCATAGTTTGTGAATTCTTTTGCCTTCTTCCCAATTTTTATTTGCTTTAATTATATTGCTTGCTTGCATCATTGTTACTGTTTCATTTTTTGACCTTTTTGTTCTTTTCATTGCAAACTTTATTAATTCTGTTCATGTTATTATCTTGCATTTTGACAATGGCTTCTAACTCATCAGACAATATAACCTGACTAGTGTGGAGGATTTGATTGTTTACTGTATTTTTCAGATAAATAAAACTAAGCAAATATGATTCTACTTTGCAACAAACAAATGTTGTTGTAAATTAAAATGTGTGAATTTTTGTTTTTGCATCAAGCATAAAATATTTTGAAGAATTTGTGTTAGTCTGCAAATTGTGGTGTCATGTACAATTACTTGAATTCCATTTGGATTCGTTACATTCACTTAGATGCAAATATCCTTGAGAAAGGTGTGAATCCATCTCTTCTTCCCCCATCTATGGGTTAAATATCAGGATAGACTATGTCCTATAGTCTTAGTTGGCAACCAGTCTACTGCAGAAAGAAACATCACCCTACCGCAGGAAAATCTTCTGCCTATTCAGCCATGAATTGAAGAGAGATAATCACCCAATCGCGTAACGTGTATGGTGCTTAACTGACTCTGTTAGAAATCAGAATGCAATCAAACGATATAAAACATTTTTTCTTCCATAATCTTTTGAAGGTTTTTCATGACCGGTTACTTACCAGTGGGGTTTGAATTTGCTGTGGAGATTACGTTTCCCGAACCTGAAGGAACATCATCAGGCCTTATGAATGCCTCAGCACAGGTAAGATAAATAACAACCAGTCCACAGTCTTTTTACAAATTGTTTAATTGCAACAAATGTTTTCATTAATCTGTTAATAGAATAATAATAAAAATGTCTACTTTAATTATCATCTGTTTAAAATTACAAATTTGATATTTTTCATTTTTAAAACAATCTCTTTTTCTTCAAAACACACATGCAGACACACACACGTATAGTGTTTAATGGTTGCTATATTTATAATATTATAATATAATTATATTATAATATAATTTTTAATGGGCACATGGCCGACCATGAGACCAGGGTTCGAATCTCACTATGGTTGATTTGTCAGACCTGATATTATCAAACTGGAGGGGTTGATCACAACATGCTGTACCTTTGGAAAGTACCTGAAAAGCATACCACAGATTGACACAAGCCTTGTGAGTCAAATTGGGTAGATGGAACTCTTGGGGTCCGTTGATAGCTGTGGTCACAACTCATCATGTCCAAGAGCTTGAGCGTGCTGGCCTTGTTCAAATTGTTGACCACGCTAGATAACGGGCTCTTTCCCAGAAACTGTAACTACGGTCTGCTCATCATAGTGGGCTCTGTGGGTATTGAATAAACTCAAATTTGCCTGAGTAAGCGTCTGCAATAGGGATTGGCTAGCCAACATAGTAGACAGGTATCCTTTGAATGCGAGTGATCAGCTATATATATTTATAGGGGATGACTGTTCACTATTGGAATTAGAGGGTTTGTATATATAAAGATTTTGAGCATAGGAATCAACACTGCATGGTCACTGTTGGTTTTACCCCTCAAGAGATTGCCAGATCTTTATCTGAAGATTGCTTGTGGTGTGAAACTGACACCATGCAGTATTGATTTGTATATCCACACACACACACACACACACACACATATACATATATATATATATATATATATATATATATATATGTGTGTGTGTGTGTGTGTGTATTTAGGGAGCAGCCCTTCTTTCATGCACATTTCATTGAATACGACAGACAAGGTGCTTTTATTTATTTTTTTATACAATTTCTCATGCGATCTAATAATTTTTTCTTTTCAGATGATGAATTATATAAAAACTGTCATTTTCAAGCATTAAATATTTTAACTGTTCAATAAGAAATAGTTTGTTGTATGTACGTTTAAAATATTTAAACCTTGAAAATGGCAAAATGTATAGTCAAAAGCACTCAGATAAAAAAAACATTTGGACAGTTTTTATATAATTTATTATCCGAAAAGAAAAAAATTATTAGATCACATGAGAAATGGTTTAAAAAACTAAATAAAAGCACCTTGTCTGTCATATTCAATGAAATGTGCATATATATATATATATATATATATATATATATATATATATATATATATATATATATACATACAAATGAACACTAAGGTCAGCATCAAGTGTCATGTTGATCTCAGTAATTTTGAGCTCTGCTATACTTATGGGTTAAAAGGCACAATATCAGGGATTGAGTATATGTAAATATAAAAGTGGACATTGAAGTCAACACCCAGAGGCGACAGTCTGTTTCACATTAAATGTAACCAGCCTAGTGTGAAGATTGTACTTAAGCACAGATTGTCACCACTGGGTGTTAACCTCAAGAACTGACAAGGTCTGTCTGTTTAATTTTTTATTATACTTTTTACACACACACACACACACACACACACACACACATGTGCACACATATACACAAACACACACAAAAAGAGAGAAAAAGAACAAAACAAACTTAACACCAATAATAAGAAAATACCAAAGAGTGTATAAACTAATTACATCATCAAACTTAGTATAATGAAAACACAAAATGAGAAAAATAGCAGTTAATTATTGAAACCTCCTGAAGAGTGGATGGAACAATTACAAAAATGTTTATCTATGTAACTCTAGAGCCAAGGTGTGGATATAGCTGAATATAACATAAACAAGTGAAAAACTGAAAAATTTACAATTGCATCTAGCATGAAACAGACTGTTGCCTCTAAGTGTTGACTTCTATGTTCACTTTTATATTTACACATGCTCTATCTCTGATATTGACCAATTTATCCCATAAATATAGAACACTTTAAGACTATATTTCTTAATATATATATATATATATATATATATATATATATATTACATGAATCATTCATGCAAAAAACAGATATTGAAGTTAATGATATAAATGGCGAGAATACATCTTCACAAACAAATTTAATAAATGACATTAACCCCCTGAATGAATGATTCATGTAATGTAAATTGAACTGCACCACATACTTGATATTAAAATAACTGATCCGACGTGCAATTTTCGGATAATAACTGTGACATTCCTCTATTTATTGAACAATTTAGTTCATGCCACATTGACTGAAAAACCTACCAGTACAAAAGAATTCTCCTATTACCATATTAGTACAAAAACGCACAATCTTTAAATTTAAAAATTCAACCTCAGCGTTGAGACCGCACACTCCAAAATTTCTTACAATTAACAATAACACATTTCTAAAAACATATTTCAGATTACACCTATTCTTTCATTGTCCTGTTATTACCTGGATGTAAAAAACAAATATATTTTCATACCTGATGATGTCTGTATGCACAGATGAAAGCTTGTAAAAAAATTTAAAAAAGACCTTATGCAACTGGAATTATAAACAGGGATCATAACATTCATCTACAGGTTCAAAGTTAATGTCATTTATTAAATTTGTTTGCGAAGATGTATTCTTGGCATTTATATCATTAACTTCGATATCTGTTTTTTGTATGAATGATTCATATAATGTAAATTGAACTGCACCACATACTTGATATATATATATATATATATATATATATATATATATATATATATATATATATATATATATATTATAAAAGGCTCGAACAATAATATTCCATGGTTATAATTTATTACATTGGAATCATAATCACGATCAAAATCTGTAGGTTTGATGAATTGGATCGTGATTACGATTCCAATGTAATAAATTATAACCATGGAATATTAGTGTTTGAGCCTTTTATATTATATTCTTACTCTGTCCTGGACATTGAGTTCTACCTGGATTCTATCCTCTTGGGAATTTATATATATATATATATATATATATATATATATATATATATATATATATATATTGACCACTAATATTATCAATATATATATATATATATATATATATATATATATATATATATATATATATATATATATATATATATATAATACATAAAAGGTTAATGGTCAGAGTTGAATCAGACCAGGAAACAGTAGCATTTAAAAAGTGCTCAATAGATGTGTGAAAAAAATAAAATAAAAGTAAAAATAAAAATAACATGTTGAGCTTTTAACTTTAAAAATCAGGAGGTCATTTAAAATATGCAACCTTGGTTTCTCCTCCTTCCTTTCTATTACACCCAACATTATGTGTTTGTTTACTTATTTATTTTTTTAAATATAGTGTTTATTAGGTTTTTTAAAAAAATAAAGTGTTAAGAGGTCATTTGATAAAAATCGCCTGAAGATACCGTAAGATTGAAACCAAGGTAGCAGATTCAAATGATTCCTGATTTTTAAAGTTATATATATATATATATATATATATATATATATATATATATATATATATATTATAATATTTAAAAAAAAAATATTATTCCTTCGCTACATAAGAGTTCTCATGTTTCAAAAACGAGAGCCGAAACCCTCAATATATACCATGAGCCCGTCATCTCTGTATAGCCTGATGTCCATAATGTTTAATTCACGGTGCGCAGTTAGATTGTACAGTATAAATAAACCGACAAGGTCCGAAGATTCTGCAGAGTCCAGAGATCCCATGGTGATGTCAAAATTGTCAGTAGTGTTTTTAATCCACTGGTTCCCATTATGGATGAGGTACAGATTTCTTGGCACTAAGAATTATGTTTGTTTCTTCCTTTGTTAAGTCAGAATATACTGTAGCAAACTTCAGGGCAGTCGTGAAGAGGTCTTTCGATATTGACTGGTAATAATCCACAATATCGAACTGAATTAGGGCGCAATCCGGCTTATTGTCGATGTTGGTAAACCAGTTGATGACTTCTTTGGTATTCATCCAGAGTGTTAATCCGAGTCGTTTGTTTAATTTGGCTGGTGATCCTTTCTAGGATTTTTTTACTTATCTTTCCTATGTCGGGTCTAGTTGGGTTTATCATTCTGGTAGTGGGGTTTTCCTCAAAATCTTGTTTGTGGTCCTTAAGAATGCTGTAGCATTCCTTTTCAGACAGTTTGCCAACTCTATCACTTATTTTTAATTTTTCAGTAATTATTTTACTAGTTCTATTGATACTGTCAACCATATTTATATTGTTATTATGGGCTTTTTTATAAGTCTTGGTTAAATTTATTTTTAATTAATTTGTTGTAGTCGTCAATCATAAACTTGTAGTAGTTGCCCGTTTTGTCGGACTTAACTAGTATTTTATCGCTGCTATTTATGCTTTTGACTATTTGGTCTAGATGCTTCTGGAAGTTGCTTTTCTTTTTGTGGAAGGAGATGTTGTTGATTATGTTGAGTAGGTCCTTTTCGAATTCCTGTAGGTTCATGTTGAACGGTGCAACGTTTTTACTTTTGAAGCCGTAGACCTCATGTTCTTTTTTTTGTTAAGTTATTCCCTCGTAGAAAGAAGAATGCTTTCCATCTCATTCTTTTTATTAATTCCTCTGTCTTTTGCAAAAGTTTGACAAAATAATTCTGTTTAAATTTTCGCTTGAGGATGAAGCGAGACACGACACCTTAATTCAACTTAATTTCAATAATTATATTGAGGGTTGCGGCTCTTGTTTTTGAAACATGAGAACTCTTATGTAACAAAGGAATCATATTTTTTAAAAGATATTATAATATAAGCTCTACTTCTGTATGGAGCACTGTCTTTTTAAAAATAAAAATAAAAATACTGAAGAACTCCGGATTATTTACCTAACATGTTCTTTCCTATTTTTCTGCATACCTACACATATATATATATACAAATGTAAAGAGAAAGAAATTAATATAAATTCAAACGTTCATAATATTAATTTAAAAGAGAACACAATACAAAAGTAGAGTGATAGTTAATTATTATAACTTAATTATTATAATTATAATTGTTAATTTTATAAGTTATTACATTAGAAGATTTAAGGTACAAAAATGCAATTTTGTTTCGATGCCAAAATGGTAGCTTAATGTTTAATTTAATAACTTTAATAATAACTTGGAAAGTGCTCAATATCAGTGATAAAGCTAACAAACTCATATCCATACAACTGAATATATATATATATATATATATATATATATATATATATATATATATATATATATATATATATATAACTATACTCTTCTCGAAAAACCTTCGGTTTCTTGATTTGCCAATAATCAAATCAATATCCAAGGAAAATATATATATATATGTATGTTCAGAATTATATATATATATATTCAGAGTTGTGTATTTAGGCAGCAATCCTTCATTTATGCATGTTTCATTGAAAAAAACGACAGACAAGGTTAAGCTTTTTATTTCATTTTTCTTGTGTTTGCACAAAAGTTTTCTTTTTTTGGGTACAGAGTGTGTAGAAACTGTCCAAATGTTCGGTAGATCCGAGCACTTTCGGCTATGCTTTTAGCCATTATCAAGGATGATTTTATTTTTTCAGTTTAATTGAGTGTGTGCATTATGTGTTTCCTTTTAGTGTGTTATAAAGATGTTTTATTTTCCGATCACGGTTAGCACATTATGGCCTTGTTTGTAGTTAATATTGCAAACACAAGAAAAATGAAATAAAACCTGTCTGTCATTTTTAATGAAACGTACATATTCAGAGTTATATATATATATATATATATATATATATATATATATATATATATATATATATATATATATATACAGCATATATATATATATATGTATATTTACAGAGTTATATATATATATATATATATTCAGAATTATATATATATATATATACACACATACATACATATATATATATATTTATATACACACATACATACATACATATATATATATATATATATATTTATACACACATACATACATATATATATATATATATATATATATATATATATATATATATATATATATATATATATATACCTACGTTTTGGTGTGTGACTTAAGTTTCACTGGTTTTCCAGCTCATCAGACACAAAGTATATCTTACTTTTATTTTTCTTGTTAACATGACCTTTTTGTAAAACCTTGAAAATTATCTTAACTTGCAGCGTGATATGATCATAACTGATATGTATTCTTAATTCCTATTGCATGTAATATAAAACTATATATATATATATATATATATATATATATATATATATATATATATATATATATATATATATATATATATATATATTAAGTTATTATTAAAGCTATTAAATATATATATGTATTTAGTAATTAATTATCTATATATATATATCTGCTCTAGCGTATCAAATGTAAACAAATGACGTCATATATTTTTGAATTGGACAATGTCCGACAATTTATTTAAAGACATTTAAATGTCTTTAAATAAATTGTCGGACATTGTCCAATTCAAAAATATATGACGTCATTTGTTTACATTTGATACGCTAGAGCAGATATGAATAGAAGAGATTCATGGAAGATTTAAGTTTAAAGATAGTAAAATCGACCTTGTTATCCGGACGCTTCTTCGTGGCCGAACGGTTAAGGCACGTCACGTGAAATGACGGTTCCGTATAGGATACAGGTTCAATTCCTGTCGGACATTGTCCAATTCAAAAATATATGACGTCATTTGTTTACATTTGATACGCTAGAGCAGATATGAATAGAAGAGATTCATGGAAGATTTAAGTTTAAAGATAGTTTCTATGACAATTTCTCGGACATTCAGGCCGGTAAATGTTATTTAATACTGTTTATTATAAAACAGAGCATTTGCTTAAATACTTGAATACTATAAAAAAAAAAAAACGTTAAACATACATATATATATATAATTAATTGCTAAATTGATTGATATTAGGTGCATTTGTCTGTATCTGGGAAACACATAAAAGGACAGATGGAGGCGGTGAGAGAGATTAAACTGAACATTTGTTTACATATTTCTGTAGGCAACTATTTCTCAATATGCCTACAAATAAAATAAATACAGAATTCAGGTTGATTTTTTCTTCTTGTCTTGATAATTTTTTTCCCTGACATTGGTTTCCATAAATGAAATAAATTCAGGATTTTTATCACAATTTTTTTTCTTTTCTCAGGTTTTTGGGATCATTTTCACGATTGGAATGCGAACAATTCTTAACAAAGCATCTGTGTTTGCTGCCAACCTATCAATATGTATTGCTTTACTTATTGGTTTCGTCTTAACATGTAAGTTTTTTGTTTTCTTTCTTAATTTCCTGTTTCTTATTGAATTTAAAAAATATTATATTTTCCCTGTGAATTTCTCACATCTGCAGTTGTTATTGATTCAATATTGATCTGTTTTGTAATGTTGCTGAATATAATAGACATGTGAATGACTCATAACAATGTCCCTATAAAAACAACAATGATGGAGACATTGGTCCAAATAGATCAATATAAAGAAATATTTCTGTTAACCATTTTACAAATGATGTGGAGGAGAAAGAGGAAAGGTAGGCACAATTGAAAAAGAATAATCTATATTTATATATACAGATATATGAGTTGTTATATGAAAAGAAATTTATTGTTTTCTTCTTATCATTTATAATGAACCAGCCAACATTTTTATCTGGTTCAGTGGATAAAAGTGTGGGTTGTATCCAGTAACTTGACCCAAAGACTTGTGAATTCAATACCTCTCTTTAACTCAACTCTCCAAGTTGAGTTAAAGGGAGGTAACTGAGATATCCGGAAGAGGCATGACACGTGGAACTAGAACAATCTACCCCAGTAGACGAAATAAATGGTTCAGTTTGAAATTCCAACCACCTGAAGAAGGCTTAAGTGTTCAATGTCTGAAACATCATGAATATGGCAACAAAGATGAGGAAAACAGTATGAACAATGTAAATAGTGCAAATAATTCAATATTCAGAAATATAGACAGGAATGTTTGTATCAGTTTGCATGTAGCATATTAATAATACACTATTTGTCCTCATCTTTGTCGCCATATTTGTTACAACGTTTCGGCCATTGTACACTCCGGCCTTCTTCAGGTGGTTGGAATGTTGAACTGAACCCTTTATTTCGCTTACTGGGATAGACTGTTTTAGTTCCATGTGCCATGTTTAGTTATCTCCTGTTAATTCTCCTCTCCAAGTTGTTCACTGCCTTAACCGGGTATTGAACTCACACTCTTTGGGTCTTGTCACAGGATTTAACCAACACCTTTATCCACGGTGCCATGTGTTCTTTTAGACATCTGTGTATGAATTTCTGTCTAATGTCTCAGCAACCATTTTTTAACAGTGCTCATATTGCAATTTTTTGCTGTTATCATGCATGTTTTTACCAGAGCTCATATTGCAATTTTTGTTGTTATTATCGCTTTTCTCTGACAATCCTTATTACTGGTTCCCATATTGTATTAATTTCTATGCTTGGTCGGCCCAGGAGATTTTTGTGGCCTAGCATATGCGCTGATTCTTTAAGTTTACCAATTTTTCCACCGATGTTATTTGTCTATGATTTCAACCTGATCCCACAGAGTGCGGTGATTTAACCTTTTCTCTCCATATTTGGTCAGCCACGCCTGATTTTTTCACTTCCCCTCGTGTTACAGCTTTCTGGTGTTCTTGAAGCCTTACCTTAAGGAGCCGGCCTGTCTCCCCTTTATATTTCTTTCTGCAGCTGCACGGGATAGCGTACACACAGTCTTTAGTCATGTTCTCCTCTATGTGGGATCTTACTCGGGAGAGGTATCTGCGAAGTATCGTCCAGCTTTTGAAGATTGTCCTGATGTTATATGGACCGCAGATTCTTTGTATTTTCTCCGATAACCCCTTCACATAGGGCAGGCAGACTGTTTTCTGAGTGTTGTTGTCCTCCTCTTGTACTCGCCTATCCCAGTTTTTTTTCTTTTCATAGTTTATTAATATGTATAAATATAGTTATATCAAACAAAAAAGTATGATAGATTAATTTTAAATAAAAAAATCCATTGCTGGGTAGCGTGAACATTCAAAAATGAGTTTTGAAATGTAAATTAAGAGAAGAAATAGGCAATGGCTAAATATCCAGTTCATTTTTATTCTTTAGTATCATGAAAAGTTAAATATTTTAGTGAAACATATGTACTGCATTGAGATTGTCTGATTGACCGGAAGTAGCCGTCTCAAAGTCAGGATTCAGATGACCAAAATCAAAGATTTACGCATAGGTTCCAAGTGGCACTTCCAGCAACGTTTTAAAATAGTTGAAAATAAAATTCATGTTATTATTCAACCACAGACAACACTTCCTTCATATTTTTGAAGGGCTTCATTATAAGCCAGTAGCTGTTATCTGGAAACTATAAATACGAACCATTAAAAAAAAAGGAAAGTCAGTTAAAAATCTTGAGGTGGGGGAGATGCTGCTGTTGTAGTATCTGTTCAGTGCCAATGCCTCTCTCCATCCCCTCCCTGCTGCTTGGTCAGAATCCTCAGATCTGTTCTGTAGCATGGTTCCTTGACTGGCTATGATTAGCTAAGACCAGAAAAGACCAGTGGCCCGAGTGGAGACACTCTGGTTCCCCACGTTAAAACAAACTGACCTTTTGTCAAATCCCGACTCAGTGGGGAGTTCAAAGGTAAATAATGCGTTGGAATGTCAGACTTTCCCCACTTTGCTGAAGTTAAGTACCAACTTTTCTCTTCTCAAGGATTTTTTATTAAACAAACCACACGGTGTATAAAACATCCAAATAAGTTATTATTAAAAAATCTTTATCTTTAGTTTCATTTAAAATTTACTTGTTTAATTTTAATGTATTGCATAACCATTATGCTGTGTTACATTTTTTTCAATGGAAGTAGGGTCAAGATTGTCTTATTTCAGATAGCACCCAAAATAACTTGTAATCACATCTACCTAAATTAGATCATGCACCAACAACAGATCACCCCCCTCACACACACACACACACACACACACACATACACAGACTCCACCAGCAAGATAACGGATATGGTACAACTGTTTAAAAAACAATTTAGATTCTTGTTATGGGCCCAATTTTTCATGTCTATTAATAATCTTCTAGAAAAAGATTTTTTTTCATGTCTGGCAAGAAATGAAATGCAGCTGTTGAGATTCTGCCAGAATTCTTCAAAATCTGACAATCAATATTTCTGCTTTTAGAATTTTCCCTATATTTGCCAAATATCTTACAACAATTGACTAATCAATACTGAGTCTGTCAGTCAATTGCAGTGTTGATTGAATAGGACGAGGCTCATAATTAAAACACTTTGTAAGTCATCCATACCAAATGCTTGGGATTAACCAATGACAAGGGGCATAACCTCAAATTCACCTTTTTTTAACCTTTTCAAACCATTCCCAGTATATATTGCTTCCAAAGAAACCATAGCAAAAGACTTCATCAAAGACTTTGTCAATCATCTTCTTTGCTTTTGCTATTGTTTTACCCAACTACGACAGCAACAACCTGTAGGGTCACATGTATAGTCGCAGGTTTTCAGTGCCTTAACTTTTTTTTGTACTACAGAATAAAGGAACACTGAATATGAAAATCTCAAAACCAGTGAACTAGTAACTTTTGCACACACACACAAACACACACACACATATATATATGTGTGTATATAAATATATATATATAAATATATATATACATATATTTATATATATATACATATATATATATATATATATATATATATATATATATATATATATATATATATATATTAAGACAGGTTTAGTTAAATAATTTAGACACGTTCTGTGTACTTATTCTTGACAGGATCCTTTCATATTCATGGATAAGCTTTTCCATGAGTGGAAAACACTGTGTTGGCTCATATTGTATTTATTTCCGAGTACTTTCGACATAGCATAATGTCATCATCAGAGTATTGTTAATTATAGAGTAAGTATTTAGTGTTCATGGTTGTGAAGGACAAAAATTGTTGCAGTCATCAGAGAATTACCATTTTTATATGTGGAGTCAGGAATGCTGTATCATGGATTGGGTGTCAGACTCCATTTAAGGGGAGATAACTAGGTATGCTATGGAAAAATTTCGGACTTGAGTAGTTGCTAGATAAAAGAAAAACTATTAATGACAATTGCTAACATTTAAAGACTATCTATTGTACACATTTTAAAATGTTTGTGGAGTATTCATAATTAATTTTATTGAGGGTTGGTTTCAATTTTTTTACTATAAATAACTTTAAGAATTTTTAGTTTGTGTTTATTTTTTTCCCAGAAAAGTATGGAGGTATTTTCGATGAGGATTTTTCTCCATACTTTTCCATGAAAAACACAGTACACAAATATGGAAAATAGAACTAAGAACACACAGGGGTCATTAAAAGATAAGAATACAGATATCTTTCCACACACTTTCTCAGACCAATCTCATTTGATTACCCTTTAAGAAGAACTTTCTTACCACCAGTCCAAGAAAGACATTTGTGTCACTACTACTCAAAAAAAAAGAGAATGTTTAACATTGAAAACCATTAGGAAAATTAATTCATTTTAGAAATACGTGGAAATATCCACTCTTTGCTTGAAGAAGGTCACAAGATGAGAAATGCATGTAGCAAAATTATGGAAAATAAAATATAATATATATTTTTTTTAAATCCACTTTACATCCAAAAATGTTTGCAGTTTCTCTCTTCTTTTTAATATATATATATATATATATATATTGGCTCCTGAAAATTAATTTCGGTTGAGCTCTGTGGAAAGGAAGCGTGGGTTTGTAAACAGTGACTATTAAAGCTAATATAGCATGACTCTTCGGCAGAATTGAGTCACTGTCAGTCAGTGTGTTTATCTAAATCTAAAAATAAATACGCTAAAATTCACCTTCATCCCTACCGTGTGCCAACGACATAGTGGTAGAATTTTCGACTGACGTCAATTCAGTCGGGATTCAATCCTAGCTAGAGGCAACCGGGCAATCTAGCCACACTGAAGAGTTGTGATACAGCGAAACAGTCTGTCTGTGGATGACAATAATATATATATATATATATATATATATATATATATATAAATATAAAAGTGGACATGGAAGTCAGCACTTAGAGGCGACAGTCTGTTTCATGCTAGTGCAATCGCCTGACGATTGCACTAGCATGAAACAGACTGTCGCCTCTAAGTGCTGACTTCCATGTCCACTTTTATATTTACACACGCTCTATCTCTGATATTGAGCACTTTACCCCATAAATATAGCACACTTTAAGACTATATTTCTGTATATATATATATATATATATACATATATATTATCCACAAAGCACAATCTGAATGCAACTACTAGAAGAATACGATCTATCCATTAAAAGGGCAATGTATGATCGATAATATTGTATATCGAGCAAGCATACATTCCAGTAGTGACATTAGATTTTATTTTGTTTCTACCAAAAATCTTTGGCTAATATTAAATACAGAAACAGCATTGCACTCTTTCATTATTTCTGGCAATTGAAAGATAGTGGCAACTCCCATCAATTAACTGAAGTATTATAGTAAGGGCAAAATCATAGAATGGTAAAGGGAATAAATGTAACCTATGTGTGGTTGAAAAAATGATTATCTTAAAACACTTAAATAACGCAAGATTATTAAATAAGAGTTATGAACTGATGGTTAAATGTAGGTATAAGAACACACACTAAAAACTAAACTCTGAATAGTATTAAAAGTCTATGTGTTTAAGTAGATATTTAATCTACTTAAACACATAGACTTTTAATACTATTCAGAGTTTAGTTTTTAGTGTGTGTTACAGTTTATTATATATTATAATTTATTGCTAATAATTACTGATTAATTTTATTTTTAATGTTACTATTTTTTAAATAAGTTAAAGTAAGCTCCCTATTATTTA
>OZ038492.1:111450514-111478014 GCA_964036315.1 Acanthosepion esculentum
CCTTTCGGAAGGAATGATAGGTGGTATGTCTGGCAAGTTCCGAATACAGCTTTTGAAGAGAAAAATTTGGTACCAACAGCTAACCATGACAGTGGCAACATCATGATTTAGGGTTGCTTTGCTGCATCTAGAACAGACAAAATAGTATGCATTAATGGCACAATGGACTCTGCAAGATACCAAGCAGTTTTGAACAAAAGTGTCTTGCCCTGGGTTCAAAAGTTTGGGTTTAGGTTGGAGCTGGATCTTCCAACAGGACAATGATCTGAAGCATCAAAGCAAATCTACAAAAGAATGGATTCAAAAAAAGAAATTTTGAGTCTTGGAATAGCCTAGTTAAAGTCCTGATCTAAACCCAATTGAAAATCTGGTTTAAGTTAAAGAAGGTAATACATGCAAGAAACCCAGGTAATATTAAGCAATTGTGGGAGTTTTACCAAGAAGAGTAGTCAAAACTGATGCTCACTACTCACACCAGCAAATATGAAATGTAAGGGTTCGCTTACTTTTGTGCACATCTTAATTTTTAACCTTTTTATTACAGCTTGATAAAAAATGTAGAAAATGGTTGTAATTCATTTAATAAAGGTTTTTCTTAATAAATCTATAGCTTGATTAAGATTTGTTGATTATCTGGAAATAAGAGACAATTTTTTTAAATATTATCTTAGGGGCTTACTTATTTTTGCACAACACTATATATATATATATATATATATATATATATATATATATATATATATATATATCCATCTCTTGCACACACACACACGCACACACACACACATGCACATATAATCCCTGGTCTTCTGAACAGGAGTAGAGGATTATCCCTTGTTTCCTGTTTTGGATTGGGTTTCTGGTTCCTTCTAAGGTCTTCTCATTCTCTTTTACTCCCAGTAATCCCTTGCGTCTTAGTGGCATTATCGTCTTACTTCAGTTGAATTGATTCAAAACAAAGTATTCATTTCTTACACACAATCACATATAGAAAGTAAGAGAATGATAAATTCTCCTGGCATTCAGAACAGGTCACATTAAAATGAAGGATCAACCAAAAGGTTTTAAGTAGTATGTATGTATTTGTGTGTGCGTGTATATATATATATATATATATATATATATATATATATTACAAGGCTAGTCAACTTGAAATTTTGTAAGTTGATAAGATCTGGCTGCCGCAATGCAAGCAGGAAGACTGCTCGACTGAAAGACATCCTATCTCATATCTTCTTTGAGAAACTACACCTAAAAATACCTGCAGGTGCTGGAGATGGTTGCTGAGATGACAAAAAGATGTTGCAAATTTAACAAAATTTCATCAACCCAAGAAAAAGTCAATTTTATAAAAATAGTAAGTCTTCTTCGTGCTACTTTAACAAAAACAAAAGACTGTTGCAATAGATTCTCAAAATCATCTCGTCTTTCCAGAGGAGATGTGCTCAGTTAATTTAATAAAAGTTTATGTCATTGAATTAACAGTTTTTAAAAAAAAAAACAAAACATCAGTTAGACACGTGAATATTAACCAGAAAAAAATGGAAGATTTTTGAGAGCAATACAAAAATGATTTGGCAACCAATACATTTCCTATTAAAGTTGGATGCTAATTGTCACCAATATAAAAAAATTGAAATATATTATTGCTATGGGTCCTTACCTATAACTACAGAATGAACTCTTCCTAACACTATGTATACTACACCTCTCAAGAGAGAGAGATGAATTGAGTTGATCCGATAGTAGTTCACTCCAATACTAACACCTTCCACATCTTACAGTATTTACATTAGTCGGACTATTGTCCTCATCTTTGTCGCCATATTTGTCACAACGTTTCGGCTGTTGTACGCTCCGGCCTTCTTCAGGTGGTTGGAATTTCGAACCGAACCCTTTATTTCGATCACTGGGGTAGACTGTTCTAGTTCCACGAGCCATGTTTGATGGATGTCAGTTATCAGTTATCTCCTGGTAATTTTCCCTCTGAAAGTTCTCCACTGCCTGAACCGGGTATTGAACTCACACTCTTTGGGTCTGTCACTGGATCTAACCAACGCCTTTATCCACTGTACCATGTGTCCTTGAAAAAAAAATCTGGGTATGAATTTCTGAGTATTATAAACCTAATTTTTCGGCAACCATTTTTTACCAGTACTCATATTGCAATTTTGCTGTTATCATTGCATGTTTTACCAGTACTCATATTGCAACTTTTTTGTTATCATTGCTGTTGTCTGGCACTCCTTATTACTGGTTCCCATATTGTATTTATTTCTATGCTTGACCGACTCAGGAGATTTTTGTGGCCTAGCATATGTGCTGATTCCTTAAGTTTATGAATTTTCCAATGGTGTTCCCTGTCTATGATCTCAACCTGATCCCACAGGGGACGGTGATCTCCCTTCTCTCTCCATATGTGGTCAGCCACGCCTGATTTTTCTACTTCCCCTCGCATTACAGCTTTCTGGTGTTCTTGAAGCCTTACTTTGAGGGGGCGGCCTGTTTCTCCTTTATATTCCTTTCCGCAGCTGCACGGGATAGCGTACACACAGTCTTTAGTCCTGTTCTCCTCTATGAGGGGTCTCAGAGAGAGATATCTGCTAAGTGTTGTCACGCTTTTGAAGGTTGTCCTGATGTTATATGGACCGCAGATCCTTTGTATTTTCTCTGATAACCCCTTCACATAAGGCAGGCAGACTGTTTTCTGAGTGTTGTTATCCTCCTCCTCTTGTACCCGCCTATCCCTGTTTTGGGGGGCTGCTGCCATGTACCCAGGGTAGTTGTTACGTTGTAAGGTACTACTTATACTGACCAATTCTTTATCTAACGTCTCTGGGTCGCCACTTATGACTTTTGCTCGGTGTTGTAAGCAACGGACGATCCCTTTCTTTACGCTGTATGGATGGTGGGAGTTGAAATTGAGGTACTGTCCGGTGAATGTTGGTTTACGGTATACGGATGGCTTGAACCCATACTCTGTTCGAGATATTAGTACATCCAGGAATGGGAGAAGGCCGGAGCGTACAACGGCCGAAACGTTGTGACAAATATGGCGACAAAGATGAGGACAATAGTCCGACTAATGTAAATACTGTACATAATACCTCATCTCAGAAATATAGACAGACCTCCACATCTTGTATTATTATTCCGTGTAATATATCTTCGTTATTTCTACTCTTGTGTTCGTGTTGTTCTTCCTTGGTCCTAACCTGGACCATAACAATTATGAACCCCCAAGATTGAACAGAAGCTAACTTTCCATGAATTTGTTATTTTGCAATTGCAACAGAAAACCTGCAAAATCTAGTGATATTGTGAAATATTGCTGGGGTGTCCAAGGTATGCATCATCTGAGTCTGAGGCATCATCTGATGGATGCTTTGTTGAAGACAATGCCAGTGATTTTGTTGCAATAGTTTTATGAATTTATATACGTGTCTCTCTCTGTGCATATGATATTTATACTGTACAGACTGGTAGAGAGAAGTAGTGTAAATACCTATATATATATATATATATATATATATATATATATATATATATATATATATATATATATATATATATATATATATGCATGATAGGATAAAGAACAAATAAGAAACGTTTAGAAATCCATCAGGTTTCAATTTTATCAGAGAATAGGATATGGACAAACAGAAGACAGAAATTCTGGTATTTTTACTTTTGTGTTGTTTGATCTCCATTGTTTAAACAAGCTTCACATGTATTTGACTTGTTAAGCAGCATTAGTATAAGTTATACTCAAAGACAGATGACACCATAACTTATACTAATGCTGCTTAACAAGTCAAATGTATGTTTAACTCATAAAAAATCAAACACAAAAATAAAAAAATTAAAATTTCTTTGAAACATTAAATTTATAAATGCTTCCCATTTGTTCTTTATCTTATCATTCTGTTGGATTCCAATATATATTTAATCCCAATTCATATTCATATACATATATATATATATGAAATTATTAGGAGAAATTGATAATTATATTAAAGTAATTCATTGAGTCTGAAACCTCAACAGAATGCAAAAAGCACTGAATGGCTGTTTCATCCTATATTTGGGACTCATCAGCAGTGCGCATCCACTGCCGAGAATTGAAACCCTGACAGTTAGGTTGTTAAGCAAACACCATACCAACTGTTCCAACGGGCCTCGGTGACGAAAAGGTAGCAAACACTAGTTCACAAATCAAAAACACACTAGTCACTAGTTCACAAATCAAAAACACACTTACCATTCTTTGAAATTATAACCAGCAACTATATTTACACCTGCTGTCAAAAAAAGTTGCCGTAAATATACTTCTTTTCCCAATTCTTAATTATTGTACTCTACTCTTTCATCAATTAAGTCTTTTCCCCCTCACCCATCTTTCTAATGCCCTTGAAACAATTTGACTTATCTCCCTTGCACTTTAACCATCTTCTATAAAATCATATAAGTCTAAAGTTAATCTTTGTCTCACCTTGAACAAAACACCCCCAGTTATTAGACAAGTGATTTACTAAGCAAAGATGTTACAGAAGGCCATTATTATGGAGCACCCAGTGAGGATCAAACTCACTAATCAGTCATAATTGATCTAGTGAGACAAGCTTGTTAACCATAACATCACATCAAAGTGCCCTGTTCATTTTTTATATTTATTACGAACAAATGTGTTTACAATATTAGTGATGACATTTAATTTGCATACTAATTTTAAAGGCATATTCTAATAACTATTTCACCAGTGTTATTTATTTTTGATACAAATAATAAAACTCACAATATTTAAAGTGGAGTAATAGACAATGGCTCGGACTGAAGAATCGGAGAACTGAGTTCGATCTCCATTTAAGTTAGTTACATTCACTTACCGCACAAATACCTTTGGGAAAGGTATGACTCCATCTCTTCTCCCCCCTGTTATAGGTTAAATACCAGAACAAATTGAGTCCTATAGCCTTGATTGACAACCAGTCGAGGAGAAGGACAACTCTGAATTCAAACCCCCCAACTATGAGCTAAATAGCCTCACCAACCTGCAATTGGCCAAGGATGGTGAGTACAGCTACACCCCTGAAGACATGTTTAATCGAGATTCCTCCAACAGGAGCGAGAAGACCTTGAATTTGGATTTGGACAAATAAGGAATCTTTCTGTTGATAAAGTTTGTTTATATTTAAATTCTTCAAATGATTGTGTAGAAAGAATTTATATCTACCTTGTCAGAATTCAATCAGAAATTTAAAAAAATATCAGTGTTTGCATTTAAAGAAAATGTCAAATAAAATGTCAAATATAATGACGAAATAAAATAAAATAAAGAAAATGTCAAATAAAATGTCATATATAATGACGAAATAAAATAAAATAAAGAAAATGTCAAATAAATATAATCCTGCCTTCTAAAAATAAATTAATAGAAGTAACTTAAATAAATTAAAGAAAAAACTTTCAATAAATGAAACTAATCCGTTGTTGAATTAAGTATTATTAATAAAAACATTAGAGAGTTTTACTTACTTTTTTCTGCCTGTAGTACAATGATTTGGGTAGTTATAGCAAATTAAAAATATATATTGTTTATTTTTAGAATTTTAAAAAGAGGTTTATTTTTAGAATTTTAAAAACAGGTTTATTTTTAGAATTTTAAAAACAAGTTTATTTTTAGAATTTTAAAAACCATAAAATAATTACATCCCATCTCCCCTCTCATTTGTAGCCATCCACTATAATATAATAAACGTTTCCAGTGCTAAAACTGAATTAGTCAAATAAAGTTTCATAAGCTTCTACTTAGAATTGTTGCTATATTCCAAGGTGTAAAATAATACTAAACATCACATATTAAGAACATCATGTATGCAGTGTTGTGGTTAACAAGCTACTTTTGGTGGTCAATTATTTAGTGTCATGAGTTCACTTTTCATCTTATCCTCCAACATCTGTGACATTGTACAAAACTAAGATAATTATAAATAAATTCATAATTAATTTTATTTGTAATTTTAATTCATTTTTTTAATAAATTTTGTTTCATTTTCAGGTTTCATTGGCGCAAATTATCGCAGGCAAAAGGCTGAGATGCAAGTAAGTTTTTGTTTTCTTTCACTTGTGAATCGGGAATGTGAATTTATTTTCCTTCACAAATTGTTAGAGTTTGTCAGTCAAGTCTTTAATTTCAGTTAACATTAAAAATGCTTTGAAAAGAATGCATTGCATTAAACCTGTTGGAATCTGGATGTACCATTTTCTTTTCTGCTATACAAATTCCTCACTACTATTCTCTCTGCAAAGAAATGGTTAAACGTTTTTCCCCTGCAGCCGACTTATTTGGGGAAGTTAATATTTACGCAGATATTGTGGCATAGCAATACTTGTATCTCACCTAACATCATAATATTCTTGTATCTGTGGGATTGCCCCCACCTTGTCTTCCTGGAAATGTTTCTTAACACCCACTAGGTGGCATTGTATGAAGCTGTTTAAAAAGAAAGAGGGGGATACTGTAGGCACAAGACATGTGTTTTTTCTCCTCCAGTGGGTATCTTAGTCTCCCTAGCAAACCATGTGTCACTTACAATACTATCTCTATACCCAGGGTTGGTCCTATGGTTGCTGGCGCTACAGACAAGCCGAACTTTGGCACCCTTACAAGTATAATTTCTTTAAATTTTCACAGGGCGAAAAACTGAAAAATAGAATAAGGAGTTTATTACAATATATAACTTAATAGAAACTAAAGAAAACATTCATTATCCTACTTAAAAGATTTTCTCTCGTTTTTAGATCTGTAAATCTTTTCATGGCTCATTCTACACCTATCTTCATTACAAGATCTTTTTCTGTTGATAAAATAGACACAGAATTTAATCTGCTTTGAGTTATGGGCGACTGCAAGTATATTTTTATAAACTTTAGTTTTGGAAGATTCCAAACACATGACATGGTGGTATGATGGCGCCCTCGACCTTGATGGTACCCCCAGGCAACTGCCTTGAACTAGCCATATCTATACCATCTCCTGTTAAAAAAAACTCATATACAGCCACAATATCTCCACTACAACTTATCACATAAATATATATCTCCACCCAACACAAGAAAATACCCCTCTTCAAAAAATAAGACAACGCTGCTCTAAACTGATGGTTACTATGACAACCTGACAACCTTATCCTATTACATGGTTAGCAGTTGAGATATTAACTTGAATTTTTATTAGATGACGCATTGTCAGCTATTATTAATTTTTAATTTGAATGTCCTTCATTGTAATTTCAATTGCGTTTCAACACAACTAAGCAGATCATCAAACTATGACCATTAGTAAACAATATTATCTCAAATTTTTATTAGATGACAGAGTGTCATTAATATCACTATACTGTCACCTGTTAAAAAAAAGAAACATCATGCAACTGTAGGGATATAAAAAAATATCCCTCTTCAAAAAAATTAGTCAGTGCCATAACAAACTTATATTTAAATTTCTGTATTTGCTTGATTTGACCTCCCTGATTTGACCTCTCTGATTTGACCTCCCCAATTTGACCTCTCTGATTTGACCTCTCTGATTTGACCTCCCTGATTTGACCTCTCTGATTTGACCTCCCTGATTTGACCTCCCTTATTTGACCTCTCTGATTTGACCTCCCTGATTTGACCTCTGATTTGACCTCTCTGATTCATAGTTCCACTTGATGATGAGATTCCATTCTGTTTTCTTACAATTGATGGTTAGTCCTTTGTTCCTGCTTTCCTTTACTACCTTGTTTCAAAGGTCCTGCAGTTTTCTTTTCATGTCTGCCATCAACATGATGTCATCTGCATATATTAAGATTGTGTCTGCCATTAATAAATCCTGGTAGGACTTCTAGTTCTCTTAGTACTGCAGTGTAATTGCAGGACCTTCTAGATAAGGTCAATAAAGGAAAACAAGAAGAAAGAATTAGCCATCAATGGTAGGAAGCCAGAATCCATTGTTATTAACAAGAGGCACAGCCAAAGATGCAAACTATAAATTCAAGATACCAAAATGAAGCAAGTATTGAAATTTGAAATGGCCCCCTTCTTTTTAGACTACTACACTTTACTACCTTGTCTAGAAGATCCTGCAGTTTTCTTTGCATGTCTTCAATCAACATGGTGCAATCTGTGTAACTTATGTTATTAAGTTTGCGTTCACCATTAATAAATCCTGGTAGGACTCCTAGTTCTCTTAGGACAGCCTTACTGTAAAGGTTGAATAAATCTGGTGAGATGATGCATCTTTGTCTTAGGCCCTTTCCATTTTTGTGTACTTACTCAATTCATTTTCAATCCATCTGTAGGTGGTTTGCTCCCAGTATATATGTGGTGAGGGGGGGGACAATATCACCCCTGAAATAATAATAATGATGAAGGAGAATATGCTGGAAAACATGAAAAAAAGTGTTTTTAAAAGAACCAAGATGTTAAAAATGCTGTAAAGACTTTGAAATGTAAATGTTACAGATTTTATTTAGAAAACGAAATACAATCTTTTTTTTTCTCTTTAAGCATACAAAAGATATAAGATTATTAATAGAAAATAGAATTCAGAATGTCTTGATCTAAAGGTTAATGTTATCGATAACAAGACAGCATGAATCTATGTAAGTTAACCAAAATTGCTCAGCACTATTAATAGATAAACTTAGAACAATGACAGTGGTCAGGGTACTGAAAGATGAAATGAGTGTGAAGTTTTAATTTAGAAGTGTGTCGGGAAATGTGTTGATCCCGTTCCTAATAAAAGTATGTCAGTACGTTTGCACTAGAAAAACAAATACGTCAACAGTTCTCTATATAAAGACGATTGACTGGTCTTGTGGATGATGTCAGCCCAGTGGGGTTAGGATACAGTGTCACATGGATGCCTTGACCAGAGATTGCATTACAACTGACACCATTCAAGAGGATCGGTATTACATATAGTCTGGATTAATTCACATATCTTCACATAATAAATCATTTTCCTACCAGTTCAAATAGGTCTTTGTGTTGTACCTTATCAGCTGCTTAATACTCTCAGTATAATGACCACAGAGGATACTAAGCCAAAGAGAAATGACTATAAGAGGTATAATTCCTCATCTCAAAAATCTGATATAAATTCACCTATCGTCCAGTTCACACTCCTTGTTTCTTTTTTAGGATTGCGTTTCTTCAATTCTGTACTTCTCATATCTTAACATCACTACCTAAACTTAAATTTATACTATTATTGAGTTTCTGGTTATTTCCAAAGTTTTTTCCTTCTCTTTTCACTTCTTTGTGTCTTAGTGACATTATCACCTTCTTTGGGGTGAATTGATTTAAAAAAAATTAGAAAAAAGACCAATGAAGAAAGAAAGTAGTACTTACCAAACACCTAACCCTTAAAACTCACAAAGGTATATATAGAAGAAAAAAATAAAAGATGCTAACCACCTATACAGAGTCAAATCATCTTCATTCCGTTTTTATTTCATTGATAAGAAGGAAGTTCCATTCAGACAGCTTCTTCTTGGGAATCACAACTTTGTAGAACAGACTCCCAAGTGGATGCTTCTCTGATTGCTACAATCTCAACCTCTTGATGTCTAGGCTCAACTGCTATCAACAACTTCATTCAGTAATACTCTACCTTAAATGGCTCTTGAGCCTTGTATTGGGTGAACAAAAGTTTAAAAACAGATTAATAAAGATGCTTTCTTTTTTACTTTGTCTTTTCAAGATCGTGGCTCTCCACAACTTCCTATTCTTTATAGCTCTCAGCAATGCTTTGTGAAGACGAAGAAAAAGAATAAAAACAATGAAATTTGAGATGAGAAAGAAAGAAAAATGTTTCTTTTGTGGAACAAAATAAGCTCATCCCGTCTCCCCTCTCACTTGTAACCATCCACTATAATAAAATAAACGTTTTGAGCACTAAAGCTGAATTAGTCAAATAATGTATGCTCATTGGACCCTTTTATTTTTGCCCCACTTTCTTTAGTTTTATTCCCCCCTCCTCCCCCATTAGGTAACCTGAGGTTTTGGTTCTCTGGTAGATGTGGGACGCCTTTTATTTTTTCGGGTGTTTGAGTGAGTGTTTGGTCAAATGATTGTTTGAATTTTTAAAGTTCCACATTAATTTTGTCCAGTTAACTGATGTTTCTGCGACATTTAAAGACTGTGAGTTATTTTATTACTAACACTATTTTGTTTTATTTCTTGTAAATTTGTTTTCATTGTAAATATTAATTGGGGTTATAAATTTTTAAAATTGTTATTTTATTCCCCACCCACCACAGATAAATTGTATATTTGGAGACTAGTTAGGACATTGTCAGAGTCTCTCAGTTATTGTACTGGCTGTAGAAAGAATGGTAAGTAAGATTGTGTTGTTTTGGTGTGAGGATTTGTAACAGGGTAGGTAAGTTGGTGTTGATGTAGTAGTAATCCTGACTTGATATTATTTGAGTGTTGTTAAAGTAATTACCCTGTTGCTACATGTATTTGTAGTGTAAGAGAAATCCTTTTCTCTTTTTTTTATATTGAAAAAAAAATGAATTAAAATGTACACTAATAATATAAACAACAAAAACTTGAGATGTTGACATAAATAGCATGAATTTGTATTTTCTTTTTGTAATAGGAATTACAGAATATCGATATGGTGATATAAAAATGTTCTCAGTGTCTCTTTTGCTTAAAAGTCAGTGCTTAGTTGGTTTGGTTCTGAGAATTTCGTTTGTGAGGATGGCATTTGAAATCGTTTGTTTTCGATCTTCATTGAGCACTGAGCAAAGACGTGAATTTCTGTACTACTAGTATTATTACTTGTCTACTAGTCTATTGATTACTGCTATAGGGTACCCTAGTCTACACTACTCTACTCTACTGACTCTCTTGTGAAGGAAGGGTCATTTTTATAATGGTGAGGGTAGGATAATGAAATATCTTTCTTTTCTATTATCACTGATGACAAGGTTATTGTTTGAATGATAAAATATCCGTCAATATTTCTGAGATGAGGTATTATGTACGCTATTTACATTATTCGAACTATTGTCCTCATCTTTATCGCCATATTTATTACAACGTTTTGGCCGTTGTACGCTCCGGCCTTCTTCAGGTGGTTGGAATGTTGAACTGAACACTTTATTTGACATCCATTAAACATGGCATGTGGAACTAGAACAGTCTACCCCAGGGAGCGAAATAAAGGGTTCAGTTCAACATTCCAACCACCTGAGCATACAACGGTCAAAACAAAAAGATGAGGACAATAGTCCGAATAATGTAAATAGTGTACAAAATACCTCATCTCAGAAATATAATCATACATAATCAAATTCCTGGAATTATATATATATATATATATATATATATATATATATATATATCAATATATCAATATATATATATATATATATATATATATATATATATATATATATGTATGTATGTATAGATTCCCAAGTCGGCATCTATGCAGACGATACCACAATTTACTCCTGCCTCAAACACAAATCTAGTGATGCTGACAAAGTTAACCTGGCAGTTCGATTAGAAAAGGACCTCCAATCGGTTGTGAACTGGGGCAAGAAATGGATGGTTAACTTTAACGCCTCTAAAACAAAACTGCTCTCTATTAACCACCACAGGGATCCATCCCTGCATCCCATTAGAATGTCTGAAGACCAACTTCTCGAGAGCTCCTCTCTGCAGCTGCTCGGTCTCACACTGTCCGCTGATCTGAGATGGAACAAATACATCGAGTCAATTGCATCATCCACCGCAAGGAAAGTTGGCTCCCTGTGCCGAGCCAGGAAATTTTTCTACCCGGAATCGATCCTCCAAATCTATAAATCGACCATTCGCCCTTGCATGGAGTATTGCTGCCATATATACTCTGTAGCCCCTGCTGTTTGCCTCATGGTTCTTGATAAGATCCAGAGACGAATATGCAATGTAATTGGCCCTGATCTGTCATCTCGTCTACAGTCGCTCTCTCACAGACGCGACGTTGCCTCGCTCTGTCTTTTTTACAAATACTTTCATGATAATTGCTCCGATGAGCTGCTTTCGCTGGTTCCTAGGCCTCATGAATTTAAATGTTCTACGAGGCTGGCATCCCATTCCCACCCCTTCACCGTTGAAACTGTTAGATGTAGACGTCTCTTCTACTCCAATAGCTTCATGTCTCGCACATCTCGCCTGTGGAACTCCCTTCCTTATTCCTGTTTCCCTGACAAATACAATCTCCAACTATTTAAGTGTAACGTCAATCGACATCTCCAGTTGCCTTGATCTATCCACTTCTCTTCTCCACATCCTTTCACCTTTCATTCCTATCTGCTCTCGCTCCAAATCTTCTGTAACCCCCTTGCCTTGATCAATCCACTATCTTTCTCCATATCCTCTCCTTTACCACTTCTATCTGCTCTTCCTCCAAACCTTCTGTAACCCCTTGCGTGCTAGTGGCTTCCAGCCTTGCTTGGGGTGATAAGCTTAAAAAAAAAAAAATGTATATGTGTGTGTGTGTATGTGTGTGTATGTATATATTTGTCGTAAGATAAGAAACACTCTGTGTCCCAAAAAGAAAACACTTGTTCAAACACTAAGATTTTTATTTAAATTTTTCTTAATACCTTATCTGTCGTTTTTAATGAAACATGTATAAATGATGGATTGTTGCCAAAATACACCATTATCAAATTACACAAAGTCACAGAAGCAAACATTGAATGGTGACTGGCACTTTCACGTTATAATCGATCATCAGACCGTTCAGTGTTGATTCCTATATACAGAGTGTTTATATCTGTTATTTCCCCTCTCCAAGTCCGCCACTGCCTTAACCAGGTATTGAACTCACACTCTTTGTGTCCTGTCACCGGATCTAACCAATACCTTTATCCACTGTGCCATGTGTCCTTAAACATGGCACGTGGAACTAGAACATTCGAACCCAGTGAGCGAAATAAAGTGTTCAGTTCAACATTCCAATCACCTGAAGAAGGCCGGAGCGTACAACAGCCGAAATGTTGTGATAAATATGGTGACAAAGATGAGGACAATAGTCCGAATAATGTAAATAGTGTACATAATACCTCATCTCAGAAATATAGACAGATACTGAAGGGCCGAAACGTTGTAATAAATATGGCGACAAAGATGAGGACAATAGTCCGAATAATGTAAATAGTGTACATAATACCTCATCTCAGAAATATAGACAGATACTGAAGGGCTGAAACGTTGGAATAAATATGGTGACAAAGATGAGGACAATAGTTCGAATAATATAAATAGTGTACATAATACCTCATCTCAGAAATATAGACAGTTACTGAAGGGCCGAAACGTTGAAATAAATATGGCGACAAAGATGAGGACAATAGTCCGAATAATGTAAATAGTGTACATAATACCTCATTTCAGAAATATAGACAGATACTGAAAGGCTGAAATGTAATAAATATGGCAACAAAGATGAGGACAATAGTCCGAAAAATGTAAATAGTGATAAAATATCCTTATTTTTTTATCATTGCTGATGGCAATGTTAGTTTTAGAATGATGAAATATCATCATTCTAGACCATAACAGATTATTATGGTATGTTTGGATCAGTAATTGTACCTAAGCTAAGTTTAATTATAAGATAAATGCAGAGCAGGCTTCTCGATCCCCCACTGTGGCCTTGTGCCATATTTGTACATATTCATACACTAAATATCATGAGTCAAATAAAAGCTTCATCATAATCGTCTACTTGGAGTTGCTGCTGTGTTAAATGCATTGTGAAAATTGGGCAAGTAGAAAAAATAGGCAAGATTAGGAAGAGAAGAAAACTTAAAGTTTTGTTTGTTTAGCCTTCATAGGAAAAGCGTGGGAAAGAGAAGAGAGAGCAGTTGACTGTGTTTAGTCTGCAAATGAAAGAGAATAAATGGAAAATATAATCGGCACTTAATAAAACCACTTTTTAGCAGCCATGGTTATTCCATCCTCATTAAGTCACAAGAGAAAGTGTTCACCTTCTCTCTCACTCTCTCTCTCTCTCTCTCTCACCCCCCAACTCTGAAATCTGTTTAATGTTCTCAGTCGCATCAGCATCATCATCCAGTACACATTGACAACAATAATAGAACTGAAAGAGACGTGTGTCAATATTGCAGGGTGTGTCACCATTGATTGCAAACAAATGTCTTCAAGACAAAACCCTTCCATTCTATCTAATTCTACAAGCTCCTATACCACACAAATAAAACCACCTTCCTCACAGCCTTTTTATCACATTAGGATAAAAAAAAACACAATAAAAAGGAAAAAAAAAACCTAATTAATAAAAGTGTATCATGTATTAAACTCAGACAACTTAAAACTATTATGTCTACAACTACTACAAAGTGTAAACAAGCAATATGATATTCTGAAAATCTGATAAGAAAGATTGCAATTGTGCAACTAAGTTTGAATTTTGCCTGCTAAGGAGTTTTTATGCCTTCAATGTACATGTCAGATGGACGCCCAAGGATGTGTGTTTAAATCTCTTTGGTGGAAGATATTCCTTCAGTTCATGTGGCTTAGGTTGTGTCATAAATCATTTCCGTTTTTGTTTAGAGATTCCACCCTGCCCTACTATTTAACTCATAGCTGGAGGATAAGATGAATTCATAGAGTTTTCCATTGATATTTGTGCAAAAATAAATTTAATGATCTTGACCAGAACTTGAACTCAATTCACCAATTTCTAATTCCAAGCCTCTAAACATTGCACCACCTATGCATCCACTTGACATGCACCGAGACTAAAATGTGCTGGTGCAATATTGCTCACCTTTGACCTTTATTTCTGTCAATGCTTTTATCCTATGAGATAGCATTATAGAACTCACTGTGCTGCATCCAGTGTTTTCTCAAAACAAGTTCCAGCATACTGCATAACAAAACAGAGAGAAATTAATTTTAAATTATGATTCATGAATTTGAATTAGTAAATAGTCCTTTGGCTTATTTTAGCACAATCCACCGTTTCTTTTTGAAAATAGCCAGTGTTGGTGCATTTACAAGATGACTAGGTAAAGAGTTCTACCTGTGCTGTTTTAAATAAAGAGTTCTACCTGTGCTGTTTTAAATAAAGAGTTCTACCTGTGCTGTTTTAAATAAAGAGTTCTACCTGTGCTGTTTTAAATAAAGAGTTCTACCTGTGCTGTTTTAAATAAAGAGTTCTACCTGTGCTGATTCAGTAAATTATAGAAGTTACCATACATTCACTTGTTTAAGAAGGTGAAGAACTTGTTTTCCATTTTATAATAGCCATTCGGTATTTTGTATACTTGTGGTGAGTCCAAATGTAAAAAAAATGTAAAAAAAAAATAAAATATGAAAATAAAATATATAAAAAAAAGAATCCAAATTAAAATAAGGCATTTTCTTAACTCTCCCTCTCTCTCACTCTCTCTCTCTCTCTCTCTCTCTCTCTCTCTCTCTCTCTCTCTCTCTCTCTCTCTCTCTTCTACCAATGAGACGGCAATACTCAAATCAAAAACAGGAGGAAGAAAAAAAGACTGAACTACTGCTTCAAAACAAAAGTTTACTGGCCTAAGTTCTAATTATTGAGACTAGAAATCTACCAAAATTATAGTCATAACTTACACGATAAAAGAAAAAGAAAGGAACATTGGAAAATAAAAGTATTTGGGCAAATTTTAAAAAGTAAAGAGACTTTTGATGTTAGCCAAAACCAAGCTTTGTACCAAGTTGTCTGGAGCCTTTCTTAAGTGTATATGAAGACACAGGTGACACAGGCAGCAAAGAGAAGGGGCAACCAGAGAAACTAGCATGTCACATGAAGAAAATAGGGATCATCTGCTTAAGATATTTTCCCACCCATCTAAGGGCCGAGATCTAAAGTAACCACACTCCTGACAGCTGCCAAAGTCTGATGCATATACCCAACCAAACACTTTCACTAACACAAATTACAAAGGGCTCACTCCAATCAAAGACAAACATATGTTATTTGTTTAGACCTTTTATTCTCCTCATCTATTCTGAAGTTTTTGATAAATAAATCTAAGAAGCCTCTGGCACTTCTTCACACTCTTCAGTGAATTGACGACTGAAGAGATGCTAGCTTGATTTCACCTGTAGCTAGGCTGAGGTACCAGTCCTTGGCGGATTGCAATGTTGATATCTTTTTTGTAGTTTGGGCTTCAGATAGCAGCTACATGTTCAAGTACTGGTTGAATAAATGAACTGTAAAGGGTTTTTACTTTTGTTTGATAAAATGATTCCTAAAGAATCTGTTAATCAAACCAATTCTTTGATTAAACTTTTTTTACAATTTCAGAAATATATAACTTTGATTGTATTAATGAGTTTAATATTTATAATAAACTTCTCATCTGTGTATGCTTCTATCATTTAGGCCGCCCAGAATATATGCTCCAGGGAGTATGTAAAATAAGTGCATTGCTATCAAAAACAAAAAAAAAAAAAACGAAAAATAATTTTAAAAAAGAATTAAAAGGACAAAATAAGATCCTCCTCACCTATAGAAAAAAAAAAAAAAAAAAAGAGAGAGAGAAATTCATATCAAGGGAGGTAACAGTATATTTCTTTACTGAGTTGTCTCCCTGAAATTACATTTTTTTTTTTTCCTCAGTTTAATGTTGTCATCTCTAAGATTTTTATTGTAAAACTTTTAGATACAAATTTACAATAATAAATATAATGATAGCATGATAGAAAAATTTAAAACGTTTATAAATTTTGCTTTTATTTAAGCTGAATCAAAAATGAAATATGGGCGAGAAAAGAAATTTGGTATTTGTTTTTATTTTTGTGTTGTTTGATATTCATTGGTTAAGCACCCACAACTACAACCAGAGTATATAACCTAAATTCTTTCACTCCCACACAAAACATCCCTACCCCACCCCACAATTAACATATGGACACTATCAAACAGAAATAAAATACCCACTTGGTGTACATGTGCATTATCAACCAATTCCCATATAGACCAACTAGAATTAAATACACAAGAATATACGTGAACCAGACAGGACAAAATATATGGGGTCTAATTAACGATTGAAAAACAAACAAACACAAAACTAAAAAATACCAGAGATTCTTGATAAAATCCAAAGAAAAATCTGCAATGTTTCGCTCCAGAATCTATCTTATATATTTATAAGTCTACCATTCATCCATGCTTTGAATATTGCAGCCACATATGGTCTGGTGATCCTGCTATGTATTTAGAGAATCTTGATAAAATCCATAGAGGAATCTGCAATGTTTCTCTCCAGAATCTATATTACATATTTATAAGTCTACCATTCATCGATGTTTTGAATATTGCTGCCACATATGCTTTGGCGCCCTTGCCATATATTTAGAGATTCTTGATAAAATCAAAAGGAAAATCTGCAATGTTTCTCTCCAGAATCTATCTTATATATTTATAAGTCTACCATTCATCCATGTTTTGAATATTCCTGCCACATATGGTCTGGCTCCCTTGCCATATATTTAGAGATTCTAGATAAAATCCAATGAGTAATCTGCAATGTTTCTCTCCAGAATCTATCTTACATATTTATAAGTCTACCATTCATCCAATGTTTTGAATATTGCTGCCACATATGGTCTGGTGCCCTTGCCATATATTTAGAGATTCTTGATAAAATCCAAAGAAAAATCTGCAAGGTCAATAATCTCAGCTTCACTCACTCTCTCACCCCTAACCCTAATCCTAACCCTAATCCTAACCCTAATCCTAACCCTAATCCTAACTCAAACCCTAACCCTTGTAATGTGCCTTTTCTATAAATACTTTCATGGTAGTTGTTCTGATGAACTTTCCTCTATGGTATTTATACTTTATTAATTTAAGTTCAGTACTAGATTGGCTGCAAGGTCTCAACAATTCTTTTTATTAAAATGGCTACATGTAAGCTCTGTGCTAACAGATTCTCACATTTCTCTCTTCCAGATTATTACTTTCCATTCAAGTTTGATCTTAAATGCGATGTCAATCATTATTCTCCATATTAATTCCTGTTCCTTTGTTGTTCTCCCTTCTTTAATAATGGTTTTCTTTTTCTCATATTCTTTCACACTCAGTAACCCCTCTCAGTCTTAGTGGCTTTTCACCTTCCTTGGTGTGAAATAATTAAAGCAAAAAAGATTTAATGGAGGAACAGGTTTGCAAAATATTAATCTTTTATGGAATGAATTCACATCATCTTGGATTCTAATTATGTTTCTCTGTTGTTCACCTATAAATATTCGATGCCATGGAAACAGTCATTTCAATTTGATTATTGATGGTTTAATTGGAAATCCTGTTTGGGGGAAGTTAAGAATACAGATATATCTTCAAGAATTCATCATTCTGAGAAGAAAATAAAAAGGATGAACATTTATATGAAGGAAAAGTATTTAGAGAAAATGAAAAAGGTTCAATATGAAAATAAAATGGAAAAATTTAACACTAAAATATCTGAAATTTTCATGAATATTGAACTTTGTTATAACCACGTCTGCTTAATTGGTTATAAATCAATACTTATTGATTAGTGATAGATTATTGATTATGTATGTCCTTTTCTCTGGAGTGGAAGCCTGTATATTTTTATTTTAAATTTATTATGACTACAATTTTGTTACAAATAATTTCCCTTTTTTCTTTAATCATTTCTCTCCAAGCAAGGCAATAAAGCCTCTAAGATGCAAGGGATTACTGAGTGTGAAAAAATATTAGAAAAAAAACACATTATTAAGGAGAGAAAACAGTAAAAGAACAGGAAATAAGAAGACCTTAGATAACAGTTGACATTGCATTTAAATTTTTGAAGATTAAAGTAAAAGTACACAAATATGAGTCCAGGTAAAAATGTTCAACAGTAGTTGACTGAGATGACAATGAGTCTCATTAAGTGTGAACATTTTCATTCTCCAACTCATTGCGAGCAGTAGATTCAAAGTTTCACAAATCAGATGCCAAGTTTATAATGGCACATTTAAGAAGATAATATTGAAAGGCATAATAAAATTAACTGCTGCATATAGATTTCTAAAAATGTATTTAGTTTGGCTTAGTGAATTACATGTGACATGAAAACACTTGTTTTAAAAAGCAAATGTTGTTAATAAATGTTCAGGAGAAAAGGTCCACATGTAGTGAAAGGTCCACATGTAGTGGAATGTCCACATGTAGTGGAATGTCCACATGTAGCGGAATGTCCACATGTAGGGAAACATCCATATGTAGTGAAAGGTCCACATGTAGTGGAATGTCCACATGTAGTGGGATGTCCACATGTAGTGAAAGGGTCACATGTAGTGAAAGGTCCACATGTAGTGAAACATCTACGTGTAGCAAAAGGTTCACATGAAGTGAAAGAACAGTTCAAAAAATATTTTATGAAGATTTTCATCTTTTGATACATGATGTTTTTTTTCCCCCAGTGAAAAAGAAATTTTGTTGGCATGAAAACATTTATGACTTTATAGAATAGAGTAAGGACAATACCTTTCCTAAGGGTATTAGCAAGTAGGTGATAGTAAAATATATATATATATATATATATATATATATATATATATATATATATATATATTTTACTATCACTTACATAATGACATAATGTATATATATATATACATTATATATATATATACATTATGTCATTATGTAAGTGATAGTAAAATATATATATATATATATATATATATATATATATATATATATATATATATATATATATATATATATTTTACTATCACTTACTTGCTAATACCCTTAGGAAAGGTATTAATTCTCTTCTTCTCCCTCCAGCTATGGGTAAGTAGCAGGACAGACTGGGTTCTATAGCCTTGGATGGCACCTGGTCTAGGAGAAGGACAACTCTGAATTCAAAACCTGCGTAGGGGTCATTTGGGACTTTGTGGTACATAGTGCACCAGGTCCTTGTATTCACCCTTCCAAAAGGTGTGGTTGGTTCTGCACAAAGCGTTCACCACTATAATCAAATCATATGTGCTGGTGTCTGGCTGTCGGTTCCTAGGAACTGAGCTGTTTGACCTCATACATCGAATACAATGGGAGAGTCTACCAAATATATATATATTTATATATATATAATAGCATGAAAAATTTAATGTTTCATCCAATAACGTTCCACAAATTTCAAATTTCAACAAAACTATGATGCAATAAAGGCAATGAAACACAAAATATAAAAGAAATCCATTTATTATTAAATAATTTATATAAACAAAATATGAAAAAATTAAAACAAAAAATTGATGGAAATCATTATATATTGGGTGAATATTTGAACAAAATTTATTTTCCATTTTCATCTGAGAAGTGTTTTAACAGCAGACAGAAAAATGAAGCATCAAAATTAAAAGGCTCTTTGAAATAGCAAAAGATGCCTTCCAAAAGCTAAGAAAATATTAAGAATCAGGAAAATTTCTTTACAAAGAAAAGAGTAATGAAATGTACAGGTAGCTCGAGGTAGATATGAACACAAACTAAGATAGATAGATAGATAGATAGATATGAACAGATTGGAATAGATAGATAGATAGATAGATAGATAGATAGATAGATAGATAGATAGATAGATATGAACAGATTGGAATAGATAGATAGATAGATAGATAGATAGATAGATAGATAGATAGATAGATAGATAGATAGATAACCAGACTGAGATAGATAGATAGATAGATAGATAGATAGATAGATAGATAGATATGAACAGATTGGAATAGATAGATAGATAGATAGATAGATAGATAGATAGATAGATAGATAGATAATCAGACTGAGATAGATAGATAGATAGATAGATAGATAGATAGATAGATAGATAGATAACCAGACTGAGATAGATAGATAGATAGATAGATAGATAGATAGATAGATATGAACAGATTGGAATAGATAGATAGATAGATAGATAGATAGATAACCAGACTGAGATAGATAGATAGATAGATAGATAGATAGATAGATATGAACAGATTGGAATAGATAGATAGATAGATAGATAGATAGATAACCAGACTGAGATAGATAGATAGATAGATAGATAGATAGATAGATAGATAGATAGATATGAACAGAGTGAGGTAGACAGAATGATAGATAGATATAAACAGACTTTGATAGATATGAACAGAGTGAGATAGATAGGTAGGAAGATAGATAATGAACACTGAATTGAACAGCCTAAGATAAATATGAACAGAATGAAATTGATTGTTTAAAAAAACTCATAATTATGTTTACTGAAAAAGTTTATTCCCTCACTGTTTTTAGCATTTTGGTTTAACAAATTAAAATTCTGGATATTAAAAACATTCACATCAACGACAATTTTTATTTTTGGGAAAAAAAATTAAAATCTTTCAAGGAAATTGTTTTAGACAATCTAACCATTTATGTTTTGGTCAAACTAGAAAATAAAATTCATTTTTTCTTTTTATTTCAATTTCAGGTCATAAAACAGCATGACAATGTTGAAATTGAAATTACTGGCAATTCTACACAAGAATAAAATGGATGAACTGTGAAAATCATTCCAAGAATTCTCTTTTATTTATCAAAGAATTGGATGAATATTGAAAAAAATGCTTGAAAAGAGAACTGCAGATTAATTTTCAAGAAGGAAGAATGAAAGACATGAAAGAATTAAAATGAATCAAGTGGAAAGGAATCTGATGGAAGAAAAAAACAAAAAGAATACAAGAATGGATTAAACTATTGACCAAAAGACATTTTATATCGATTGAAATTTTTTTGTATATTATATATTTTTTTATTATCTTTTCTTTCCATTTTTTTTTGTTTATTTCTTTTTATCATTTTTCTTTTTTGTGAGGGATTTCCTTGTAAGAAGCAAAGCAAGTAATAAATTATTTTATTAAAAGAAAATTTGGACTGTACTCTCATATAATTATTTTGAACTCTCTGGGTATCGTTAATTTTATTTTAAAAATATTTCCTCCTGATTTTAAAGGTCTGAGAAGTTAAATGCCGTATTTGGCATTAAAACTGAGCAATAAGTTTAAAGAATCACTAAAAGATATATTACGGTTAAGAAGTATCCTTACCATTCCAAGAGTTAATGAACTTATTCTTTGGGTTAATCTTGTTGTTACCACAGTGTTTTGGTTCTTATATCACTTGTTGAGAATGATATCACGTATGTGGCTCATGCTGCTGGGAATGAACTGAACCGGATATCCTCATTTTTTTTTCTGTGATGTCCATCTTTCCTAACATAATGGACACCTGAAGAAGGCTATAAAATGGATTGGCCAAAACACTGATGTTATAAAGAATGAGTTCATTAATCAAACCAACTCATAAAATGTAAAAGCAAATACAGAGGTCAAAATTCAACGTCATCACATTTTGCTTTTTTCACAGCTTATATTGCAAATATTCATTAGTATTTAACATCTACAATAAACATTAGTTGTCGTCAAAAATTTCTTTTTTTTTAATCTAATTTCAAATTTAATTTCAGTATTCCGTTTTTGAGATCAGTTCCTTATCATGCATTCTTATAATTTTTCAGTATACAACCTAAAAAGAAACTAATTAAAATCTATTCCTATGATTTTCTGATGAGGGTACAGTCTGAACGCCCTTCTTACAAGTGGAAACCTAACTGCCGGAAAGATATTTACTACACATAAATACCTGCAATATATCTACACATGTGTAATTTGTTTTAGTATTTAATGCAAAAAATACATTGACATGCACCAAAATGCATTTTGATGTTCTGCAAAAAAATACAAATGTTAAAAAGGTGCAAAAGGGAAATTCTATAATAATAATAATTTGACAACCGATTTGATTTTTTGGTAAAGTTTTCACAAAATGTTTTCTGCACAACTTTTCGATAAGATCTTTCTCTTTACATGCATTGTAATTTCTGTTGTTAATAACACTAAAAAAAATAATATCATTAAAATAATGATAGTTTTAAAAAGGAATTACATTTAAATAAAAACACCATTAAAAATTAATATAATTAAAAATATATTAATATGAAAAATAATAGGGTCAAAAAATAATCTCATTAAAATAATGATAATGATGACATTAAAATAAAATAATAATTGTAATATCATTTAAATGATAATTTCATTTCATTACAATTAAAGGGTAGAAGAATGAAGAGATACAAGATATGGCAATGTATATATGTACTTAAGAACATTATATATAATATATATATATATATATATATATATATATATAAATATATATATAGAGAGAGAGAGAGAGAGAGATAATATAGATATATATATATATATAAATATATATATATAGAGAGAGAGAGAGACATGTATATGTACATATAAATATATATAAAACGATAAGATCTAGTTATTAAGGTATGCTATCTTTATGGGAGAAATGTGCTCAATATTAGGGATATTGTGTATGTATATATAAGTAGTCTCAACATAGGTATCATCATTGGATAGCAACAGTCTGTTTCATGCTTAAACACAATTGTGACAATTGAGTTTAAGCATGAAGAAGACTTCTACCATCTATAGTGTTGACAGCTATCTGCACACTAATTATACACAAATATATAAACACACATATATATACTTACGTATATATATATATATATATATATATATATATATATATATATATATATATATATATATATATATATAGGTAAAGTCATCCACTATATATATACATACATATATATATATATATATATATATATATATATACATAAGACATTTTTTTATGTTTATACGTTCTTTTTATAGATACAAATACTTAAGTAAATGCTGTGTTTATAATAAACAGTATTAACAACATATACCGGCCTGAATGCCCAAGAAATTTTCATAGAAAATATGCGTCCTCTGACAGGAATTGAACCTGTATCCTATACAGAACCATCATATAGCCTGATGTGCCTTAACCGAATGGGCTGCAGAGGAGCATTTGGTTAGCAAGGTCGATTTTACTGTATTTAAACACAATTCTCCATTGACCTTGCTAATCAAACGCTCCTCTGTGGCCCAGTCAGTAAAAGCACGTCAGGCTATATGACTGCTGTATAAAATATATATGCTCTGTTACTATATATATATATATATATATATAATAAAATAGTCAATCCAAATCAAAACAGATTATGGGTCAGAATAAATGAAACAGCTGAATACTCAATATAAAGTTCAAATTATTTGGTAAGTATTAAGAATGTAGTAAAAAATATTTTAAAATTGTGGCTAAAAGTTTCACATGTCATTCGATCCTCATTATTTACAACAAATCTTTCGCAGCCATTTTTTACAACCTTTTTATGCAAATGTGGTCAGCTCCGCTGACCAGTCATCAATCATGAGGCAAATAACATCAAAATCCCAACAGCATATTATTAGGGACTTTGATGTTATTTGCTTGCTTGCTGAGTAATGGTTCATCAGTTATATTTGCATTTGCAACAAGATGACACATTTATTTGACAGGAGTGGCCCAAAAAGCAGGATGCAAGACATTTAGACAATATCTGAATCCAGAGAAGCCGGCATTAAAAACAGTTTTTAGAATCCCTTTCATTCTTTCTGTTCTTGAATGAAAGCTTCGTTAACAACTGATTGCAGCCTGAATGTGCATAGTACATACTATTTAGGGAAAAAGATAAACATATAGATGGTCATGTGTAGACATATATACACACACACACGCACACACACACACAGGTACAAATAGATATGATCCTGAAGATATACAGCATACCTGCCCTATGTAGATAATTGAACATAAATCAATGAATCGATTTAAAGAGGCGTTTCCAAAATACATCAGGAATTCTAAAACCGTAAATGACTGAAATGTATTTCACAGTTTATTTTCATTAATAATTTGCATCATTAATTTTAATGATTCTACCAAAATATATTATGACTAGCGCCACTCACTTTTGTCACACACATGCAAACACACAGACATGAGTGTGGGTATACATAAGTAAATAGGTATTTTGTATATAAACATATATATATAACTCAACAAAGATCTGTTTATTTATGCTTGTACAAATATATCTATATATAGGTGTTTATACATATATATATATATATATATATAAATATAGGTAACTATACTCGTGTCGAAAAACCTTCGAATTCTTGATTTAAAAATAGCTAAATCAATCTCGAAGGGAAAAAAAGGTTTTAAAAAAGAAAGAGTCAGGAACATGAAAGTCTGTCGAAAATAATCGCACAGATACAGGTTCAAGGCCCAAAGAAAAAACCTCGATACGAGTAAACAACGAACTAAAGAGCTCGATATAAACGTAGAGCAAACCTAGTCAAACCTAATGAGCCAGACAAACCTACCAAGGTTTCATTTAGGCAGATCGTCAGAGCCAGCTGACCCTGACGATCTGCCTAAGTCAAACCTTGGTAGGTTTGTCTGGCTCATTAGGTTTGACTATATATATATATATATATATATATATATATATATATATATATATATAAGTTTACTTGATAAAGTTTCTCAAGGAATGAAAGACATTGGAATAAAAGGTTTTCCGCTTGGCTTTTGTTTTACTTATATATTTTATATATATGAAAAAATTATAGTTATTGAGTTATGCTATATTTATTGGAGAATAGTGCTCATATCTGGTAGAGGGTGTACGTAGATATAAAAGGGGGCAATGAGGTCACGTCAAATGTCGTTAGTCTGTTTTATGCTTGAATGCAATCTTCTGGCCATGTGTCTTCAATGCCTGATGATTTCATTCATGGATGAAACCTCAGTGCCCACTTATATATATATATATATATATATATGTATTTATTATAAACTGTTATATTGGAACATGCAAGTTACCATGACAAAAATGTATATTTGTTTTGATGTCCAAAGACGTCTCGTCAGGTGGTTAACAATGGTGGCAATAAACCATTGTTAACCGTCTGATGAGATGTCTTTGGACATCGAAACAAATATGCATTTTTGTCATGGTAACTTGCATGTTACTATGTAACAGGTTATAATAAATATTTATTGCTCTACTCTTGTATTGAACCCTTGAACGTTTGAATTTATATTCTTTTTCGTTCTTTTACATTTGTATATATATATATATATATATATATATATATATATATATATATATATATATATATGTGTGAAGGTGAAGATTGCATCCAAAACAGACTGTTGGCACTAGGTGCTAACCTCAGTGTCACTTTTAGTTTTTAGATATACATACACATATATATATATATATATATATGACATATATATATATGACATATATATATATGACATATATATATATATATATATGACATACATATATATATGACATATAGATATATATGACATATATATATATATTACACATATATATATATATATATATATATATGACACCAATGTAGAGACACTAATCTATGACCACTTCACACCAACTACGACCATCAAACGATTACAATGATACATGTACCTATTATGACCTTATCAAACTGGTTGCCATGATGTGTATATTGTGGATTGTAGTTTTCTACACCAGCATGCTACTTTTTCACTCAATAATAATAACAATAATAATCGCTCTATTGTCTGCAATCTTACTCTCTTCATTTCTCTCTCAAAAATCATCAAAATTCTTAAGTCACAATAATAAAATATTTTCTGTATATAATTATAACCTTTAGAGTTAATATCGCAAAAGAAGAATTAAAAACAATTTTTGATATTTTCTGTGCTGTTAATAGAATTATAAGTAGACACAATCAAGTGATATTAAAATGTTTACAAAGAAAAAAAATATTTTAGATAATTTTCTGTGGAAAAAGAGAAAAAAGTTCTATTTAATAGAAGAAATAGAAGATTTTTGTTATGCGCCTTCCATTTTAAAATCTATTAAATGCAAAAGAAGACTTTTGTAATGTCCGGAAGATTTTGAATATGTAAAGATAAGTTTTAAAAAAGTAAACTTCTGTTTATGAGTCATTTGTTTTGTACAAGATGAGACTGTGTCCTGAAGACATGAAATAAAAATGTCTCTCTTCAGACTGTCCTGAACATCTTGGACTTGATAAATGGCCTCACTGGCTTCAAAAAAACAAAAATACACAATTATTTTTAAATGCTCATGAGGAATAAAATGATTGGCTGGGAAGCATTTAATAAAAAATAAAAAAAAGAGGCAGAATGAGAAGCTGCTTAAAATGTAAATAATGAATGCCTTATACCAGCCATGACATAATTATGAATGAGTGAGAAAAAAGGAAAGAAATTCACAAGATAATTAGAAGTAGAAAGGATAATAGATGGATTTGGTTGGATGGTGCTCAACACATAGCGAAATCAATAGAAAAATGCCATTGAATTTGAAGGGGGAACAGGAATCAGAATGCTGTTTTCAAATGGCACAGTTGATGTG
>OZ038492.1:111483014-111495514 GCA_964036315.1 Acanthosepion esculentum
AAAATACTTTAAATTCTCATAAATTACAAAATGGTTTTTAGTTATAATATTAATAATAGAATAAAATATATTCTGCTCTGAAATTGTAATTGTTAAAAAAGGACACTCGGGATTTTTTATGATACCAGCAATTTTAAGAGAGACTAAAATTAAAAAGCAGAAAGTTTCAATTTTAAATTATATTTATGGTCAATAAGTAAATATAATATATATATATGTGTGTGTGTGTGTTTTGGAGTCAATTAATCTCTTATACACATTTATGATTTTGGATATATAAATGTCCTTTAAATACTAAATAGTTCTCTCCAGTTTTAGGGACATTTGAATGTTTCATTTCAAATGATTGCTCTTTTGATGGTGACAAAAATATTCTCCCTATTTTTAGTAAAATAGAGTTTTGTCCATTTTCAAAGATTTGTAGATACACAATTGTTAATCTTTTATTTCCACTGCTTATAAAATGTTTACTTCCAGAAATTTCTCAGCTTGTTTATATTTTGACAGTAATTTTTACTGATTTTGCTGATTTGTGTTTTTGTTTTCTATTTATATAAAAAACATTTTCTTCCCGGTAGTAAGAAAATAAATTCAACCATATTTTTTTAAACTGTCTTTGTGTGCGTGAGTAGCTTGTTCTTTATTCAATTCAAAGAGACATTGTTTGAACTTTTATTGAAATTCATCCCTGTGAAAATATAGTTATGAGAAAACAATGTGTGTGCAGAATGTATGTATGCACGGGTATGTGTGTGTATCTGAATATATATATATATATATATATATATATATATATATATGTGTGTGTGTGTGTGTGTGTGTGTATGTGTGCATGTAGAATGTATGTATTTTCTCTTATCTTCAGATATACACTTTTTTAATTTATTTGAATTAAGCCTTGTGTGTGTGTGTGTGTGTGTGTGTGTGTGTGTGTGTGTGTGTGTGTGTGTGTGTGTGTGTGTGTTTACAAAATTCAAAATTTTTGGAGATGAACTTTGATCTTCTCTTTTCTTCTTTTTCTTTTTAATCCCCATGAGAAGAGAGAAAACGATTGCAAAATGACATTTCCTTCCAACATAATTAACTGAATTCTAATTATTTTAACAGCATTTTTCAAACTAAAAACATAGCAAATTGTGGTTCAGCAGGATTTTTTAATTGTTTGTTTTTCAGAAAATTTTTCAAAAACGAGAAAAATTTAATAAAAATATCTGTTCAACTTCTTTTTATTGCATTGACTTATCAATAATAGAATTTTTTAATTTTGATAATTTAACAAAAAACACTAAAAAATATTTTTAAATAATCTAGTAATTATTCTCTGCATCTTTTAAAATATACATACATAACTTAATTATATAATATGTACGCATATTTTTTGGGGTGCTTTGATGTCAGTGTATTCATTATGTATGTACATTACTGACACTTTTATAATATACATTTTAAAATATCCTAAAATACAATTTTGAGAAAAAAGGTTGAAAAAGAGAAAAAGTATTGGTTGCTTTTTACAATAATGCATTGCATTTTTTATTCATTGTTAATTAAAAATTAACACAAAAGTAATTTCTTTTTTTCTTTATTAAAATAAATAAATCAAATTATGTATATACACAAGATAATTATATTTAAAAATGTAATGTTTTTTTTAATTGTATTTTGTATATATTCTAAAAACACAACACTTTGGCCTGGAGTAATGGTCAGTGAGGTTCGTCTGGCTGCTTATTACAACTAAGTAGAGAGATTGGTCCTCACTGGGTGCTCCATCCAAAATATTCAACACTAAATAACCCAACTTGGGTTGACATGTAAAACTCTCCCAACATAACCTAACTTATACTATAAAGAAATTATATATACATATACAGGGTGCGGCTGGTATTTGAGGACATACAGATTTAAGATTAATACTGCTTCCCACTAACTTCTAATGCTTTTATTTCTCAAAAATCAAGAATATAAAACCCTATGATAACAAATGAAATGAAAAGGCATGCTGTGATTGTGGCATTAAAGGCTGATCATAGCGATTTGGATATTGCACGTTTTCCTCAGAGTTGCAAGAATGGATGGCTTACCATTTGTACGACCACATCACACCCGACATTTGGCCTCCTAACTCTCCAGATCTCAGCCCACTAGACTATTATGTGCGAAGCGCTGTAGAGAAAGGGTTAATAAACAGCTTCACAGCACCAGAGACTCTCTTAAAGCTGCAATAGTTCGACTAATGTCTGACATAAATAAGGACCAATTAATCAGAACTTGCAGCCGATTTCGACCTCGTGTAGAGGCAGTTATTGATGCTAGTGGTGGTTTTAATGAATAAAATTAAATAAGAGTTAGCTAAATTTCATGTTTGCTTATTTGTAATCAAATATAATTATATTCATTTGTTCAGCAAGTTTTTTTTACTAATCTCTAAAATCTGTCCTCAAATACCAGGTGCACCCTGTATATATATATATATATATACGTAATGGAATTTCATAATAGAAAAAGTCCTATGCTATATTAAATGTTTCAACCTTCAAAAGGACTTCAGATGAATTGATGGAAATTTATATAGAATGGTTGTGGCTGAATTGTTTCACTCCCTTTACGTACAGAAGATTTTACCAATAAAAACATTATTATTCTGAATAAGTCCATTCAAAGGACAAAACATGTAACATAGAATTTTTTCCATTTCATCATTGAATTAGTCATTGACATATTAGTTGGATACCTAGAGTTTTATATCATATTTTCTCCCATATATATATATATATATATATATATATATATATATATGTGTGTGTGTAATTTGACCATTGTCATAGGTGTCTTTTTTTAAATGAATACATTGAATTCTATGTTGTATAAAACCTGATGCAAAAAATTTTAGTCATGAAATTCCTATTTCTTGTAATTTATTTTTATTTTTCATTTTTAACATTGAAACCAACTTTTTGTAGAATGAAACTTTCGTTTTTGAAATGAAAGAATGAAAATTGTGATTTAGATTTTTGTTCGTTCTGCTAAATATATCAACTGGTCTGCTTTCCAGTCATCAAAAGTTACCCTCTTTTGTTGTCTATGGTTTCCTTGAAGAAACTAAACTGGACCTTTGATTGTTGAATGCTTTTCCTGGTGAGAAAAAAATCTTTGGTTTTTATCAAAGATTTGGTTACAATTCAAGATGTCTAATAAAATAAGAAATGTCCTTTTTGATAAAATATTGTATTTGCAGTCAGAAAGAAATACCCCCCAATTCAGATGGTAAGCCCTAACAAACCCCTTATTTCATATCTTTATAGTATTTTATCATAAATGTCGAAAGTCTGTTCAAATGATCTGTGCTGATTAGAGATAAATGACACCTTTTTCTTATTCTCTATTGTTAATTGTATTCACTTTCATTGTGCAACAGTTTCATGTTTTTGTTGTCATTTCGTTTGGTATCTGCTGAATATCCAAGTGTTTATCTTTGAATTTCTCCGACAAAAGATGTTACAGGAAACTGGAAAGGTTTCCCTAGGTTTTTAATCATAAATGAATTTGTTGTTGCAACCATTTTTTTTTCTTTCCCATAAAAAAAGCGAAAAGGTAAAAAGCGAATAAAAATAGGTTAAATAAAAAAAAGCAAACCTTTTATCAATGTCGACAATCAACTAAAAAACTTTTTCAGAAGTAAAAAATGAGAGAAAAAAAAAAACAGGCTGAAAATTTGACTTCTTTAAATAAAACAATTCTTTTTATTCATTTTTTGGCGAGTCTCTTTCTCACTTTAATTTTTTTGCATTTTTATCGAAACTCGCAGGCTCTTCTGTTAAATAAACGTAAGCACAATGAATCAAAATAAGACTCAAGCAAAGTCTGAATTGACATTCTTCCTCTATGGAAACATTCCTTCAAAGTTGTGGAATAAAATAACAAAGGATATGAGTTCAAATCTTGCAAGAGGATTAGTCTATATTTTTTAGTGCTGTTTAATTAATAGAAGAAAATTCCAAATGACCTGACAGTAGAAATGAAAGGCAACAGAATTATTATGAAAGAAAAATTAGTCAAAACATGAATAATAATCATGACAAAGATTCATGTAAGAAATTCCAAAACCTTAAAACTCTCAACAAAACTCTGTTTTTGACAGAGACACAATTATACGATGTGAGCAGAACATAATCATTCATCTGATCGTTTGTGTCAACTGTCATCTGTTCATATCGCATATCCCAGTTTTTAATTCAATCACTTTTGATTGTTATTATTTGTCTTTAATTCTCATTTGTTTTCCTTCTTTTTCAACACGTTTAATTTTTTGCATTCATATTAATGGATAAAATATGACAGAAAGAATTGTTTTTGGAGACGCGGTTTTGTGTAGTTCTAAGCTTATTTCTTTTCTTTCATAACACTCCCCATGACATTTGGGCTCACTGTGCAACAACACCAAGATACTCTTGTTAGGTCTTGGAACTTTTACTTTAAAACATACAAAGACTTCGAACCAAAAGACTTACAACCGAAAAACTAAGGAAGCAAAAAACTTTGAAGTAAAACACATGAAAACAAAAACTTTTTAACCAAAGTAGTTGGAAGCAAAATAAAAACAAAGAAGTAAAACCCAAAAGTCTTAGAACCAAAAACTTAAACCTAAAAGAAGTAGATTTAAGCTGAAAGACTTGGAAGCAAAAGATTTAAAACTAAAAAGACGTAAGACTAAAAGACAAATAACCAAAAGACGTAGAAACAAAAGACTTAAAACCAAAAGCTTTAAACTAGAAGACTTGGAATCAAAAGACTTAAAACTAAAAGCATATAAAACTACAAGAATTTAAACTAAAAGACAGAACTGAAAAACTTAAAACTAAAGTATTTAAAACAAAACAACATAGAACCAAATGACTTATAACTAAAAGACTTAAAACTAAAAGAATTAGAACGAAAATATTTAAAATAAAAGACTTAGAACAAAAAACTTAAAGCTAAAAGTGATTCACACAAAATACTTAGAACCAAAAGATTTAAAACCAAATGACTTAAAACTGAAAGACATAGAAACAAAAGGCTTAAAAGTAAAAGGCATAGAAGCAAAGGAAGTAAAACTAAAAGACATGGAACCAAAAAACTTAAAACTAAATGACTTGAAACCAAAAGACTTAAAACTAAAAATCTTAAAAGTAAGACATAAAACCAAAATACTTAATGCTAAAAGACTTTGAAGCAAAATACTTAAAACTAAAATACTTAAAACCAAAAGGCTTAAAAGTCAAAAAATTGGAAAATGAAAGACATAGAACCAAAAGACTTAAAACCAAACAATTTAAAACTAAAAGTCATAGAACCCAAACCACTTAAAACTAAAAGACTTAGAACTAAAAGACTTAAAAGTAAAAGATTTCGAACTAAAAGATTTAGAACCCAAAGACTTAAAGTGTAATATTAAAGCTAAAAGTAAAAGAACTGAACCACTTAAAACTAAAAAAACTTAAAACCAAAAGACTTAAAGCTTAATGACTTGGAATCAAAAGACTTCAAACTAAATGTCTTAAAACTAAAAGACAAAACCAAAATACTTAACATTAAAGCACATAGAACCAAAAGACTTAACACTAAAATACTTAAAAGCAAAAGACTTAAAAGTCAAAACATTGGAAATTGAATGACAGAACCAAAAGACTTAAAACCAAACAATTTAAAACTAAAAGTCATAGAACTGAACGACTTAAAACTAAAAGGCTTAGAACCAAAAGACTTAAAGTAAAAGATCTAAAACTAAGACCTAAAACCAAAAGACTTAAAATAAAAAGACTTAAAATTGAAAGTCATAAAACAAACCACTTAAAACTAAAAGACATAGAACCCAAAGTCTTAAAGCCTAATCTTAAAGCTAAAAGTCATAGAACCGAACCACTTAAAACTAAAAAACTTAGAACCAAAAGACTTGAAACTAAAAGTCATAAAAATTAAAAGACTTAGAACCAAACCACTTAAAACTAAATGATTTGGAACCAAAAGACTTCAAACTAAAAAACATAGGACCAAAAGTCTTAAACCTAAACGTCTTAGAACCAAAAAACTTCAAACTAAAAGACTTAGAACCAAAAGAGTTAAACTAAAAAACTTGAAACTAAACATGAAAATATTCCCTGTCGTCTTCAAGACACGTGAAAATAAATTATTATTGATTTATCACTTTTCTTTTTCATGTGTTTAACTTTAAAATATACGCGACCTGTACATTTTGGTTTGTTCTCCTGTTTCAATTAATTTTATGCATGTAAATTGCCTTAATTTTCTTTGATTTTTGTAAGCAATAATTGAATTATATATTTTTTAAAATTCAAAATTCTTTTGCCGTCTCACTGATGTTTTATTTAATACTAAATTTAAATTATTTACACAGTTACACATTTCTCACCTGTCATATGTCCTTTTATATCATAATACATACCTTTTTCTACCTGTCATACCTATCCTCATTATAAGTAACATACTTTCAAACTCACTTTGGGAATTAATATGTTAACTTCTTGCCAAGACCTTTTCTACTATAACAATTAATGATTTCATATAATCTTTCTTGTTTATTAGAATGGAACATTTTTTTCTTACTTGACATATTGATCTAGAAATTTCTAGATTTCCATTTATTATTGTCATTCATTACAGTCATTTGAAAAAATCTGAACTATCAAATTTTTATCTAAATGTTTTTAAGGTAAAATATTGTTTCCCTAAAATTAATATGTGAAGTGCGAAGACAAAAAAAAAATACAGTTTTGTATGCATTCAATATTTTCTTTCATACAGTTTCAATATTCTCTACAGAGTTACGGCAAAAAGTGTGGCTTAAAATAATTTATTCCATGTCGTTCTGTGTTGTACAACTGGCACAGTTTTATTCGCTGCAAGAATTTGAGGATTTTGTTAAAACATCCTAAAACTTCAAACATCATATTTGTCTCAACAAAAAATTATTAATTTATTACCTTATCTTTTTTTTTAATGAGCATCACATCGAAATCCTGAAACAATGTAAGTACATAATACATACATTTTAAAGTGAATTCGCATATATTGCCTCAAGTTTTCTTTACGTTTCATTATCTCTACACATATGCAAATCTTGTCTAAGAGTCTCTATATTCATGCAAATCTTGAAATAATTGTCCAATTTTTGGACTATTTGGGTGAGGTTTTATTTCACACTGATTCAATTGATGATTTATTAACAAAAGTCTGAATGTTTACCGTTAGCTGTTAAGCCGTAAAATGCAATCAAGTATTGGGATTTTCCCAATAATTTGCAAACAGTCGGGTATGTGGAACTTATCTGAAAGATGCGTCATTTTAACAGTTTTACATTTCCTGTGTCATTTTGGCTGGGTTAAAGAAATAGATTCTTGACTTCTGAGCTTCAGTTGCTGTCTAAATCCTCAAACGTGTCCTGGTGTTTAGATGACGGAGAGTGCAGACGGGGAACGTGTTTTCTCTGAGGGTCCCAACAAGCAAAAGAGGAAGAGAGTTCATAAAAACCATTCTCGTGGGGATTTGGTGAAAATCTAAAAAGGTAGCCTGTGATTGGTTGTTTTTCATCCAATCACAGGGCACCCAGTTAGTGACTCTGTAATAATTTCAATACAAGATAACGTAGAAAATTATGAAAAAATGTGGTTGCTTACATTAGAGGAAAAGGTCATTTATAAAATAAAACAAATGCCATTGATAAACACAAATTTAATAAATGCAATATTTCCAACACATAAAGAGAAAAAAATTCAAATAAAGAATTAAAAAAACATCATGTTCTCTCTCTCTCTCTCTCTCTCTCTCTCTCTCTCTCTCCCTATATATATATATATATATATATATATATATATATATATATATATATATATATATATATATATATATATATATATAGAGAGAGAGAGAGAGAGAGAGAGAGAGAGAGAGAGAGAGGCACGGTGGAGTAATGGATAAGGGCTTGAATTGAGGAATCGGAGAGCCGAGTTCGAATTCCAGTCGAATCCATTACAATCACTTACATGCTAATACCCTTGGGAAAGGTGTGAATCCTCTTCTTCTTCCTCCAACTATGGGTAAATAGCAGGACAGACTGGGTTCTATAGCCCTGGATGGCAACTGGTCTAGGAGAAGGACAACTCTGAATTCAAAACCTGCGGAGGGTCGTTTGGGGACCTTGTGGTACTTAGTGCACCAGGTCTCTGTATTCGTCCCTCCAAAAAGTGTGGATGGTCCTGCACGAAACCTTCACCACTATAATCAAATCTCATGTGTTGGTGTCGGGCTCTCAGTTTCTAGGAACTGATCTGCTTGACCCTCATACCAAAAATTTGACATTATTTTAAAATCAATTATCTTGAAAACTACTAAGTCTAGCTCAATGAAATTGAACAGTTTAGGTGTTGAACGTCATAAGTTTATTATGGGACTCATTTCATATGTGCAACCACCTGTGACATGGCACTCGTCAAGTTGGTAGTTAAGCTCTTGCCAAACATACTGTAGCATGTCTCTAGTAACATTATCCAGTGTGGAAGTGATTCTCTGTTTGAGTTCATCAATTCTAGCAGGAAGAGGGGAGACATAGACCACTCCCTTCACATATCCCCTTAAAAAGAAATCACACAGGAACAGGTCCAGTGACTGTAGCAGTCATTTCATCTGGAAACTGTCTTCATCCCCACCACTTTGGGAGTGAATAGCATGGCTCAACCTGAAAACAGAAGAAAAAATAAAATATTAAATATAAAATCTTGATCTGTTTCTATGCATTCTGTGAAAATTTGAGGCTCTTTTAACAAGAATTGCCAAAATTATTGGCTTGTGAAATGATGTCAATTTTGGGGCGACACCCTGTATATATAGTTGTATATATATATTATATCAATAAACCAAGTTAACTTTCTGTAGCTTACATTTTTATTTCTAATAAACGTTTCTGAATAATTTAAAGCAAAATTTATTTAATTATAAATATAATGTAATATACATTTCCAACAAATAAATTTATATAAAAAAATGCATGAAGGAGTACACACACACACACACACACACACACACACACATATATATATATATATATATATATATATATATATATATATATATATATATATATATATATATATATATATTACAGCAAAAAAGCAATATTTACCTCAACATAGAGATAGTCATATGTCAAGCCTTTTTGTACGCATTTATCATCAGCTCCCCTGATGATAGCTGTGCACAGAACTGCTTGAAATAGAATTTCTCTATGTTGAGGTGATTTTTGTTTATTTTGCTGTAAAAAATACATATGCTCTGTTAAAATAAAAATCATCGAGCTCTCTGTGGATCAGTTTTAATAATTAATATTACTAGGATCCACCCAGATTATATACCAACGAATCAATTACCTGTACTATATATATATATATATATATATATATATATATATATATATATATATATAATATTTACATGCATCTAGCTTAATACACACACACACTAGGCTAAAAGTGAAGAATATGCCCACAAAATTTCTTGGAGAAGACTTTTGAACCATCACAGATCAGCAGGTTTACACCCATATCACACCAGTGATCAGTTCTCATATGATTGCTGAAGTTCGGTTCAGTATATTCACATATGGGCAAATACCCTTAGGGAAGGTATGAATCCACCTTTTCTTCCCCAGCTATGGGTTAATTATTATGACTTGTATTAGTAAATCATTATTATGTTACTCACCCAAAAATCTTACAATTTAATATTTTCTGGCTTTAAATAATCTCCAAAAGGTTGATAAGTCATAAAAATTCAGCGAATCAATCATATATATTCATATATATAAGATACACAAAAACAAAAAAAACACAAAATATCTACCTTTTGAAGAGATAGTTTTTCTTCTGTAAAGAACTATCATATATATATATATATATATATATATATATATATATATATATATATATATATATATATATAATTGAAAGAAAAACAGACCACTTTAAGACTTCATTGTAATAATTTATTTCACCAGAGAATTTTATTTTTCCCTGGATCTTCAGACATCATTTTCAAAAGGTGAAACGAAAAATGAAATTAAAATTTACACTTTTGACAGGTAGTATTAAGCTTATATAAGTTAACATAGAAGGTAGCAAAGAATGGTGTTAGTTAATCCTCACTACCGTCTATGTTAACTTATATAAGCTTAATACTGCCCGTCAAAAATCCAGGGAAAAATAAAAGCCTCTGGTGAAATAAATTATTACAATGAAGCCTTAAAGTGGTCTGTTTTTCTTTCAATTATTCGCTCTGAATTAACATTGAGCTCTCAAGATTTCATCCTCCTTGGGATTATCCATACGGATTACCAAGATTTTCGTTACTTATATATATATAGATAGATATATCTCGCTGTCATTTGCCTCTAGCTCCTATTTCTTTTTTTTTAAATTTTTTTTTAATTTTTTATTTTTTTCCCCTCACACTCATTTCCTTTTTCATTGCATATTCTCTGTTTTTTAATTACATTAAAATCTCCCGTACGAAGCCTGAAGAGTGGGAATGAAACCGGTTGCTTCGCTTTTATTCTTTGCTTTAGTATTTTAATATGTCTAGTAATATTAAGCTTAACACCTTCATTTCACACACACACACACACACACACACACATATATATATATATATATATATATATATATATATATATATATATATATATAATTTTTATGTGCACCTAGATTCACACACACACACACACATATTTTAGTAAAACCTGCATATCTTTATATAAGTAAACTGCAAATTTTGAATTCAAGATTTTATGGTTCTTTTTACTTGTATTTTTCTTTCATTTTCTTTTGGTTCTATCATATTCTTTGTTTTCTTTTTAATCCTAAATAAACATTTTGGTTCCATGTTGTTATCTCCAAGTACTGATCTTTTGTCTTTTGCCTGTTCATGTTGATTGTAGTTCCTGCCTGAATTTCCGAAATGAACAAGTTTTACTTTTCTCTATTTGAACTGATATCCTCATCTTGATTGTTTCCGACATTGTAGCCATCGGTCATTGTCAGGTGTCTGTCATATATTTATTGTATAAATATCAAATGTACTTTTGTTTTTTAGCATTTTCAGTCTTTTAGTTGTGATGCCATCAAAATAACTTTCTCTAAAAGTCTACTTCCTGCACACAAAGCATTCTGGGTAATTTGATTTTGTCATATTTATTTCATTGTTACTTTTGATTTTTTTTCTTTTTATGTGCTGTGTCCTTTCAGGACGTAGGTGATCATAGCTCTCCACTTCTTCCTATCCCTTGTAGCCCTCAATAAGTCTTGACCCTTTGACACCTCCCCCAGACCATGTTCTGTCATCTACTTGCTTCAACCCACTAGGTATATCATGTGTTGCTTTCCCTTGTCTCTCTTTACCTCTATTTGACATGTGAGTATCAGATTCTCCAGGCCTTCCTTTCTCATTACATGTCCCAGAAATTTAATCTGAAAATTCTTGGAATTTTTTTTGATTTCTGTTGAGGGTAGGAGTAGGTAAGCAGGATGATTGATAGGAATAAAAAAAAATCAAAATGGCACTTCTTTTACTCTCGTCATTTTAAAGCTACTGAGCAGATTTCCTCGTTTTATTACCATGACTCATATTCTTTTTTATTGCTTCTCTTCAGTATATTATATTTTTATTCACTGACATTTCACACCTGTTGTAACAAGTGACTTTCACTTGGGATCAAGTGACAGCAAGTCTCCCTTATGCTCCAATACTTTCATCAATGTTTTCGTCTGATTTCAGTAATTCTGTTGTCATTTGAATGATTTTCATTTTTCTTTGGATTTCCAATTCTTTGACCTTTTTTTACAAGGTTCTTCAGTACTGTTCAGAGTACTCCATTAATGACAGGCACATCTATAATTTTCTCATTTCTCTGGTAAGGTCCAGATATTTTTTTCTACTTTTCATTAATTTTTTGGCAGGTTTTCTTTTCATTGTTTACAATCACTTGATCAAGTCTCCCACCCTAGGCTGGATGACATCTTTCAAAATCTGTCTTTATTCTGTACAACTTCTTCTAGTTTGAGCATATTATCAATATTATTATGATTATTATTTTCATTTTTGCCCACAAGAATTGTTAATGGGGGTCAAGTGACAACATGTCAAACCAGCAGATATTTTCTTGGCTTTCTCACTGATGTCAACTATTCAATAATTTGAAAGGTTTCAGTTCTTAAATCTGTCACATGGTCTTTACAACTGTGCCTAGTACTCCAATTATTATGAGTACTACTTTCACATTATTATTTCATCAATGCTCCTATATAGCAGTGAATGTTGTTGAGGAGACTTGAGGCAACAGAGATGTGGTTCAACAGACAGAGAATACCATCAACGGAACATGTGAGCAATAAGGAAGTTTTAAGGGAAATGAAAACAAAAAGGAAACAGTTACTTAGAATCAGAAAGAGACA
>OZ038492.1:111500514-111545514 GCA_964036315.1 Acanthosepion esculentum
GTATTCCTAAATTTTACTCCTCTAATCTGCATTAGGCCCTCCCCTGAAAATACAATTTAATTTTTCTGCACCTAAATGGGATAAAAATTCTTGATGTAAAAAAAGTCAGCATTTTTGTTTTGGCTGCAATTGTATCGTTTTATTGTTTCCCAATTATTTTCTTTTTGTTTTATACATCTTCAAATATTTAATGTTTATAAAACTGGGTGTTTTTTTACTGTGAATTATAAACATCACATTTTATCTTAAAAAATAATTTTTGATTTTTAATTTTGAATATCTTTGTAAAATAATCGTATTTGTTTGAAACAAAATGCGCGGCTAATAATGACATTTTTATTGGGTGATGGATATTTTAGGTTTTGGTAATTTGCACAAACAAAAGATGGCATCGCTCTGAATTTAGTTTTTTTTTTTTTTCAACAGTAAAAGGAAAACTTTTTCCTATCCAGTCAACATACCTTGAACTTCACCCCCTCGTCTTATTTTTGGTTGAAGGATTTCATGTTCTATGTCATACTGCTGATAACTCTGTTACGAAATCATCATGTGATGATTTTATAAAAATGAATCTGATCCAATTTTACCGTTTCCCGTGTTTTCATTCATTTGTTTTTTAGTTCCTTAAATAATTTCACTTCAGACAGCAAATAAAACAATGTCTGATACGAACACTTCAAACAAATCAATTTTGGTTTTCTGACGCATCTATTTCTTGACGCATCTATTTCTTGGCATCTTTTGGTCTTGCAACATGCTGGAATCATGTCAGAATTCAGGTAATGTCTAAGGTTGCTAAATTTAAAAATTGTCATCCAATATTTCATAAAGTTTCGTAGAATTAAAACGAAGGAAATTATATTGTAGTGAACAAAACAAGATCTAGATTTAAAATTCTCAGCACTGACTCATTGATTTTGTTAGAAATTAAAAAGGCCCGAATCATATCCTGGAGTGAAATCCCAAATGACGTTTTCAATCCCCACAAACAAATAAAAGATGGGCAAGTTCACCTGTCATCAGAGAGGAGACGAGCGTATTAAAGCGTCCCTTGACAAACGTCAAGCGATCGTTATTATTATCTCTACCTTTCTCCGTTACCTCTTTTATACTTGATAAACGAACGGAACATTTTAAGACTCAGCGATTACTTCAAAGACATTCCCACCCTACCATAACGCTCATACATATACTCATATATATATCATGCTTATATACATCCACTGTGACAGAGAGAGTTTGGGAAACACACAAACACACATATTTTTTATTGAAATTGGAGCAGATTTGAACAGCGAAATTAGATCAGAACAATTTTGTTTACTGAGGGAAATCTGATCTCGCCCATTTGGAATTGGGTCATTAGAAAAGACAATGAAATGATCGAAATAACTTTTGTCGGTTAAATTATGAATAGGGCTGAGTAAGCAAGAAAGGACTTTTGAAATTCCCATGGATTTTGGGTTGACAGCGACACTCATGATAATCTCGGTGCGGACCAAGGGTCGATTTGTGATCAGCCAGGTTTATCTATATAAACGGGCACAGAAATCTGTTGAGAGAGTAGTTGGCTGGTCTGCCGTCGAGTGCAGTCGAGCTGGAGAGAGAGGTCGGAGATTGGGAATGACGTCAGAGGTTGGAGCCAGGCGCCCGCTTAGATATTTTGTTGATATACGTACGAAGAAGCGAATTACTCCTCCAAAGTCTAAGACTACTGCTGCTACTATTATTACTACCATTGGAAACGGAAACGTCGAAATACAATAATTAAGAGTCGCATTTCGTTCTGAGACGATTTCACAACAAGCTAATTACAACCCTCTCTCTCTCTCTTTCTCTCTCTCTCTCTCTCTCTCTCTCCCTCTCTCTCTCTCTCTCTTTCTCTAGTATCCAGTGTATGAGTTTTTACGTCAATTATTTTCATTTCTGTAACCCGTTTCTTTTCTTCACTATTTTTTCTGCTATATAAAAGACATTAACAATTCAACCATTGAATAGTTGTTTGTTCGGCTTACTGCAGATATATATATATATATATATATATTGTGCATTCTAAATTTCTTAGCACAGACTCTCCAGCCGTGTCTACATCTTCAGTCGACCGTGAATAGATGAACATCACTTCTGCTTTCTGGATCAAACCAAACACAACGTGGGCAGGAAGCAGGATTAAACCAGTGGACCGGTCGAATGATCTACGAATGCTCAGGGGACCTACGGCCACTCCCTTAAGTTCGGTTAAGACAGTGTAGACACCTCAACTCAGAGAGTAAGACGTCGGAGGTTGAGGGGCTGGGGCGAAAGTGGTTAGACTGGTAGCCGTCACCAGGATAGACCCGTGGAAATTGCCACGACCGTTTGAAAGAGGAGAGAGGGTTGCATTTGTTTTGTCCAGTCGGTACCAAGTAAGACCAGAAAGGACTCTAGTCTTCGGACTATATTGGTCTAAAAGCGACATAAGTAGGAAAGGAGAAGGAAGCAAAAGAAGGGGAAAAAGAAACAAAACGCGGAGCGGCGGACGCTCATTGCACTTAGATCTGCCAGTAATATTGTTGATCTTGTTTTTGTCGATGTTGTACGCAGTTGAATCACCACCACCGTGTTAAGTATTTTTCCTTTCGTTCTGTCATTGAAAGTGGTAGTTGAGAAGACGCTAGGATGAGCGTAGCAGGATCAGACACTACAGATGACCTTGGGGACGTGGGAGTCAAAGAAATATCGATGGGTTTCAGGAGGCTGATAGGTAGCATGAAGCTACCTACTTATAAAGGAAACCCGGCGGACCTGCACGAATGGATTCTGTCCATTCAGAAGAAGCAGGGGATCTATGGCCTCTCGGACCAAGAAATGGTGCTCCTAGCTTATGACGCTGCAGCGGGGCAAGTGTCCAAATTCATAGGTGGGTGGTACAAAGAAAACCCGGCCCTAACGTGGACCGAGCTTAAATCCGCTCTGGTGCGGCAATACGCAAGTGAACGTACGGCCATTGAGGCAGTCAGGAAATTACTCCGGCTGCAGCAACAAGAAGGAGAGACTAATGAGGAATTGGGGGAAAGAATCGCGGGGCTAGCGACGTTAGCCATCCGGAGTTGGCGACTCGGGACAGTGGTCCCATTCAGGCCTTGTTGGCCGATGTGGATGTGGACGCGCTGAGTGACAGGGACCTGAGGAGCGATGTTCTGAAGCGGGGACCGGTCAGCCTGGCCGCAGCCATAGAGGCAGCTCGGACCAGCGAACGACTCTGGGATAGAATAAGAGGGGGTGTAGGTAGGAACCCGGGGGGAGGGGCAAAGTAATGATGAAAAAGAAGGATCGGGAGCGGATCCAGATACGGGACTCGAAAGAAGTGTTGGAAGATGACTGGAAGGCTGAAGGAGTTCCCAATAGGAGAGCCTGGGATCTATGTTATGGGTTTCACAAGCCCACACCGGGCCGATATGGGCTGGTTTCCTGGACTTGCAAGTATGGTGGGCATCGGGATCGTGACTGTCCGACAAACTATGGCGGCGACCCAAGGTCTTTGAGGCCGAACTGCACGATTTGTGGCGAGTTCGGGCACAAGGCTCGATGGTGTACGGCAGAAGGAGACCGTAAACTGGCGATAAAGCGAGTAAATACGCTGGTGCCCCCTACCGAGAAGGAAAAGGGTCCGGGAAACGCTGATGGGTTACCCGTGAAAAAGTAAGAGGTAGGGTGGCCCCAGTGCAAGTAAGACCTCTGAGATGCTGGGCATGTGGTGTGGTTGGGCACTTTTCGGCCAGCTGTGGAGGAGCGGGTCACCTGAGATGAACCTGTCCTCGCAGGAGAAAGATGAACCACACTGAACGGAACAACCCTAACTTGAATAGAGGTGAGAAATGGGTTGCTAGTCCGAGAAAAGAGAGGCATTCGAGCTCTACCCCACCCAGGAGGGCCCCTAGACAGAAATGGGAGCCACTGGAAAAAGTTGAACTCCTGTCACCGACCCCTATGTCTCGGTTGTCGAAAAGGGAGAGAACATACGGGAAGGAGAAAGGCACAGGTATACCGTTTGCTGAAGGAAGTGCCAGACTTCATCTATAATGTGTTGCTGGGAGACAAGAAGGTGAAGGCCCTTGTCGATACTGGAGATTCAGTGTCACTGGTTAGCTCCAAGGTCTTTTAGACAGTTGGGATTGAAAACGAAGCTTAGTCCCGTCGATCTACTAATAAGTCAATCTGATAGTAGCAGTGTAAAGATAGAGGTTATGACGTGGCTATCTTTCCAGTTGGCAAGAACCAGAGGTAAACTTAAGGTTTATGTGGCACCTGTCTTGTGTGGTGAGCTAATTTTGGGGAATGACTGGCTTAGGCAGAATAAGGCACAGATCCGTTTCAACCCCGCCACCCTAACATTGAACGGGGTAAGGATACTGTTGGGAGAGGATAATGATGAACAATTGCCAGTGGTGGCCCAGACAGATATAAAGCTACCCCTAGGACTACTGTATCTGGGAAGGGCAAGATTATAACAGAAGGAGTGCTGAACAGTGACCTGTACCAAGTGTTCCCTACTGATAGGTATGATAATAGTGAAGGGGAAATAATCGTGTGTGATTCGTTCCCTTACTGTTAACCAATACTGCCAATAAAACTATTAAAATAAAGCAGGGAGAGGAGCTGGCACAGGAGTGCCTAGTGAAAGAAGTCGAACAGGTGAGAGTATGGAATGAGAATAGGCCTGGGAATAAGACAGGTAGCGATGAAATAAGGGATGAAGATATAACAGCCCCTGAGTGTTATAGGAGAAAATTGAGGGGGTTGCTGAATGGTAATCGGGAGGTAATAGCCATTACTGATAAGGGACTGGGACAGACGGAGACAGTTGAAATAGACATGGGTAATCACCCACCTATTAAGTTAAGACCGTATAGGACCCCAATCCACAACAGAAAATTAGTAGAGGATGCAGTGAATGAAATGATGGAATCAGGGATGATCGAAAGATCCAAATCTCCCTGGAGTTTTCCAATAGTAATTGTTGAAAAGAAAGATGGAGGGCATAGGTTTTGTGTGGATTTTCGTCAATTAAATGCCATTACGAAACCGCTGGCAGTGCCTCTCCCTTTGATTGATAATATTCTAGCTCTTTTAGGAAAGTCTAAATGTTTTTCCACCTTGGATTTGAGGTCGGGATATTGGCCAGTGATATATTGGCAGGTGGCACTTACCAAAAAGGACCAGGAAAAGACTGCTTTTACTTGCCACATGGGTTTCTTCAATTTTAGGGTTATGCCGTTTGGGCTGGCAAACGCCCCGGGTGTATTTAGTCAGTTAATGTCCATCGTATTGAATGGCACTGAAGCATTTGCCATGGCGTATCTAGATGACATCATGGTGTTTTCAAAATCACCAGAGGAGAATTTTGAACATTTGCAGAAGGTGTTCGATAGGTTAAGAGAACATGGATTAAAGTTAAAATTATCAAAGTGTCAGTTTATAAAAGGAGAGACAAAGTAATTAGGTTTTATCATAAACAAAGAAGGAATAAAAACGGATTTAGACAAAGTAGATGTTATAAGAGCCATGCCCGCACCGAAGACCGTAAGAGAGATTAGGGGATTTATTGGAGCCATCGGATATTACCGGAGGTTCATACCAGCATTTAGTCGGCTAACAGGCCCTCTAATATCTCTAACTAAGAAGCATGCTAGGTTTAAGTGGACCGGGGATTGTCGGCGTGCATTCGAGGCATTTTACGCTGGTGAGGAGGAGGATTCAAAGAGCCCAGAAAAGGCGAAACGATAAGGTAAATAAAAATAGAAAAGAAGTTTCCTTCCAGATAGGTGATCCAGTGTATTATAAAATACACAGGAGAGAAGGTAAATTGGACCAGAGATGGAGTCCAAACTATAGGATCGTAGAGTAGACTAGTCTGGTTTCCTTTTGGATCTGGGACCAATTGACCAGACAGGTAAAGAGAGTGCATGCGAATGATATAAAGCTAGCTGAAATAGCAGAATGGAAAGGAACCGAAACAAAAACTCAACTGAAAAGATTGAGGGAAACTACGTTGGTAGAACCCCAAGGGTTAGAGACTGAGAGTGAAAGTGAAGGGAGTGAGGAGATTGAAATTAGCCCAACTACACTTCGAAGTCTGAGGGAGGTAAGTCGGACCCCAGCGGGACATTCTGAGGAAGCAGGGATTGATTCTAACCTTAGGGAAGCAGAACTGAGTGAATGGGAGGAAGAGGATGAAATTCCGTTAGCTCAACTGCAGAGTAAATTGCGGGCTGAAAAAGCACCTAGTGTTAATGAAGAATTACCACTAAAACGGCGATTGAGGGGAGCAGTACAGCCCGAGCCCAAGGATTAAGTGAAACCAGTACATTGACTGTGGTGAACGAGTGACGGTCTGGGACTAACTGTGCATTTATCATCAGTGCTGGTGAACTGTGTGGACGGACCCCATGCACGCACGGTGCTGGTGGTGTGTGTGGGTCGGTGCTTGAGGTATCGCTCTAAGATGTAACCACCCGCTAAAAACAATAAGAGAATGATTGAGTAAGGCGAATTATTGCAGACATGGACGAGTGGAAGCTCGTGGTACTGACGATGCTATTTGTGGTAGCTAATACCTGGGAACACAGTGAGAATACTGTATTTAAGAAGACTAGCGAAGTGATTATAACTAGATCAAAGTGGTTGATAACTTTGATGATAGACCTGCAGCCGTATGATAAGTTACTGGGTCAGTTGAAGGCCGAAGTGGACAAACTAGATACAGCCAGGACCCAAGTCACCGGGGACTATTTACAGACTCCGGAATACCACCGTATATTATACCCCTTAGCTCAAGAATTCATAATACGTGAGAGACAATGGAAGGATATGAGTTACTATATGAAAGTTGTTACAGACCAGGCAAAAGAGGGCAGTATTACCTATAGTGGGAAAGGCATTAAGCGTGTTGTTTGGTAGTCTCCGAAGGCGAAGTGAGAGTAATTAAGAGGAAATTAGAGGCAGTAGAACAGAGACAACAAGCAATGGCTCAGTCGGTTAGAGAGAGCGTATCTATACTCAATGTTACTAGGCTGGAATTGGCTAAGGTTAGAGGGAGTATCAATTGGTTGATTTCTCAGCAGAAGAGAAGTTTGAAGAGAATGAGGCTTTGTTAGAGCTGGTAGGAACGAATGCCAGTGGATGGACGGGATTGTAGGAATTCATTGTAAGAGAGATTCCTAAGATGCCGCTAGAAAAGATGCAAGCGTTGTTTAAGCCAATCGATAAGATTGATCTTGGACGGTTGAAGTCGATATTAGATAAGATAGGTACGCCGAATTCGAGCTGGAGAGAGAATTTGGTTGCTATAATAACCTGGCCGACCGTTGTGGGAATTATACTAATGATAGTCGTGGCCTTGCTAGTTTGGTGGTGGCTGAAGAGGCGTGCGATGTTGTCGACCAGGAAGAATAAACTGGCACGGGAGTGCATGAGTGAAGGAGGGATTCCAAGTTAGTGCACTTTACCAAGGTAGGTCCGACCCGAGTGATATTGAAGAATAGTCCACGATTGTCGTGGAAGGACCTGAACCAAAAAAAGATTCAACAAAGCCTGTTGTGAAGGCGAGAAAAAATCGGAGGGACAGGTTTACGGAATAAATCGAATTTTTTTTTAATTTTTTTTTTTTTTGTAATAAGACTGAAATAATTAGTAAGGAGTGTTGCGAACTCCAATAATTGAAAAAAAAGAACATTCGAACTAGTGAACTATGTGAAAATGTTCTACTGCACAAGATCACCACACCAGTGAAATTTAACCGAAAGTTGCATGTACATATGTATCGTAAGGACAATGAAAATGTAAATGGGCATAATGAGCCTTAAGAAGAACTGAGGACTCTATCTTTGCATGTTGGAAGAGATGTATATGTAGACCCTAGACAGAAGCATGTTGGACTGGGTTTTTTTCATATTTTGTTGATAGGAAAGCTCGTGTGTCATTTACTAGTAAATGACAGATGGGTAGGGGAGGAAATGTGACAAAGAGAGTCTGGGAAACACACACACACATATATTTTTTTTTATTGAAATTGGAGTAGATTTGAACAGCGAAATTAGATCAGAACAATTTTGTTTACTGAGGGAAACCTGATCTCGCCCAGTTGGAATTGGCTCATTAGAAAAGACAATGAAATGATCGAAATAACTTTTGACGGTTAAATAGGGCTGAGTAAGCAAGAAAGAACTTTTGAAATTCCCATGGTTTTGGGTTGACAGCGACACTCATGATAATCTCGGTGAGGACCAAGGGTCGATTTGTGATCAGCCTGGCTTATCTATATAAACGGGCACAGAAATCTGTTGAGTTAGTGGTTGGCTGGTCTGCCGTCGAGTGCAGTCGAGCTGGAGAGAGAGGTCGGAGATTGGGAGTGACGTCAGAGGTTGGAGACAGGCGCCCGCTTACATATTTTGTTGATATACGTACGAAGAAGCGAATTACTTCTCCAACATCTAAGACTACTAATGCTACTATTATTACTACCACTGGAAACGTCGAACAAGCTACAATAATCAAGAGTCGCATATCGTTGTGAGACGATTTCACAACAAGCTAATTACAAATCTCTCTCTCTCTCTCTCCCCCTCTCTCTCTCTCTCTCTCTCTCTCTCTCTCTCTCTCTCTCTCTAGTATCCAGTGTATGAGTTTTTACGTCAATTATTTTCATTTCTGTAACCCGTTTCTTTTCTATACTATTCTTTTTCTGCTATATAAAAGACATTAACATTTCAACCATTGAATAGTTGTTTGTCCGGATTTCTGCAGATATATATATATATATTTTGGTGCATTCTAAATTTCTTAGCACAGACTCTCCAGCCGTGTCTACATCTTCAGTCGACCGTGAATGGATGAACATCACTTCTGCTTTCTGGATCAAACCAAACACAACGTGGGCAGGAAGCAGGATTAAACCAGTGGACCGGTCGAATGATCTACGGATGCTACGGTCATTCCCTTAAGTTCGGTTAAGACAGAGTAGACACCTCAACCCAGAGAGTAAGACGTCGGAGGTTGAGGGCCTGGGGCGAAAGTGGTTAGACCACACATACGTTCCTGCTTACGTACACCTAAACTCATTCTTACAAGGACTACTACGAACATTTTGACGACTTTGTATCAACCAAAAATAATACATTAATTTTTTTTGTAGAGGCCTTAATTGATTTTATATAAATTTGTTGTTTCACTTTATAATTTGATTTTCTTATTTAAGACCCCTCTTATGGTGGGCTATCTAACTGACAAGGCCAAATGAGACTAATCTGTTTCGACACTTCACTATAACTGATAACCCACTATAATAAAAACCTGAAAGAGTAATGACAACGCAGAAGAGGAATTGTCAATCTATTATCAGTGACAGAAAGCCATGTAACTCATTAATCTTTAGCCTTGACCAGGTTGGAGATTAGTCAAGGGATAATGTAAATTTATCTCTTTAATTCATGCAAAAAAAAATAGTGACTAGTAAATATCTGAAGCTGCATTTATTTATGCTTGGGCCCTTCTTTCCTGCATTTTCGTGGAAGTGTTTAGACTTTGTCTTTACATTTTATTTCCTAATAAAACAAAGACTGCTATCAACCATAAAATATGTAGGGGGTTATAATAATTATAGACCCAGTAACATTTATACAAAAAAATACTCATAAAAATGCGAAACAACAAGACATGGAAACAACAAAACTAGTATTATTTATTATATGGTTTATATGTTATGTTGGAAAAATGCAATACTGAGTAAAATTGTGAGTTTAGAGTCAAATATCGATCAAATATGGATTGGAATCCGGTCAAATGATAAGATAAAGAATAGGTAAAGCGTGTACAGTTTTTTTTTTATAGATTTGTGCAATGAATGTCCAGATTTTGTCGGAAAATACAAGAAGTATCTAAGGTTTCTTACCTCGAATATTTGTTGAGTGCTAAGAGATAAATGTTACTATTATGTCTTGAAAAAGGAAAAGGAGACGAATTTTTTGTTGACTCACATGTTCACGGCCTGTCAGTGTTCACTACTTGTCCAATAGTGAGTATGTCACGTGTTTGTGTGTGTAGAAGAGAAAAGTGGGGTCGGTTCTCGTTGGTTTAGAAAGAGTGAATTAATGACAATTATAATTGTTGTTATTATTTTATCATAATTATTTTTGACATTATAATTAATTTTTATTTATTTAATTTTTATGAACATGATACATGACTGACGTGGCAGATTTTTTCCCGCAGTAGATTGCCATTTTCTCTGCCGTAGACCAGTTGCTATAGCTCCAAAGCTATAGAACCCGGTCTCTCCTTCAATTTACCCATAGCTGGTGTGTGAGAAGTAGAGGAATCATACCTTTCCCAAGGTTATTAGCACGTCAGTGAATGTAATGGATTTAATTGGAATTCGAACTCGGCTCTCCGATTCCTCAATCCGAGCCACTATCCATTATAGTATACTGCAAAACAGTTGGTAATTACGTGCGGTAAGATGCGGCGAATAAATAGTGAGGATTTTTTCACATTCAAGATTTTCAATCTTCAATCTTTGCACATGTGATCATTACTGTATAAAACCGGAAAACTACCCATTGGCGATTGACTAAAGTGGATTTCTTTTCCTTCAAAGCGGTGTTTAAACACTTTCCTGGTTGATAATGAAGATTTGCCGCAAATCGGGACCTTGACTTGTAGCAGCCCAAATTAGGCCAAGGCAACTTGGTCAAAGATTTTCCAGAACTTTCCATGGATAGCAATCCACCTGAGTCTGGACAATTTCCTCACAAATAAAAGGAGGACATGAACCAATAGAGTTGTGTTTCTACAGAAGTATACTGGAAATACGATGGCCGGAACATGTGAGCAACGAGGATGTTCTCAGGAAAATGACAACAAATCGACAATTATATTTAGAAACAGAAATGAACGCTTGAAATTTCTGAGACATGTGATGAAGAAAGAGGGCTTGGTGAATTTGACACACATATTGAAGGCAAGATGGGCTGAGGGGAGCAGCAAGAAACCTACCTAACAAGATTGTAAAAATGGATAACAAAACAGTGACTGGGAGGGATAGTTAAGAAAGAACCATTGCTAATGAGCATAACACGAGGAAAGGTTTAAGGAAAATAGAAGCAAAGAGGACATTTATACTTAGAATTAGAAAGAGACAGTTGAAATGTCTGGGACATATTATGAGGAAAGAAGACTTGGAGAAATTGTCACTCATAATACATAATGAAGGCAATAGGGTCAGAGGAAAATATCGAGTAACTTACCTAACAGGGATTAGGATGGATAGGAAGTTGTGGAGGACCATGACCATACATGTCTTAAAGAGAAACGTCGCATAAAAGAAGAAAGAAAAATACTGCCCGTGTCGCTTTGTATATTTTTAAAGTATAAATTTTTCATAATTATTTTAAAATGATAATTTTAAAAAAATGATAAAATACTTTCATGAGAATGAAAATACACCCTTGTGCAAATTAATTGAAACAATCGCTTTCACTATACGGTCAATTTTAGACCCATTGGAGTAACAGGATGTAATCGACTTCTATTTTTTCCTCAGACACTCATACACAAGAAAGCTAAGTATTTCAAACTATCTTCGTTTAACCTATGCAAACCATTTATCCTGTCGCAGTTAGCTCCTCCTCAGTTTCCTTAATCCTTCAACAGGGGTCTCTCTCCTCTGGCTATAAATACTGGCTGACCCTTCTCTCTATCTCTCTTTTTCGACCCAGGCCTTGAGCCGCTACCTCGCACGGAGACGAGGTAAAATCGTTCTTTTTCCACTTACACCAATTTGTGACCTCTCACCGATACAGCGTTTCCCATATTCTGGGAACACGCTAAGGACAATACACGTACGTACGACACTCAACACAAAACACACACATAACTTCTCCATACAAACACTCTGTAACTTGTCATGTCTTCATGTATTAATATATTTGTTTACCCATAATATATATTTGTTGCATACATGTATATCGGTCTTGTTTGTTTTCTTTTGTCTTCTTTGGACTTCATTAAAGTCCAACATTCCTATGTAGCTGGACCGGCTAGCAGGAAATCTTAACCCAGAGATATCTCATCACATTTCACCCCACGGTCCGCTACAATCCCATCAATGAGCACTGAACTCTCTTACCTTTTTGTCTTAAACTCTTTTTAATATTATTTTGTGTCAGATTATTTGACCCGTTGCCTGAACATATATTAGAATTCAACGTGAGAACCACTACTCCAATGTTTCACAAGTTCACGTGCTAGCCTCTTTTTGGATCTTTGCCCCGACTTTCATCCCTGCTTTCAAATCCGGCTCTCAAATCCTTCTTCCTTATTAGAGATAAGAATATATTTTCTAACGGACGAGAGAGCTGGAAAATACAAAAAGGAATTTGACCATCCCTGCCCTGACCATGGTTCCATAAAGTCGGGGGTAACGCTTACAACTTGTCGGACCCTTGCTTCCAAAAAACCAGCGCCCAAAACTTTGATTCTTATCAGAAATAAGACTATATTTTCTGACGAATGGGAGGACCGGGAAAGTGTATAAGCAATTTTGGAGGGAAAAGTCCCCCATATTTCTGCGCCTTCTAATCTCGATAAATACCGAGAATATGTGCCTCTTTGGCAGTGGGTATTTGACATCGTCTGTGATAACATCAGGTCGGCGACAGTAACACCTTCAGAACCTGTTTCAAGGAAGAAATCTACATGCTGGGTTCTAAAGACAGAACGGCGACCCTGTTCTAAAACTACTCGAGATCTGCTTCCTAGAACCTTAAAAAATTCATGTCATCGGCCTACGAACTCACTCAACTACAAACTACGAATCTTCCGATTGTTTCTCCCTCAACAAGAGCTCTGAAGAAATCTTATGTAAATGTTAACCCCTTAAGAATAATTTACTTGCTTAAAAAACTTTTAGGTGCCCAGAGAAATATTTTGAGCAAGCCTATACATAAAGACTTTTTCTTCTTTTAAGTTAAAGGAATTTTCTTCTCCCTTTTCTTTCTCTCATATTTTGTATATATCTCTTTACATTTTTTTTGTGTATGTACATAAACATCTTCTATTGTTACACCCCGAGCATAAATTTGAATCTTTATTCTTCCTCCTAAAAGAGAGAATTGTCTGCTGTAAGTTATGAAACTGTCGTTGCTTTTATTGATTCTGTCACCTTTGACCATAACCCTTTCATGTGGGAAAGTCGGGAGAAATTTCCCACACATTTCCTCTTCATGACAATACGTTGAAACTACAGACTTTAAGAATTCCGATTGATTATCCTGAAACGAGCAATATGCCTTTCATACTTTAGAATTCCGCTACCACTTTTTTTTTATCAATGTCGATTTTGGGGCAAAAAGCGGATCACAGAGCTAATCCAGCTTCATATATATTTTCAGAAAACCTCAACTTCTAATTGGTCAGTTAATATTAAAATCATGTTCTCAACTACGTCCGAATAACATCTATAGAGGACCGTATGTGTTTGTGTGTTGTTTAATTAGAAACACATGCTGTTTATTCCTGCTAGAACGTCCAACTACAAGAAAATGACGGACTCAAGTTGAGTCCAACCGAAGATGTAAAGAAAACAAACAAGACCGATATATGTCAACAAATATATGTATTAAACAACAAATTTATAAGTGACAAAGACATTAACATTTGTGTTTGTGTGTGGACGTAAAGAGTTTGTATTTTGGTGAATGTTCATACGTCCGTGTATGTGTGTTTCATGGCGTTTTCCCACAAGTGGGCGAAAACGCGGATCTCTGTGAGAGATCATATTTTTAAATGTGTCCGCTGAAATGAAAAGTGAAAAAGAAAATGAAGCAAGAAGTCGCCCAGTATTTATAGTGTAGGGAGAGCGACCCCTAGTGAGCAATTAGGGAATTAAGGAGGAGCTAACTCAGATTACACATCGACCTAGTTCCTGACCTGACGAAAATACATTTTCCGCCCAAAATCAGAAATGCTTTTCGGAGCCTGTCACGTGACTAGAAGACATATAAATAGAATGTACAAGTGAACCTCGCTAGTGACAATTTACTAACGATTAACATTTGCTAAACTAGTTCACGACGCTTGTATCATTAATGCTGTGAAGTACAAAGTTAAAATTTTAAGTTCTTCAACATGAAATATCTTCACTGTAATTTAAGTTAAAACATTCAACTTAATGGAATCGTCCATATTTTCTACTCACCGCCGAATAAAATGCACTCTTCTATCAAAACCAGTTTTAGCCAACCAACACCTCACATTGCAAATCTCGACTTTTCATTGGTTGAGACAACACCAAAATGTGTAACAATTGTCTAAAACCTATTTTTGCGCCCAGTTCTCTGGAGCCTATTTTGGATTCTAAAAACAAATAAAAAGGACCATTTCGACCCAATTCACCAGTCAGCCACTTAGCCTCAGAGAGAGGCCACACGAATCCATGCGTGTCACTATACTGACCTAAGGAACTTTTCGCGCGTTAACTACTGACTCAAATATCAACATTATTCTCTCAAACTTGACTTACAACTTTCTAAGAAAGGTTTTCTTACACACTACCAAAATAGAAATTGTACTTAGCAAAAGATAAATACAGAACAATCCAAGGTAAACAACTCTAGAAAATTTAAGACATTTATACTCTACTTTAATCACGCACACAAACTACACTAATTTCTGTATAAGTAATATTTTTTCCATTTTACTCCATTTGACCTGTTCTTAAACACATGAACAATTACGAACTGTAAATCAATAAGACATCAAATTTATACATGGTCAATTCTTGAATTAACAAACTACAAGTTCTCTAATTGTATATAAATTGTACATAAATGTCTGTTGTTTTTATTGAAACCTTAATTACCGTTGTTTCTTATTCAATTGCCTTCTGATTGATTCGTTTTGAATGCCTATATTCTATATTGTTGTGGATTAATATGGTGAACAGGCCCATAATCTAGCCATCCTAATGTTTTAACCTTCTGATAACAAAATCAAACTCATAGCAATCCCAACAAACTAAACCACTCACTAACCAAATTTTTCTGGAATTTACTGAAAAAAACTATTCAGTCACACTATTGAATCTTACGAAACTTAATAACAAATATTACGAACATTACATTACAAATATTCAACTACAAGCAACGAAACCTAATTAAACATTACAGAATATTCACTCCTTCAACTTTTCTGAAGCTAAAAGTTTGTCAACATATTTTCATCTTTATAGAATTCTTTCAACTTTGTCACAGTGAACATTTTGAGCGCCAATTCATTCAACTTTTTATGAGGTCAGATAAAAATATTTCATTAGTAAAAACTTTAATTCCAGTCAAAGGGAAGTAACTCGTATTAACTATTCATGTATATTATTTGTTCTTGTTATAAAAAGTTATTTTTTTGTGTTTTTTCTCTTGTTGCATTTTGTTTGCTTACACATTCGTAAAGTAAAAAATGTACGAGTTGATTCTCTTCTTGATCACTTCCAGTACCCAATTCTATGCATTATATGTTGCAATAAACACAATGTCGAAATACATTTTTATTTCAATAACAACTCTTTGTTCACTTCTGTATCGTATTCCTTAGTTACAGCGCCAATTTTAAGCTTTTGTAACGATCAGTTTTTTGGGGGCCGTTTTTCATCTTTTTATCACTAAACGTTAGAATAGAACCTATTGATGGCGATGAAAAGCATCAGGAATAAAAGAAAAGAAAGTCTATTCAAAAATCAAAACTGTTTCAATTTGAATGGAAAATTTCAAATCAATATGATTTCTCATCTTCTTCATGAGTACGTGTTTCTGATCATGTCGATCACATTTGTCTTTTCGCCAACGCCCACAGAGCCGACCTTTTATACTGTATTTATGCTGATCTGACTTTAGATATTGACTAAATATGCGCTTCGCGAAGGCTACATACAGTTTTCAATTCAGACATGTTCTTCTTCTAGACTGCCATGATTAAGAATTTATTACCGACAAAATTCCAGGGGGAAGTTACTCTATGCTTAATACAAAGTTACCTCCCTTGATAATACAAATTTCTTTTAGAATATTTTAAGAGGCGCATGTTCAATTTTGAATATCAAGTGATAATTAAATAATACGAATACCATACCCCTGTGAAAATAACGACTGTCCTCTCTGTCCCATAATTAAATAAAATGACAAAATGGCCTAGCGAGGGAGTGTGGGCTTGAGTAAACTAATCCCTTTTTTTACAGCGTCAGCAATCGTAATTGAAAAGCTCTTCCATTGTAACGCTTGACAAGGGTCAGTCATTATATTCCTTTCATTTAAAATTTAATTTGATGTATATGTTATATAGCTAAATGGCATAGCGCATCAGGCTATGTGACGGTTCCGTGTAGGATACAGGTTCGATTCGTGTCGGACGAACACATATTTTCTATGGAATTTCTCGGACGTTCAGGTCGGTAAACCTTGTTAATACTGTTTTTTTTATAAATAGAATATTTACGTAAATATTTGCATGTATAAAAATAACGTATAAACAGTGTGTGTGTGTGTGCGTGTGTATATATATATATATGTATATATATAACTGATAGAGATATCACCTTAATTATCAATTACAACTAGAAGTAAACTTATATTTTAAAATAAAATTTTAGTATTTTAATGTAAATTCTATGAATATTTTTCTAATCGTCTATTTCATATTAAATCCCCAAAATTTTTGCAATAAAGTTTTTAAAAACAACTTAAATCGCTAACAAACATCAAATTAAATCCCTTATAGACTGTTTAAACATTCAAATTTATATCAAACATTATAATATTTATGAACTCTCAAAGCAAAACAACAGCGTCTATTTCGGGCCGCTCGTTCCAAAGAAAGTTAATGACACTTTCTCTCATGACTTCTTTCTCTCTTTTTCTCTTTATGTCTTTTTCTCCTCTACTCGTTACATATCAATATATAACTTCCGTTAAGTTAACCGATTTAATGTATCAATGTCTTGACTTCCTCAAACAATATTAAATTTGAAAGTATATAAAATTAACATCTAACTCAATCATGTCTCTCTCCCCCCTCACTTCCTCACTTCGTTAATTTACATATACGTAGTACTGCCCGTCAAAAATGTGTAAATTTCTTTTCATTTTTCGTTTCAACTTTTGGAAGTAAAGTCTGATGATCCGCGGTCCTTTAAAAGGGCTGTGGTGAAATAATTTATTACATGGAACCTTAAAGTGGTCTGTTTTTATTTTTATTTAAATTATTAGCTCTGATTTACATTGAGCTCTCCGGATTTTATCCTCCTTGGGTCTACCCATACGGATTATCTAGTTTTTCGTAAACTATATATATATATATATATATATATATATATATAATTATTTTTTATTTTAAAAATATGATTCCATCGTTACACAAGAATTACCATGTTTCAGACATGGTAATTCCTGTGTAGCGTCCAACCATATTTTTTAAATAGAAAATAATTATAAAATTCTGCTCTATTGTTTTTGTATCGAGCACTGTTTTTTTAAATAATAAAAGTAATTACTAAGAACACCGAATTGTAAATCTTACTGCTCTTTCTTATCACACACACACACACACACACACACACACACACACACACACACACACACATATGTGTATATTTGCATGTGTGCGCAGATATATATGCGTGTTTGCATGTATGTACGTGTACGCGCGTGCGCGCGCGCGCGTGTGTGTGTGTGTATGTGTGTGTGTGCGTGTGGTTTGGTTTATGCGGATTCTCGTGTACAATTATACACTCGATTTGGTGCCTTTTTAAACATTTACAAATACACGTACACGAAGAATAGACATATGAGCACTGAAGAATACGGGCATATACACGCATTCATGCATACTGGGAAGAGAGAAAACATACACACACACACACACACACACACACACACACACACACACACACTCACAGACACACTCACACACTCATTCACCACTCATTCACCCACTCACACACACACACACTCATTCACAGACACACACTCACTCACTCACCCAGTCACTCACCCACACACACATACACACACACACTCATTCACAGACACACACACTCTCACTCACTCACCCAATCACTCACACGCACTCACACACACACATATGTGAAAACTGTGTGTATATAAATATAAATATATATATATATATATATATACATATATACATATATATATATATATATGTGTGTGTAATATATTATATATATTATTATTTATATATTATATGCGCTGTACTTATTGGAAAGCGCTCAATATCAGTGATAGAGCTAACATATTTGGTTGGATTGATGTGAGTTTGTGACCCTGGATTTCATGCACTTTGCGATCGTCAGACAAACTGATTAATTTTTTTTTAAATTTTGGATTTCTGTAGATTGCGTGTATTGGTGTTATTATGGAAGTGGGGGGGTCGTCGTCGTGATGTCAGTCATGCTAACGCAAACATAGATACATGTCCGTACACCCATTGAGGTACGCAGACACACATACACACTCGCTCGCCCATGGTCACGAACTCACATCAATCCAACCAAATATATATATAAAATATCAATTGATAATTAATAGGGATAATTCCAAGGAACACATTAATACAAAGAGAGCTCAATGTAAGAACAGAGCAATATAATAATGTGTACAGCCAATCATTAAAAATCCATTCAGTTATAATTTATTTAATGAATATACAAATATTCATCTCTTCAGATGGAAGTTTTTTTTAATAAAGAAAATATAATTTTCCTTTAATAAATAAAAAAGAAAAGGAAAAAAATTCCTTATCTTTTTTTCTTTTTTCCTCTCCCTTTTCCTATCGTCTGGATAAATTGACTCCATTTATTTAAAAAAAAATCTTTGGTCTGAAGAGATGAATATTTGTATATTATATATTAATAACCGAATCTACATTTATGACGAACGCCAGGAATTGACAAAATAAGTTCGTTTGGGCATTTTCCCTCCTGTTTGTGATTTTTAATTTTATTACCGCGTTTCATGAGATGAAATTTCGATTTTTTTAAATACATGTATCCTCCGGTGCCACTGTTTGCTAGCTCAAGTTCCTTGACTTAAAAAAAAAACTGCGGCAAACCACGTGACTTTCTAGTGAAAGAAACACCCGACTTTCTAGTGAACGAAAAAATTATTTACGTCTTAACAAGGGAGATAACTAGACAAACAAATCTAAGTGGGGTAACTTTTAAAACGCATCACGATAAAATGAACGATAAGCTCGTCAATAATAAGAAATTAAAATGCTTCATCTAAGAAATTCAGGCAGCATTTACAGTAAAGAAAATGAAAAGATACTGCCTAGGATATGCAAATAGGTATGGTGTTTCATGAGTAGAAACATTACTTGAAAGGTGTGATGTTTTCTCTTCAATACTTGATCGATAACATTATAGCTAAGGGATGGCCAAACTTGCTTAATGTAAGAGCCACATACCATAAAGTTCAGATGTTTAAGAACCGCAACATATGAACAAAATTTACACAGACGTTTTTTGTTACATACACATTTTGTTATAGTTTCTATAAATATTAAGAAATACATGTCTACTATAATATTTATTCATGTTTTTTAAACTGATTATTTTTATTGGTTTCAGTAATCACAAAGTACCCATATATATAACAAATGTTTTCGAAATCTTGAGTGATGACTGCTTAATATGCGGCTCGGCCAACATATTTCGACAAGCCGCATATTAAAGGTCAAAGAGCCGCATGTGGCTCACGAGCCGCAGTTTGGCTACCCTTGTTATAGCTTATTTAAATAAATAAATAATATTTCGTTCACACTAGAGTCGTTTCATTTGAAAATTCTCGACAAGGCACGAACAAAAATTGAAACAATAATTGAAATTCAACTGTAATAAACAATTCAGCTAGCAACTTCCCCGATAAGTTGCTATAATTTGAAAAGAAATGCCTTTCTTAAATTTACGGATCAATCAGAACGGCTCTTAAAAATAAATTATCTGATCTAGCGATTGGTAAAACAAGAACTGAGTCTGTTCTTTCGTCTCTTCAAGCCGTAGATACACACACACACACACACACACACACAAACACACACACACACACGCACACACACACACATTATATATATATATATATATATATATATATATATATATATATATATATATATATATATATATATATATGCAGCAAATTCTCTTTTACGCATGTCTGATTAAATAAATTACAAACATAATGTCTGCTTATTTTTAGCATAATCCGTTCATATTCACGGATATTTTTCCGTGTATAACAATCAAATGATGCAAGAAATGCACTGTAACAGTGAAAATCAGTTTCACCTCTGATGATGATCTCAGAAAGAGATAGAAAGTACTTGGCAAATAAAAGTGATTTTCACTGTTACATTACAATATATTTTTTTAAATTTTATTTCAGGAAAATTAGCAAATTTTAAGTTAATTAATATGATTTGAAACAAAAAATGTCTACACCGCTGACACAAAAAAAAAAAATTTCGAACGTGGTTGAAATGATTAAAAAATTAGAATTAACTCAATAATTTATGAAATGCTATTAATTTTAAAAAATTTTATAGTATTTTAAATTTTATTATATTTTCAGAAAACATCTTCAATCGTAAGGTTAAATATCTAAAAAAAATCAATATGTCGATGGAGACGTGAGAATAACAAGACCACGTGGTTGTATAGAAATTTTATGCTATAAGTAATATTCGTTTCAGAACAGATTACATTTTCTAATTTTCCGCAAATAACATTTTATTTTTTGCAAGATTTTTAAAACCGAGAATTAACTTTTGTTTACAGAGCTGCCAAAAATGGTAGTTTCGATTGTTTTTTTCTTTAAAAAAAACATTCTAATTTCTATTTGAAATACACCACAGTATTTTGCTTTCTGGAATTAGAAAATTTAATCATTTAGCTTTAAATAGAAGCTAAAAAGAAAGCTTCAAGAATAATTTTTAATTCATGAAAATACATTTAAACCTTAAGTATACCGAATTATTAGAGATACCTAAATAATTTTAGATAATTTGGCTTTAAATTTACTATAGTTACCGCTCTTATTTTCTGATAATGTCATGTATGGGCGTCTGTATTTAAATTCATCAGACCGACAAATTCAAAAAGCTTTTAGAATTTGTAGGTCTAATGAATTGGATCGTGATTACGATTCCAATGTAATAAATTATAGCCATAGAATATTAGTGTTTCAGCCTTTTATATTATATTCTTGCTCTGTCTTGGATTCTATCCTCTTGGAAATATGTATCTAATAATGGACTTTCCCGTCGGCTTCGACGTATGAGGATCTGACAGCTTAATTGATTCAGTTATGAAATTTTGTGCGATAATGTCTCTCTCTCTCTCTCTCTCTCTCTCTCTATATATATATATATATATATATATATATATATATATATATATATATTGACCACTAATATTATCAATATATATATATATATTGACCACTAATATATATATATATATATATATATATATATATATATATATATATTTATATTTAGCAAGATTTTCTAAAGAAGAAACATTTCTAAAATAATTTAATTCATGCGTAAATAAGCCCTGAACATTTCATTAGAATCAGATAATTTCATTCTCTGATGAAGATTTAATAAAAGCGAAATATGTCAGATTTATAAATGTTTCCTATTTGTTCCTTATCATTAAATTATATCTTCGAGTTTAATTTTAATATTAGCTACCGAGCAACGGAGTTTTATAATTTGCTGATAACTGATGCATTTACTAAAATATTACTTTGACTGAAGCTCGAATTTGCTTTTGTATCAATTCATCAGTGCATTGTTTATAACACTTTGCTTTTTGTCGAAACACTTTCCTTGGAAATATGTCATTCGTCATGGCGCCTTGAAGTGAACGAAATATTTGAGATGAGTGGAAAGTTATGGAAAACAAAGCGTGAGTTTTTATGGTGAAATGAGTCATGAATGAAACGAGTGAAATACCAAAAGAACACCAACCCCACATCAGCATTACCACCGCCGGTACCATTCTTCAGCTCTGGGCCATATTTATATCATTAATCAAATAAACATTCTTTATGGGAACATTGAGCAAAATGGCAAATTTAGGTCAGACAAAACCTCAACTCTTTACTGCCCACTCGATGTTCTAGATTTCTTCAAAAATAACCAAAGTTATTAGTAAACTAGCTTAAAAGCCGGGCGGCATTTAAGCTAGCACCTGGAGAGTGCTCATGATTGACCCTTCATCACAATAGGTGGGGAGGAATAGATGCGATAGTCAACAATAATCTACAGAAGAACTCAAAATTGATCGCTGCATTTAAGTATTGTGTTAATATTTAAGCTTACCTTTTAAAAAGTCCAACAATAATTCTTCTGCCGCCTCTTAATTTAAAGACAATCTGATGTACGTAGGTCCTTACTTCCCGTACAAACAATTTTTTTATTTTATTTCAGGGGTGACTTTCGCTGGATTTCGCAAGTTATAAAAAGTGTTTTCGTACAAAAAATTCGTCGCAAAACATCGCGTAAAAAATTGCCGAAAACAATGGCAGTAATGACAATTTGGGGATCCAAAATTTGATGATTGCAGGTCCGGATCCGACCCAGAATGTTTTTTAATTTGTTCACGGAGTCGGTTTGATTCCAAAATGGTATGATATGTTGGGCTACGGCCACTAGGAGTAAAGTTGAAAAAGTGTGACACACTGACATACTAACATTCACATTTATTATATAGACGGTAATAGCAATATTAGCAGTTTCCTTATAAGGAAACATTCCACATTCATTGATTGAGCAGCCAGCGCTACTTTCGGTTGAAATTTATAAAATCTTTGTATTATAATATTTTTCAGAAAAATAGATTTCTCTAATCCAATAACTGTTATCACTCTTTCCGGTTCTTAAGGGCGGGTGGGGGGTTCCTTTCTGACCTTTTCTTTGAAGTCATGTGGAATGTCAACATCTTGATTATGTCATTATTTTATCTTCGAGTGTGATACTCATTTATTTAAAAATCCTCAAACGATGCCATTTCTGCTATTTGGTATCGCTATTTGTGATTGTGTAGCGCCAGTCCACACGGTTCGAGGAAGGACGGTCCTTTCTAAGACCTACAGGCTTTCTTTCACTCAATGCCATTTTTAACCACTGGTCTGAGGAAGCGGTTATATACAGCTGACATTTTAAAATATTCTGAAATTCTTTGGTGCTATATATATCTGTCAGAGTTAACTCCTCCTTAATTCCCTAGTTATTCACTAGGGGTCGCTCTCCCTACACTATAAATACTAGGCGACTTCTTGCTTCGTTCTCTTTTTCATTTCTTCATTTCAGCGAACACATCTACAATGTAAGCTCTGGCAGAAGATAGCGTCTTCCCATTTGTAGGAGACGCCATGAACATTATACACACATACACGTACGTACGAACATTCGCCAAAATACAAACTCTTTACGTTCACACACAAACACAAATGTTAATGTCTTTGTCACTTGTAAATTTGTTGTTTAATTCATATATTTATTAACATATATATATATATATATATATATATATATATATATATATATATATATATATATATATATCGGTCTTGGACTATATTTGAGTTCGCTTTGTTTTTGTAGTTGGACCTTCTAGCAGGAATAAACTGCACGTGTTCGTAATTCAACAACACTCAAACCTAATTTAAATTCCCCATTGAACCCTATAAAGTTTCGATCTGACGAGATTTAAGAACATGATTCGAGATTTTAGCTTAATGTTTTGAAACAATTTTGAATGTCCATTTGATATCGCTTCTCATTCTACAATTTTTGTTTTATATTATTTTTTAATAAATTAATAATTTTTATTTTTCGCTAATTTTTAAAAGAATCAATGCAGTTAATAATAGACATTGTTTTCAAATTATTCAATCAATAGATTTTTAGCTAATTTTCTGGTAAGTTTGGGGTAATATCATTAAAAAAAAAACGGGGAGAAAAGTTAAGTGAATGGAGGAAAAATAATGAAATCATAAAGAGGTGGATATTTAAAACTCTGCCCTAAACACGTTAATAGTAATGACTTGGTATGACGTGTAATAACCAAATGTACAAATAATATACTAAAAAGTACCCGGCCCAATCTGCATCAGATTCATTTTCATTTTTAAAATCCCTCCTTGGTCAAGCCACGAACTTTTCAGCACCCATAATATACTTTTCTATTTTGATGTGTGAAAGTTGTTAATGAGGTCGATTCACACTGGGTATCTTATGGTTGTCATTTCGTTTCATACTAAGCCAAGCGTGGCCAATATTTCCACAAGACATGCTGATTAATGGGCAGATAACTCTTGTTCACCTAGCGAAGCCACCAACAAAGACTGGACATTTTTGTTAATTATAGCCAATTCTGCACTGACTAACCTTATTTTTTTATCATTATGTATGGAAGAAAAACGTGCATACGCCTTGAAAAAAATAAAAGCGCTAAATATTTCGAATTCTTCTCGAGTCCACAATAGTCAAGTTAGGATTTATTGAAATAATCAAACATCACCAAATTTTATAGCAAGATTCAAATCTAATTTTTCCGCCTGTAGCTTTTCAAAATCCTATATTTATTTATAACGAAGAATTGAAATTGAACATTTCAATATTTAACCTAATTTAAATTCCCCATTGAACCCTATAAATATTTATGCGAAAAAATATACAACCTTCTACTCCTTTTCATTATCTAGAGCGAAGACATTTCCAACAAATGTAATGTTCGGATGGGACTTTTTTGATAAGCCTTGTTTCTGAGCCTGGTTATGGCAACAGTGTATCCGGTTCAGTGTAAGAAAAACGTAATGTTATTGTAAAAGAAAAGAGGACTGGGAAGAGAGTTCCTTCTCTGGTTGATTTTCAACTAATCAGAGGAACGGAATTTGAAATCTGCGATAATTTTAAAAGGTGACTTTATGAGACTTACATGTACAAATATAAAGGAAGCAATTTAACCACAATTTATTCACGACAAGACACGATGAGTGGAGAGTTAGGACAAGATGGAGTCACATATCATTTCAACAGTTGAGAAGAGGACACTCCAAGATATCACTTGGCCAACAAAAACTCTGTGCAGCATACGAAAATGAAAAACAATTTTAGACATGTGAAATTAACCCACCAAGTTTTTCTCCATGATACAAGACAATTCGCTCGCAGCAACCATAGTTCTTCAAGGCTTTATCAACTGCCACAAGTATACTACAATCGACATTCACTCGTCAATTCATTCAACAACAGAAGCTTCCGCTACTACGTTGATCTATCGGCCGCAAATGGTGATTTTCGCTGTCACTCTCCACTAAAGACATTTATTTTATTTTTTATTTATTTATAAATATTTTTCTTAAAATCCTGCCACTGTGCCTTGCAAATTTTGTAGCGAAGTAAATCATTTTATCATAAACAGTATGGAGTTTTTTCTTTCTAGAATCTATCGCGAATAGATGTAGAGAAATGGAACTATGTCTCCTATATATGATTAATAATCAGAATAAGAGTGAATATCATGAGAAGGACAAGAAATTAAGTTTTGCTTATAAATTTCGCCAAAAACGACGTGTGTGTGTGTGTGTGTGTGTGTGTGTGTGTGTGTGTGTGTGTGTTGCTCCACCTTAAGTTTAATCGGAAAAAATTGCCAATTCACTAACGTCTGTTTTTAATTTGGCCGTAGAAAAAAAACAATTTCAACTTATCGACGCTATGCATGTCCATTAGAAGTGGTTAAAAAAAAATTGTTTAGTGGATGTAGGCTGCAGGATGCTAGCGGTCTTATTTTCTGCGTTCGTACTTAGGAAACAGAAAGGAAAGAATTAATCCCCCGGTTCGCACTCCTCCCCGATCTTTTGAACCGAAGTCGACGTTTATCCTTTGTTTCCTGTTTAGAATTGGATTTCTGCTTCCTTCTAAAGTTTTCTCATTCTCTTTCACTCCGTGTAATCCCTGGCGTCTTAGTGACATTATCGCCTTACCTTGGTGTGAATTGAGTTTAAAATATTATTTTGCTTCATCCACCAATGAAGTGAGAACCTTTCTTGGTTCTAAGCAGAAAAAAAGAAATAATTTTATTTGAACTTTTCTAACCATACACGTTCTCTGTCTGTTGTGGTGTCCTCCCTCTAAAGAGTTTATGTTGGACTCTTCCGCCTACTATGAGATTAGTAGGAGAGGAAGCCTTGGGGGAACAATCGAATAGATTGAACGCTGGGTCAACCGACACACACTCACTAGTCGTGTTATACTCTTCTTTTGTACTTATTGTTTAATATATGATATATCTGTAACACTTGTTTTTTTTTTTGTTTTTTTTTTTTAACCATTTACTTGGTTACATCTTCGCAACGAAGGATTCGCGTTAAATAATAAAAAGATTTTTGCCAGTGACTACAAGAGTGGTGAAGAAAGGAATTCTAATCAAACTCTACGACAAAAGGATATCCAATGTTTATTACAACACTGACAGTGATATAAAAAAAGAAACTCCTCAAAACAATAGAATTTCTACAAGTTCAATTCAGTGGTTGGAAAGAAGGTTGGTGAACCTTATTATTTTTTCCATTCCAACAAGTCTGTAAAAGAACTGTACAAGTCAAACAGACTTATTGTTTTCGCTAATAGGGTAAAGTAAAAATTTACCCTCTCTCCCGCTTTTAAATTTTTTAGTAAAAGAATCGTACAAGACTTATTGTTGGTTAAGAGGGTAAAGAGAAAAAAAATTCCCCCTCCCATTTCTTAATTTTACACAGTAAAATGAACAAATTTAAAAGTGCAATGCTAGAGTTGATGAAACACCAACAGGAACAACAACTACTGTTGGAACAGAAATATAAAGAAAGACAAGAGAAATTCCAACGAGAACAAGCAGAATACTAGAAGAAATTTGAGGAATTGCACCTAGAAATTCAGGTTGGACAACAGAAACTGGAAGAAATGCTCCTTCAAACACAGAATGAGCAAAGGCACTTGTATAATATATCCACCAAAAGCCAAAATGAGGACAGCGATAACGCGTTCTCCCCAAATGCTATATGGAGTGCTACTGAAAACTTCACGTTTGCACCTGAAGAAGAAATTACAATCGCTTTGTACTTTAAATGTTACGAGGACTTATACAATACGGATTGTGCAAGTTGGGCTGACCATAAAAAAGTTCGCCTACTCCTCAGAAAATCAGGCACAGCAGAATATACTAAGTTTGTTAACTATATTTTGCCTAAGAAAACAAGCGACTTGAAATTTAAAGAGGCGGTTCAATCATTAACAAAACGCTTCAGTCTAAAAACGTCACTGTTCCACAAGCGTTGGAAATGCATGAATCTCACCCGCAAAGAAGACGGAAATTATACTAATTTCGCGAGTGTAGTCAATAAACACTGTGACGACTTCAAATTGGCAGAGTTAAGCGCCAATAATTTTAAATGCTTGATTTTCATCCAGGGTTTGATTTCAGTGAAAGACGACGGAATATGTCGTAGGGTACTCAAGAAGCTTGAAAACGAGCCCGACGTTACGTTACAGCAAGTTGCCGAAAATTGTCAACGTTTCGTGAGCGTCAGAGAGGATTCGAAAAACATCGAACAGAGTGGCGTGACTCACATTAAAATACGCCGAAGAAAAATTAAAATGGGCCAACCAAAAAATAATAAAGTTACTTTGCAGTCAAGACCATGTTTCGGGTGTGGTCAATTACATTGGTATAGGGATTGTCCTTTTAAAGATAAATTGGGACACTGAAAGATTAAGAACAAGACAAAAAGTCTTGTAAAGATTACCAAGTCTGATGAATCAGAAAGTCGTGATATCAGGAAATATATTGAAGTGCAAATATTTAACAAAAATATAAGGTTACAGCTTGATTCGGGTTCAGACTTATCCATAATTAATTATCAAACCTGGAAAAAACTGGGTACGCCGACTTTGTTAAGAACGAACCGAATAGATAAAGGTGTAAAAGTTTATGGGCGAACTTATAACGAACGTGTCATTTAAAGGTAAAACTTTAAAACTAAAGGCGTATATTATGAAGAATTCGGGCAATTTTTTCGGGACTGATTGGTTAGAACAGTTTCAACTTTGGGATATGCCTATTAACTCATTATGTCAAAAAGTCGAAAATGTGACTGACGAAGCAGAAAAGTTGAAAAGTGAACTTAAAAAAAATTCCCCTACGTTTTCAGTGGAGGACTAGGAAAATGCACATAAATGTCTGTTAAGTTTGAGCTTTAAGCCAGACGTAAATCCAGTTTTTAAGAAAAAACGTAACGTTCCATTTGCCTTGTTAAATCAAATTGACGAGGAATTGAATCGACTTAAGGAAATAGGAGTTCTGGCAAAGGTTGAATATAGCACCATAAAGGATCACCATTATCCCCTTCCAAGTCCAGAGGAGATATTCGCAAAGCTCAATGGAGGAAAATATTTCTTTAAAATCGACAAGCGACGCATATCTGCAAATACCCGTGGACGAGGAATGCTCGAAGCTCCTTTGCATAAACACCACAAGGGTTTATACAAATTTGTAAGACTTCAGTTCGGGGTTAAGGTCGCCCATTCTATTTTTCAACAGGTCATGGACATGATGTTAAATGGTCTGGATTTTGCAGTGGCCTATCTCGATGACGTACTAATAAAAAGCGAGAGCATCGAGGAACACTAATCGGACGTCTCGTCATTCTTTTGCGCAAGTTTTTCCTTTTTGCGCGTCCAACTGTCTCATTGTTTTTGTGATTTACTTTTCATTTACCTTTTTATTTCTTTGTATTTTTTTCCCATTTTTTGTAAAAGAAAAAAAAGCTTAAGCGTTATAAATGTCTCCCAAGAAGAGTGTGAAAAAAAATCTATTTGGGACAAAGGAAAAAAGAAGGACCCACCAGATAAGAAATCTGAATTAGACGAAAATAAAATTATGTTTACAGAAAATGGCAATAATGGTGAATCCTCAACAACTATGGTGGCCGGAAATGGCCAAAATATAAAGGATAATATGGTAGCCGAAAAATGTCCAAATTAAGATTTTCGAAGATAATATGGTTGCTGAAACAGGTCAAGATTCTTTCAAGAGACAAGAGACAGTACCAACAAAGACGATAAGTAGCGGTCGGGGAGACGCCCTCTTGCTAGACATCCCCACCAAAATGCAGGATCAACATTATGGGGTTCTTGGAGAAAGCTAAAAGTTACAAAAGATGGGCTCTTGACAAATATTGAGAGACTGCAGAAGGTTGAAAAAAGAATTGTGTCGGTATTTGTGGTGGACAAACGTTCGCGTAAAATTTGTCGCTCCACAAAAGACACCGTCATAAAATCGCTGACGTCCCTAGGGATTAAACTAGAGAGAGTCATAAAAGGTAAAGGCTTTTGCATGTGAGACATACTGTTACCCACGCCGTGCCGATTGTGAAGCTGTTAACACACGAAACCTAATAATAAATTATCTCATTCTGAGGATAAAATAACAAGGCAGGCGTAGGACCATGTATCAGTATATAATGTATCTCCTCAGATTGTCGGAGAGCACTTGGCCGCTTATCTGTGTCAATTTGGGCAGATATTCAGTGCTTCCTCTGACGATCTGACCGGTGGATGGAGCTTCAAGATAATCGTAGATCGTAAGGCCTTCGTCTCCATCCCCAACTGCTTGAATGAAGAGGGCCAGAACATGCCTATTAAAGTCAAAGACTGAAGACCAAATTGGTAGAAGTGCGGAGAGACTGGTCACCTCTACTCTTCCTGCCTTGAGAAGAGGCCCTCTGGAGTTCTGGCCCCCGCCGACCCAAATCCCCCTCTGGTCGAGTCTGTTGTTCCCGTCTCGCCTGTAATGGGCATGTCAACAGCCGGGACCGGTGTGGTGAAACCCCCGGTTAGGTCTGTCTCACGGCCCCCATTCCTCGAAAAGCCTTTGCTATTTTGAAAAGCTGCGACAGCAAAAGCAAAAATATGAACCATCTTTTGAGAAAGCCGAAAAACTACATCAATTAAAACAATCTTTAAAATAGAAACACCTTGTAAAAAGATCTGGCCCTAACTCCTCAGCACGTCACCACCTTCAACAAAACAATACATCATAACCCCTCCTCCAGTCCTGAGATCCTCATCCCCGTCTCCCTCTAAAATGACAACCTTAAAATAGGCTCCCATCATGGTTTCACCTTCCAAGGTCCATCTTTCCGCTTCCACTATCCCTATTAGCCACAAACCATCCCCTGTTAAAACTCCCGCCGGTACACCTAAAAAGACCGACAATGCCAAAAGGCAAAGAAGTCCATCACCGGAGACCATAGATTCTTCATCACACAAGAAAATGTCTAAACCGGTCAACAGATTTGGGCCATTGTCGCGGAGGCTAAGTCTTTGGAATGTTTCCGCCCATGGCCTGTTTCGACAACGAATCTTTAAATTGCAACAATTTTGTTCAGGGAGGTTCCCGATTTTTGTTCACCCCTCCCTGTATAGAGCTTTAAAGCTAACCTTCCCTCTGGACATTGGAGGCCTGTCTCCCAACGGCCCCATCAAAACTGAGATGGGAACAGGTTCGATGGGAGAGGCAGTCGGTGTTCTTTCCCTGTTCATGTTTAATGCAGGAGAACAACCCTAATCGGTTTCATTATGGCTCTCTAGTTAGCTAGCGTGAATGTCCGAGGCCTAAGGTCGGAGTCTCACAGGGCGAGGCTCTTCAGTGCCTCGGAGTGAATGTTTGTTGTGTACAAGAGACCCGGTTTTCTACTCATGACTATGAGGACATTCTGTCTAAAGGGTTATCCCTCTATTCAGCATGTTTTGATGGTCGTTCGAGAGGTGTCTCTTGGCTGGTGAGCAAGTCTTTGAAGGCTGCGTGCACTCTTGTCTTCGCAGATCCGGCGGGCAGGCTTTGAGTGATGGATGTTACCATAAAAGATAAGGCTCTTCGTCTCATTGGTGTTTATGCGCCCAATAACCATTCTGAGCGATCTGCTTTGTTTCGGCAGATTGAGCCGGTTTTGACGACATCTCGTCGGGTAGATTTAGCGGGGAATTGGAATGCCGTCCTTGACCCCAACATAGATCGTATAGGGCCAAATTCGGGTACTGACAACCGAGACGTGAAATAATTTGGGGACTTTATCGACAGGTTTGATCTTGTCGATAAGTACAGGAATGAGCACCCTCGGGAGGTCGTTTAGATTTGGACAAATAGTGGCGGCTCGGCTGCTGGGGTGCTTTCTAGCTACTTCGACCGAATCTTAGTTAGGAGAGTCGATGTAGGTCTCTTAGGGTATCCAAGCTTCCATTATATAGTTTATTCGGATGATAGGCTTGTCTGGGTCCGTGTAAACTTAGATAAGCCTAAGGTTAGGTTATCTGGCTACTGGAAATTAAACTGCTCATTATTTGGTGAGCAGGATTTCCGGGACCAGCTGCTACTAATGATACAGAGGGAATTGACGGGGCTGTGTTTGGGAATGACTGGTGGGATAATTTAAAATCTAAAATTAGAATGTTTGCTGCCGACTTTAGTCATCGACTCAATCTAGATAGATTCGCGGCGCAAACGACGTTAGAACAAAAAGTTGATCGGGTTGTGAAATCCCGTAATAGTGGGGAAATAACCTTAGCTAAGGCAGAATTGTCCTCCTTGCTTATCAAGCTCTGGTAGTTAGGGCTAGGTTAAAAAGAATGTCTTCTGAGGTGACGAATATGGCTGCTGAATTGCGTGCAGAGGAAAATCGGAGCGCAGCTCGGCGACATATCACGTGCGTCCCATTGCCGAATAATCGGACGGTGACTACAAACGCGGGCATATGCAAGGCCTTTCGGGATTACTTTCAGGATCATTTCACCAGGGAGCCCGGTCTGAGCCCTGCTCGGTTCGACGCCTATTTAGCCGACTTTCCCTGTCTCGAGGCAGCTGAAGCGGCTGGGTGTGAGGGTCCCATCACAGAATCGGAAATCTGGGAAGCGCTGAAACAGGTTGGAAAAATCTCCGGGATTAGATAGTCTTCCCTACGGAGTTTACTTGAGGCAGTCGCCCGTTTTTGTTCCTTTGCTGGAACTGATTTACAACAACTGGATGAAGCAGGGGTCTATACTTCAACGCGTCACCAGGAGTGTGATCATGTTGCTGCGCAAGGGCAAGAACGGTAGAGATGGGTTAGGTAATTTTCGCCCTTTAACCATGTTAAATACAGAGTTAAAGATTTTGGCTAACCGTTTGCAGGCTGTCCTGTCTAGTCTGATTGGTTCCGAACAGACTTATGCTGTGAAGGGTAGGACTATTCGAGACAACCTTCATATGGTACGCTTGATCATCGAGCTAGTCGACAGTGAAACTGCGCTGATCAATTTAGATCAGTCCAAGGCCTTCGATAGGTTTGACCATCGATTCTTGGAGGCTGTCCTTTCGGCGGCCGCTTTCGGGCAGTACTTTAGCACCTGGATCCGACTTCTGTATGCGACTCCCGGTGTGCTGGAGGAGGTAAATGGGGTTACGATCGGAGCCTTTCGTATTGTCTCACTCCATTCGTCAAGGTTGTCCGCAGTTCGCCTTTGCTTTACGTTCTTGCGTTGGAACCTTTCCTTCGCAAGTTAAAGACAAATCCGGTCCTACGCGGAATTTCCTTACCTGGTTCTACCAACTCAGCCAGATATTTTGCATATGCTGATGACGTTTCTATTCTTGCGTCGAACAGAGACGAGATTGACGAAATCAGCAAAGAAATCAGTGGTTATGAGATAGCGACAGGGGCCAAGATAAGTCTGTTGGCTTGCGGTTGGGTGTGTGGAAGGAGGTTTCTCTTCCTGGACCTTTACGCTGGACGGATGGACCGGTCAAGATTAATTTCGTCCAGTCATCTGATGTTTCTGCCACATTTAAGGATTGTGGGGGTTTTATTACTAACATTATTTTCTTTAGTTTCATGTAAATAGATTGTATTCATATTGTAAATACTCATTGGGGATTTTTTTTAAATTATTGTTTATCCCCCCCCACACACACACACATAGACAATGAATTGTACATAAGGGAACTAGTTAGGATTTTCATAGAGACAAGTGGTATTACGGTGAATGTAGTAAGAAAGGTACGTAAGAATGTGTTGTTTTGGTGAAAGGAATATTGTTTGTATGATTGGGTCAGTGTTTGTGGCGATCTAAGTTTAAAGTTAAGACAGAAGAAGACCATCCTTTTCCCCAATCCCCATTTTCGCCCTTGTGCCACATTTTCTGTAATTAAACAGAAATGAATATAACAGTCGAATAGATTGAACCCTGGGTCAACCGACACACACTCACTAGTCGTGTAATACTCTTCTGTTGTACTTACTGTTTAATATATGATATATCTTCAACACTTGTTATTGTTTAATTATTTACTTGGTCACAACACTATCTATTCTGATTTTAGGGTAGACAATTTCCATCGTTTGATAAAGAACCTAAACATTTAAATTCCAAACTAGCTGGAAACTTCGGTTTCCCTGGATGGTTTATTGGGTGTAGACTTAATTCAGTTTATGAAATCCATGTCTTTGATTAAATCTGTAAGGATATTATTATTTTTATAAATAAATAAAAATAAAATATAAAATAATAACGAAAATTATAGATAAAATAAAATAAAACAATAACATAAAAACGCTGCATAAAATAAATTAAATAAAAATTTAAAATAATAAAAATACTCCCAGCAAGCAACAAAAACTATTCCTGTCGGAAATACGGACATCCCGCCAAAAGACATTAAATTCAATTTCTTCCTCACGAACCTTGGTACGGGCAACACGTGTCCGACTTCTCTCTGTGATATGGCTTGTAATACTAGAGAGTAAATTTCTCCGTTTTATCACATGTACCATAAAACAACTGTAACCTAAAAAATACATATATCAATACACACAAAAAAAATATAAATAAATTGTATGAAAGTGTTGTGGGGCAGACCCTTTTACACAATATGGACTCGTCCAAAGTATACTTATACTGACAGAGAGAATACCTGGAGGTTGATATACATTGAGTCAGGGTGAGAGATACGGAGACAGTACAGAGGGTGTTCACAGATAGTTATACGAGAGTCCAGAGAGAGAGAGAGAGAGAGAGAGATAATTACGGCTTCACTTACAGAGACTTGTACATATACTTTCTACTAACCCGCATTCCTGGACTACTAGTCTTCATTTCAAGTTTCTATTCTTACGTTCAATACACTTATTTTCCTATTTCAATTACTGGCGTTGTTTATTTATTTGTGCAGGATTCCATTCCCGGAATCCACAACAGAAAGCAAAATATAATTTCCTATGCTTTTCTGTTATTTCTCTACATTTTATTTCCTGTCAAGTATGCATTTATCTCCGTGAACATGAGGCTAATTTCTGCTGCAGTGATGTGAGTGAATCCCCTTTCCTACATATCCATGTTTTTGATTAAACGTATGTATGGTTCTGTATGGAGATTCCGTAATGGGTGTATTCTTTTTGGAAATATTAATCATTTCTTATACCCTAATCAATATTCCTCTTATTCCCTCACAAATAGTAACTTCGTTCCTGTACCTAAAACCGCATGTTCACTCCCAAATAAATAAGACATAATTTTAAGAAAATATCCTTTAAAAAAAGAAAACAAATTAGTCCTTTTTCTTTGTTATATATGTGGTACCTATGAACATTAATGGGTATGTCCCAATCCTCAAAATATACGTTGGAGACTATGATAAGTGGGGGATAATATGCTGTCTTAGTAGTCCACCACTAGCAGTGGTTTACCTACTTCACGCCGCTGGCGAGTATTGTATTTAGTTGATGTTATAAAAATTACCATTTCATTTCCAACCTCCGCTTTGGTTATTCCTCATTGCGTAACGCTTTCTAGGTTACAACATTCTTATATTTTTTAAAGAAGACATAGAAACGTACTTACGGTACAGTCAAGAATGGACTCTAAAGCAGAAATCAAGTTATACTTAGGAATACTTGAATGAAATTCCGAAAATCTTAAGGGATACTTCTGAAAGGTTAGAAGATATTAACCAAAAATCAAATAAATCTTCTGAAATTAGAAATCATTCTCTTTAAATATTGAATGAGATTATTGATACCTTTCGTGATGCTCATAAGACTTTGGATGGAACACATTGGAAGCAGCAGACGATATTCTTAAAACTGAGTTTTATTTATTCCCCAGTAATGATCATAAAAATAATATATAATATTTTTGAAACATCAACCAATCTGTTAGAACTTGTTGTAGACACGTCAACTCTTTCTAATGAAGAACATGCTTTCGACTAGCCTTTCCCAAAGAAATATTTTAAAAAACTTCTCTTTAATGTCTGCAAAATTATAATCGTCTTTAGTTGCAGAAGCTTAAAACTAACCCACAAAGACATGCACAAGACAATAAAAAAACAACATTCCCCTTTGAGAAGAAAATAGATTATTTTCCCCACTTACACTTGTTTCTGACACATTATCTCTATTAAAATGTCTCCGAAGTAATACAGGAGGCTTTGTATGGCGTTAACGGTAATGAACATTTACCTAATGACGACATTAATTCAGAAGTATCCAACAAATTTTCTAACAAACCGACCCAAAATAAAAAGCTTCTATAAGAGATAAATGGCGGTTGTCTGTGCCTGTTAATACATACAAAGGTTTCATATTACGTCATTATAATTTAAAATATTATTTATCTGGAGGATTTTACATTATTGTTAAATTCAATTTCCCAGCTCCATAAACTCGGCAAAAATTATTTCCACCACATGGATAAGTCTTTTGAACCGCTAGAATTCTGGAACCTAGAAGAGAATTTATTATCGAAATTCTAGAAAAAGTATAAATTGTTTCTATATGTGTATAACATAAAGGATTGGGTCAGATCAAATTTTTAAAAGAATTACTGGTTTAATATATGACATACAAAAACCTAAATGTTGAGTCTTTGTATCTGTTTCCTTGTGAATATGTACCCAAGAATAAATTTAAAAGCAAGTAAATTCTTGGACATATCCTTTCAGTTAAATGTTTGGTTTGCCATGAAAATATCTAATGCCTTCTCGTTAAAATTGACACTATAAAATCTATTTACAAGTTAATATTAAAACAATTTTAAAATTAAACTTCCCTTTTATTTAAAACAAAACGTAAAAATGAAAAATGAAAATTTGCTTTACAATAAACTAAGAGGTTTGGGAAAACGATATATAATTTTTTATTATGAAGAATAATTTTAAGAAAATGAATGACAACGTAGAAAAACTTTAGGACTTCATCAGGCTAAAGTGATGTTTATGTTGATGCAATTACACATATGCATGAAGGAGAGGGGGCGCTGAAATTTTAAATTTAAAAGTCTGATGAAGTCGCAAAGGACGAGATGCGTCACACGAATTTTTTTCACTTTGTCACAGATTTTCCTAAAACTAAAAGGCTTATTGCATTTTTTTTTAAGGGGGAAAATAAGAACGTTGTTTTTTGTCAAGAAGATGATTGCTTGAAAGGAAAACATTCATAAGCTTTAAAAAAAGTAAAAACGAGAAATTCTTTAAATCCTTCCGGCGTCCACAGTGCCTGCGTGTCTGTTAAGGACGATTATACGGAGTGAGGCGAGCGAAAAGTTCTCGGCCTGACCCAAAAAACGGAGGACAAAAATAATTCTGATGTTTGTTCATTTGGTCAGATTTTGGGACAGGGAGCCGGGCCGGGAACTTCGCAGCAGCTCCTCGTATAAGAAAACTGACATTATTCAACAGAATTCATGAGATGTCTTTTTTTTCTAAAATAATTCTGTTAATAGAGTAGGTACCATCCGGTATAAATTTTCGATACCTAAGATTTAAAATGAGTTTTTAAACATGAAAAAGCATTCTTGAAGATTTCATTTTAGATTAGATTGAAAGCTAAATGATTAAATTTACTATTTCCAGTAAGTAAAATATTCTGGTGTATTTCAAATAGAAATTATATAGATCAGATTATATAGATTTTGGGATTTTCTTAAAAGTAGCCATTTTCATAATTTTAAGAAATTTGTAAACAAAACAAAATTATCGGTTTTAAAAATCTTCCAAAAATAAAATATATATTTGTGACACATTATTTGAGTAAAATTTAAAGTTAAATTAATCTGATTTGAAATACACAATACTTACTTATAGCATAAAAAAAGTAATATACAAGCATTCCTTAATAATGGGTCCTATTTTTCTTTCATCTTTATTGATGTATTGATAAGTTCTGAAGTGATGACAGCTAGTATGGATGACTAGGATTGACTTAAATTTACGAAATCTAAGTGATCACATTGTTTTTTTTTGTTTTTATTAACTACCTACTAATTTTTACAAATTAACATTTTTAGCAATTATCTAATATTTTATTGACATTTAGTTGAAAAAATAAAATTTAAAATACTATAAAATTTTCTTAAATTAATTTTAAAATTTAATAACTGATGAAATTAAAATAAAGACAAGTAAGCAAGAAAATTAATACATTGATCTGGAAATTTCTTTTATAATAATTAAAATATTCTTTATTCATTAATAGTTAATAAACTTTAACATTAGCTAAAAAACATTTTTCTATTTTCTTCATAGGCTATATAGTTCAAATTTTTTTCGTTTTAAGTAGAAACGAAAAGTCAACTGAACTTCTACACGTCTTCTTTACACTTGAATTAAAACTGTTTTTATAGAGACAAATGAACACATAAAATTAATTTTTACATACTTGTGTGTTGCAGACTGCAATAAGCTTTACAATTTATAATCTGTAAAATATGAATCTACTTAATAACACCATTGACTAAACTGCTCACCATTTTCATTAATTTTTGAATATTTAACAACTTTAATGTAATAATTTTAAAAAAAAGAAGAAAGAACAAATAACTGTTGTTAAAATTCATTTTCCATTGAAAAAAATTTTTGTCTTCAGACAATATTATCTATATTCATAAAAACAACTAAAAGCAACTTAAAGCATTTAAAATTAAACATCTTTGTTTTATTGGGTTTTGAATGTTACAATTCACAGCTGATTTTAGATAGATGAGGACCGATTTAAAAATAAAATAATGATTTTACTTTCCTCAAAACCTTGTGCTTTTAACTAATATAATCACTAAATTGTACAGTAATGAATTTCTAGAGGTTTTATAAAATTAGCTGGTGTGTGTGTGTGGGGGGGTGATAAATATAAAAAAAATATTTTTACCATGACTTTAAAAAAAAAAAAATTATAATAATTTCCATCATTTGTGAATAGTTTCTGAAAGTTTCATTAAAATTTGACATTTTTATTTTTGCAAGATTTTCCAAATTAATGTTTCATTTGAAAAAAAATCGCTAAAATTTCCTGTTATTTAGTAGTACTCCTGGACGTAAAGAGAAAGACGGTTTTTAATCAAATGTTGTTAGAATGTTCTGAAAAGGATGGAAATTAAAAAAAAAATATTTTTAAAATACTTTGTTCTTTCCTCTTAATAGTAACATAAACCTTTTTTGATAAAATTTTGGTTTCGTGAAGTTTAAGGTCGTTTTTATCATGCTATGCTCATTGTCCAGCGATCCCATGAAAGTGCCTATAATAGGAGTATACATGTACCGCAAAACATGTACCGCAAAACATGTATCCCAAAATAAATACCCCAAAACATTTATCCCCAAAACTCAAACGTACATAAACACATAGTTACAGAGCCCAGATAAAAAAAAAAAGAAAAAAGAAAAAAGCACACATGAAATGAGAATTAAATTCTTTTAATTAATTAAAATTAATTCCTTAATAATAATAATAATAATAATAATAATAATAATAATAATAATGAAGAAGAAGAAATCGGTGCAATGTCCATAATGAGAAAATATTGTTTAGCTAAAGCGGCGTAGAGTATTACCATTAACGTCAGAAGGAAACAGAGAATAAAACGTGTGTGTGTGTGTGTGTGTGTGTGTGTGTGTGTGTGTGTGTGTGTGTGTGTCTGTAAATGAGTGTGTGTGTGTATGTGTGTGTATGTGTGTGTATGTGTGTGCGTGAGTGAGTGGGTGAGTGAGTGTGTGTGTGTGTGTGTGTGAATATGTGTGCGTGTGTATGTGTGTGTGAGTGAGTGGGTGAGTGAGTGAGTGAGTGTGTATGTGTGTGTGTGTCTGTGAATGAGTGTGTGTGTGTGTGAGTGGGTGAAAGGAGTGGTGAATGAGTGGTCAATGAGTGTGTGTGTGTGTGTGTGTGTGTGTGTGTGTGTGTGTGTGTGTGTGTGTGTGTGTGTGAGTGTATGTTTTCTCTCTTCCCAGTATGCATGAATGCGTGTATATGCCCGTATTCTTCAGTGCTCATATGTCTATTCTTCGTGTACGTGTATTTGTAAATGTTTAAAAAGGCACCAAATCGCGTGTTTAATTGTACACGAGAATCCGCATAAACCAAACCTTGTTTGCGCGCGCGCGCTCACACACACACACACATATAATAGACACACACACATACACGTACATACATGCAAACACGCATACATATCTGCGCACACATGCAAATATACACACAAACGCAATGTGTATGTATGTGTACAATATTCAATCTCGTATAAAGTCGATAACTTTGAAAGACACACTTCTTGAGCAAAAAATGTAGAAAATTAAACGTGAAAGAAGAATGCGCGCGCGCACACCCACACACACACATACATATATATATATATATATATATATATATATATATATATATATATATATATATATATGTATATCCTAATAGTAATACTCGTTTGGAAAAACCCCAAGCGAGTAGTAAGACTAAAACATAGTGTACTCAATACGCTAAGTAAACCGGGAATAAATAAAATAACTCTTAAAGGGCCAGGTAAAACGTTCACCTGGCTCTTTAGGTTTATATATATATATATATATATATATATATATATATATATATATATATATATATATATATATATAGTTTTAAGGTGTGCTATATTTATGGGATAAAGTGCTCAATATCAGAGGTAGAGCGTATGTAAATATACATATAAAAGTTTCATGCTAGACGAAATCGTCAGGACGATTGTGTCCAGCCTGAAACAGCCTGCCGCCACTGAGTGATGACTTCAATGTTCACTTTTATATATATATATATATATATATATATATATATATATATATATATATATATATATATATATATATATATATATATATATATATATATATATATATATATATCAGTAGCGTGTATTCTAAGAAGAAAGGCACGATATCTTTACCCTAGAGAAACTATTTCCTATAAAATTTAATGTATCATTATTTGTTAATGTTAAGCTTTTATTTAATTCCAATTAATTCATAAAGCACTTTAAGAAATCTCGCAGATTTTATAGTAAAAAATTGTAATGAACATTTGAATCGTGTAAGCGGATGTCCGCTTTCGGAAATATGTACCTGTGATATGCAAAAATTCATTTTGTAGTAATCCCCACAATAAAATGATATGACACCTGCAGACACAATATGGAGTCAGTTTAAAGAAAGACTAAAGTCAGGCAGTACGCATAACTTTCAGCAGTCAGTAGCAAAGAGTTTACTCGTCAACCAAGAATAATTCAATTCAACTTTGTTTCAAATGCTGAGTTAATATTTTGTTAATATTTTCTTACTATTTGTTATTTTTTGTTAATTTTTGTTATTATTTGATAATTATATGTTAAATTAATAAAAATTATTTATTTTCATCTAAGTCATGACAGTGTTATTCGCTTATCCCAGTAACATTTTCACCACGGACGCGCTTCTGTGATCTTAATGTCTACCGATCTATAACGTTTACAGTAATAGCAGAATGTTTATCAATAAAATGTTCATTAGAACGAAAATAATCAAAAAATTAATATATATATATATATATTTGTGTATTTAGGCAGCAATCCTTGTTTCATGCACATTTCATTGACTACGACAGACAAGGTGCATTTAGTTAGTTTTTTATACAACTTCTCATGTGATCTAATAGTTTTTTCTTTTCAAATGATAAATTATATAAAAACTATCCGAATGTTCTTTTTATCCGAGCGCTTTCGGCTATACATTTAGCCATTTTCAAGGTTGAAATATATCAACTGTTAACAAGAAATAGTTTGTTGTATTTATGTATTTATATAACGTTTTCATTTTCAAAACACAATGAAGATATTGTGTCTATGTTCATAGTTGATATTATTCAGTGTTGTTTTTTTTTGTACTAATAAGACTTCCATTATTTTTAGTCATTTTTGCATGTAGGTGATGCTATTATATATATATATATATACATACATACATACATACATACATACATACATATATATATATATATATATATATATATATATATATATATATATATATATGTATATAAACTTATTGAGGCATATGTTGTTAAAGAAAGACTACGAAACTTTTCTGTTTCATTTTTTTTTCTTTCGTGCATTTTTTTTTATATTTGTTTCTAAGTTGTTGAAAAAAGACCCTAGTCGTTGGTGTTTTGCCGAGCGCTTTTGGTTTGTCGTCAACCGTCATCATGGCTGTATGTTTTGGTTTGAAATAGGTTGCTTATTTTTTTTTTATTGATAATATGTATAAACTTGTTGAGGAATAAAACAGAAACTCTCAAAAATACATTTTAATTTTATATATTTAATCAAAAGACGCTAGAGATTGTTGGTTTTAACCTCTTCACACTTTGTTACATGTTTTAAAATATGATAATGTTTTATGTATGTTTTTTTTATATATGTAGTGTTGATAATTTCTTTGTATATCTGGGCGGATTATTCGGTGCATCATTTTGATAAAATTTCGACTTTAACATATTTTGCAGCATTTTAGACGCAGGCAAAGTTGAAAAAAGTTATAACAAGAAAAGATCATTAAACCGAAACGTATAATAGTGAATAATATTCACTTTGAATAACAACTAAACCGGTGAACAGGCACACCAAAGGCGTACTGTATTTAATTGTTAGTAATCAAGGATAATGTTATTTGGGCCTCATGAGATCAATTGGTGTTGACTCTGGGAAAACAGTGTTGTTTTAGTCTAAACACCTAACCAATTATTCTTAATCACCAACATTTTTAATGTGTGATAGCAGCCATTGAAAATTTGCCATTTATTGAATGTTAAAAAATATATAACCTTGTGTCAGACCAAAGCAATAGCAAGCAATATTGCTCCATAAATAAATTCAATAAGTTATGATCGATTTTGTCAACATCACGTTTAGCAATTAGACGATGTGGCAGTTTATAACGTTGTAGCGATTGCTATGTTTTTCCACGCCCGCATTTTATTCGTCTGCGATTGGCTAATAAATCACTACTACCTTTCTATAGGACAATTTATCCATCGCAGTCGTTTCTTTGAATACTTCGGTTTTGAGCTTGCTTGCCTGTTTCGTTCGTACGAATGTAGTGATTGGTTAAAAATTAACCAATCACATATTTTTAATGCAGATTAACTTTTTACCGCGCTTCTGTGGGAGCCTATACTTTTTCCTTAAAAGAGGCGACGTTTTCACAAGGCGCCAGTAAGATCCAGTAAAATTCGCATGTCTACACAAATCTACGATCTTACAATATTGCAAACGCAGACACAGAATTTTGTAATATAAACCTACATTTCTCTCTGTGACTTAGCCAAGCTCAATCAACCAGGACTCTGTTAATTTCTCTAACACAACACACTTTTTTATCAATTGTATCCTTGTGTTATCTATTCTAACAAATAATTCCTCGTTTTAATATTGATTCCTGAACATTTTCTCTCAAGAAGACTTTCTTCGGACAATCAATTACAAATCAAAATACAGTTAAAGGGGAACAACTTCTCTCCCTTAATCTATACATTGAACACACTTTTATTGCATGTTTGTCCTTGTATGTTATTCCAATATATACTTGTTGATTCACATTTAGAGTTTTGTTGTTTACTTGAATTCTGTACGTTGAAAGTATAATAATATAAATAATATTGGTCCATCTACCCACTGGGCCATTACAACGTTATTTAGACATTTGAATGTTTTTTTTATTTTTAATATAATGCCGTAAATATTGCACAAGCGGTAGAGAGAGGTAGGAGAAGACATCCATTTTGACTGGTAACATCCGATGTCACGTCACCAATCAACGTCTGTTATTATTAACACTTGGATTTATCAATATTTGTCATTTAAGACAATTACAAACGAAATAATGATAAATTGGAAATTCAGGACTAAGGCTTCGATCTCATTTGTGAAATCTATTTGAATTATTATATTTTATTCGGGGTTAATAATTTGGTGAGTAAACAAAATAATGTCGATTGGCGCGTCACTACTTAACATGAACAACACAAGGTTAAGAAACTCGACCCCGAAAAGAAACAACGTAGGCAAGGCATCCGTATATTTTGCTTGTCGTCATTAATGGCCACTGCTATCAATGCAGAAGTATGTTATGAAAACTACCGACTGAAAATATATATATATATATATATATATATATATATATATATATATATATATATATATATATATATATATATATATATAATTGCTAATATGTACAGATAGACAAAAGTACGCGCGGGCACATACCCACACACATAGACATACATATAAATATGTATGTGTGTATATAATGTGTCTATTTCTTATTTCTTTTACAGCCCCCCCATATATATATATATATATATATATATATTTATATATATATATATATATATATATATATATATACAGAGAGAGAGAGAGAGAGAGAGAGAAAGAGAGAGATAGATAGATAGATAGATAGATAGATAGAAATAGTAATCCGATGGTATAATCTAGGCGAGTCCTATTAACTCAACGTAGAATTTGAAATATGTTAAAACTGACTCACAAAATAGCACTCAATGTTTATTTCATTAAACAGAGCAAATTTTATATATATACATATATATATATATATATATATATATATATATATATATATATATATATATATATATATATATCAATTCACCCAAAGCAAGGCCATAATGCCACTACGGTGCAGGGGGGGGGCTACTGGGAGTGAAAGAGAATGAAAAGACATTAGAAGGAACCGGAAACCCAATCCTAAACAGGAAACACGGGATAAATCTCTAGTTCTGGTGAAAAGATCGAGAAGGAGCGTGAACCGGACGATAAGTGAATGCATACATACATACATACATACATACATATATATATATATATATATATATATATATATATATATATATATATATATATAAGCAATTAATGGATTTCAATCTTGAGTTATTTTTATTGCTATAAACGTTATTTTAGTGGACACACGTGTTTCAAAACACATGCATAAACACGTACAATTATCGACACACACCCAGATACACGCATATATTATTTAATTTTTGCTATATTTATGGTGGGTGGAGAGCAGTCAGTATTGGAGACAGACGTTTTATACATCTAAATTTGAAACCAACATCTTTTTGATATAGGCTACAATATTTATCAACATATTACCAGGATTTTACTAGTACATGCGTAGACTGATTACATTCTGGAGGAGTGCAAAATAATTTGTCGATAATGTTGAACTGATTTAAACCATATTTCTTTTGATATCTAACAAATAGCAACAACTAACAAACTCCATGCAAAACTCGATGTCAATAAGTCCGTAGCCTCATAGGGAACAACTACTTGTTTTTTACACGATCCCATTCTTTGTCAACGATTCTGTGGCGACTAATAATAACATCGATCGAATATTATGCAATAAAAATTTTAGGACAAAATACAATAAGTATGAGTCATCAGACTACAGACTTATTGGTCCCTCACTCGTACACCGCTATCAGATGTGTGTAATTTGTAATGTTTCACTCTAGAGAT
>OZ038492.1:111550514-111585514 GCA_964036315.1 Acanthosepion esculentum
AAAAGAAAGAAAAAAGAAAGGAAGATAAAAGTGTTTAACATCTACCAATACCTTATAAATAATGGACTATTCCGTTTTGATTACGTGGAAAGATATCAAATACGCTACTTGGAAAGAAAGAAAGAAAGAAGAAAGAAAGAGGGGAAGGTATATGAATGAAAAGCACCCACAACGCCTTAGTGCAAATATATTTTGATTTAAAGTATGAAAATAAATTATTTTACGATACCAATAAAAATATGTAGGTACCACCAAAATGAATCATCTTTTCCGCAATGGAAGCAAAAATCGCCCCCAACTCCACCACTGTTTTAAAAATATTTGCCAAAAATCAGGGAATATTTAAATTAACCTGAAATTTTCACGATTTATTCATTAATATTTTACTAAATGATTTAAATTATTATTTTTTAAATAAAATAAAAAATGGAAAAATATTTTTGGGGGTTTATGTTTCACACCCTTTTCTCTATCGCATGAATACTTTTTAATTTGGGGTGGGGTGTTGGCCCAAATTTTTTACAGTTATATAAATAGAAATCCCTGAAGATATTATTTCAGTAAAAAAACAAAAAAAAAACAAAACAATATACACAAATAAACATACGAAAAATTCAAAAAGAAATTCAATAAAACTCAAAAATATTTTCGAGAATTGGTGTCTGCATAAAATTTAATAAAACACATGATTTTCTTCCAGATTTGACAAAAATAAATTATAATATTTTTCTTTAAGAAATACTTGTAATTTTTCACTGCAGTTTTGAAAATTCATCCCGTTTCTGTTTGTCACGAGAGTTTATTTCATTAAATAAAGACATGTTTAAAGATTTTAAAAAGTGTCGTTTTCAGTTAATGTCATTTTCGAATGTGAACCTTTTTAAAAAGAATTTTGTTTTATTTTTTCCGTTTAGCAACTGTTAGATTATTTTTGGTATGGATATACAAAAAGAAAATAATTCTGATATCTCGCGTTGACTGATATCAATATCGGAGAAGTATTATGATATTATGATATTAATCTAATTTCATATTTCCCGTTCAGTCTGTATAAAACATAAAATTGTTCATTATACTAAGTTTAATAAAAGCATATAGAATAAAAAATATATTAAAATAAATATATTATTAAACTTTTGGTTATATAAGGTTAAAGAAATGCAGTTTTAAACATAAATAACAAATTCCTGATTACTGCACAGCTGGTCTTCCGTACTTTACACACATAATTGTTGGACTATAATATGCAAGTGTTTGTTTATATATACGGATTGATATAAGAATGTGTATCAAAGAATAATACTGATTTTTCCATTAAAAATGCTGTAAAAACAGAAAAACGGCCCTAGCTCAAGAACCCCTTGTCTAATTTTAATGCACTCGGCAGGGGTTCAAAGTATAATACGCTCCTAAACTGATTGGGCTATTATGTAGTGTTTAAGCTGTTAACACACACACACACGCACACACACACACGGAGATGTCTTGATTTTTAAAAAAAGATTTATTTATTTGTTTTTTCGACATATCAACCTTTTGCAGGTTATTTAAAGCCAGAAGACTTTTTGGATATAATAATGATTTACCGATAAAAGCACTACTAATTAACACATAGTTGGGGGGGAGAAGAAGTGGATTCATTGATTTCCCAAGAGTATTTGCACATAAGTGAATATAACGAACCCGAGTTATCTAGGGTACAAAGTGTATGTTAATAGATAGATAGATAGATAGATAGAGAGATAGATAGAGAGATAGATAGAGAGATAGAGAGATAGATAGAATGAATGAATGGCAAACAAAGGCAAACAAGAATAAAAGAAGGATTTTAAGGCAGGCAAAATTTGGTGGCAATGAACGAAAATTCAGGAAGATTACAAAAAATGTAAATAAATAATTAAAAAGAGAGAAAGAAAAAAAAGAAAGAAAATGCCGCTGGATCTTTTTCTTACGGATTCTCTCTCTCTCTCTCTCTCTCTCTCTCTCTCTCTCTCTCTCTCTTTCTCTCTCTCACACACACACACACACACACACACACTATGTCACAGTACTAGGTCACTGAAAGATATGAGCAATCATGTTGCTCCACATCTTCCAGTCATTTGTTGCTCTCAGCCATAATTTCACATGTATAAAAGATCCCGCCATAGCTGCTATTTCTATTAAACTGCTTCCTATGCCTCGTACTCGGCCAACCGCAAAACCTGGTTGGTTCGTTTCATCTGCGCTGATAATTTATTCACTCCAATCTGGAGGCCGTTTATCTACAACTTCTTGCCAAATTTACAAGCGGTTAATGACCCTAATATCTGGCGGTCACTGTTACACCCATTATTAGTTTTGGCAAAGAAAATTTAGATAATGGCATAATGTAGCCTGAAATAGAATCCTAGACAAGATATATATGTTCTTCTCACAGCTATGGGTTAAATAACACGCTCGGTTTGACATTCTTGCCTTCCGTCGAGGAGAAGTAAAATTCAGAATTCAAAAACAGCCTGAAGAGTGATATGCTCCGTCAGGATACCTTGCATTAGACACACCACTGCTACTATGTCTGCAGCATATGTAGGTTCCCATGACTCTAATGGGTTACAAGACTCGGGACTCGGGATAAACGCACACACACACAGACACGCGTAGACACACACACACACACACAAACATATATATATATATATATATATATATATATATATATATATATATATATATTAGGTTGGTGCAAAAATAATGTCGTTTTTTGACGTTCAACTTCATGTGAGAAAATGACATTATTTTTGCACCAACCTAATATATATATATATATATATATATATATATATATATATATATATATATATATTGTAAAAACATAGTTTTAAGTTATGCTATATTTATGAGTTAAAGTACTCAATATCAAGAATAGTGCGTATGTAAATAAAAAGGTGGACATTGAAGTCAACACCCAGAGGGAACAGTCTGGTTCATGCAATCATTTAGCAATGGCCTGACGATTGCGGTTAGCATGAAACAGACGATTGCCTCTGGGTGTTGACTTTAATGTCCGAGACGATTGCCTCTGGGTGTTGACTTTAATGTCCCTCGAATCCAAGCAGTACCCTCAATGTTCGCTTCGGTTTTCAATTGTGTAGCGATTTTTTTTACATATTTTTGATGTAATATCCTAAAATAAAGTATATATATATATATATATATATATATATATATATATATATATATATATATATATATATATATATGCGACTGTCACAAGGCAGAAGACCAGGTCGGAAAACTCAAAGTGGAGAGTGCTGGTGGATGCTACACTGCCAGTGGAGATTGTTGTGTCTGATCTGAGACCAGATCTGGTCTTAATTGATTTCGAGAAGCAACATCTGTTGCTTGGCGAACTGACAGTAGCATGAGAAGAAGGGATTGAGGAGGCGCATGAAAGAAAGTTGCTTCGGTATGAGGAACTGGTGGCTGAAGTCCGTGAGGGAGGATATAGCTGCACTCTGGTGCCATTTGAGGTTACTGTAGAGGATTTCCTGCTGCCTCTTTAAAGAGATTCAAGTGTGCTGGGATCCCAAAGCCGGAGAAGGTGATAAAGACTTGTGGTGAAAAAGCGGTGGAAGGAAGTGTATGAATTACCCAAAAATTCTTATCGAGTCGCACGTAATTAACATAGCCCAGTTGCAACGTAACATCATTCAGCTGGGGCCCACCGTGTGGAAAGGTACTGGGCTTAATGGGCCGAAACCTTGCTGAAGCACGGCGCTCAGCTGAAGATTGCACCTGGTCTGGAGCACTTGATGTGTATTTGTGTTCTATATATATATATATATATATATATATATATATATATATATATATATATATATATATATATATATATATATGTAGGGGGCGTGTGCGTGTGTGTGTGTGTATGTGTTTGTGTGTCTATGCGTGTGTGTCTGTATGTCTGTTTACATATATATCATTGGTAAAATTATATTCATGGGTCTGTCTAATGAATAGAATTATTACATAATTTATGCGTGTGTCATTTGCTGTGGGTTCGTGCTGAGGTAAAAAAAAGACGATGAGACGATAAAAGAAACAAAATACAATTGTAAAAGTCTTTCCAGGCAGACAGGCAGGCACGTACATCAAGTGGAACCCTCGTTCAACACAATGTTTCACTGTCTCTTTTCCACATTGTACACTTGCCCCGTACTAAACACAGTTTATAGTAATATCTAAATACCAAGCTTCATTGCATTGTGCTGTCAACAGAAAAGAACACGAGAGAAATTCATTTGTTCTACACCCTTGTGCAAATTAATTGAAACAGTCGCTTTAATTTCCTTTCTTTTACCATACGGCCAGTTTTAGACCCACTAGAGTGACAGGGTGTAATTGATTTCTATTTTTCCCCAGATTCGGTCATTTGCAGTGGTGTGCAGTATTATGAAACTATTTTTGGAGTGTATGATGAAATTTGTTTGGCCTTGGAAAATATTGCGTCATCCGTGATTGCATCAGATTTTCATCACACCCAGACACTATTGTCTCGACTGTCGATTAGTTGTCCTACGGCCATTGTCTGCGATGGACGTTACTCCATGGAAGCGTGCGAAAATTTTAACGCTGCTCGAAAACAATGGCAAGTCTTACCAGTGAGCAAATCAAAGTACTATCGACTGGCCCGGAAACTCTCCTTATTGAAATCCAATCGAGAATCTGTGGTCAATCTGCAAGAAAAGACTTCGTGGAATGGACATACGAAGTACTAACGTGTGCACTGGGTCATGTTTCGTTGGAAAAATACAAAAAAGTAAATAATAACAGAATTATTTGCTTTGTTTCAATTAATTTGCACAAGGGTATCGTCTTCTTACTCTGGCAGTGAATGACTTAAGGATGCAAATCAATATTTCCCAGTCAGTAACAAATGCATTGAAATAAATAATTGTCCTGGATCGAATGCCTGTAGATAACCAACCGAAGTTGTTAACGACAATAACCGCCCAAATAAAACTGAATTCAGTTAAGGAAAGAAAGAAAAAAATATTTTGACTCTTACCTATTAATTATTTTCTTTCGTTCATCGGCGTCTGAAAAAGTGTAAAAAAAAATATCTTTGTCATATCAAAAGTTGAACAAGCAATTTGGTGGTGATAGAGTTGGAGGGGTAGGTGTTTTTAATGGATTTTACTTTTTAACTTACCACGTGGCTATTTGTAATATACAGAGAGATGGGTATTTGTAAGGATGAAGAGGATAAATTATAGAGAAGGTGATAAAACATATATAACTCGTACAGGTGCTATCTATCTATCTATCTATCTATCTATCTATCTATCTATCTCTCTCTCTCTCTCTCTCTCTCTATATATATATATATATATATATATATATATATATATATAGAGAGAGAGAGAGAGAGAGAGAGAGAGAGATAATAAATCAAGGAAAGTCCAAGTGATTTATACAACTTTTGCTATAATAATAATAATAATAATAATAATAATAATATTCCCAAAATTCGTTTGAAAATGAAACAGGATTAGGGACGTTAACCTAATTCTATAATTGAATTTGAAATTTTTGGTTTCTGTTTTTGAAACATGGTAATTCCTGTGTAGCGATAGAACCATATTTTTAAATTAGTAAATTTATAATATTTATGCTATGTAGATTTGCATTGAGCACTGTTTTGTAAAAATAAAAATATTAATAACACCGGATTATATATCTTACTATTCTTTCCCTTCATTATAATATATATATATATATATATATATATATATATATATATATATATATGTATGTATGTATAAGAGCGAGAGAGAGAAGTGTGGACACTAATATCAACGCTGAGAGGCGTCAGTCTGTATTTGAACGCAATCTTCAGACCATATGTAGAAAGAGAGAGAGAAAGAGATTCATTGATTGTTTGATTCGTTTTTTACGGCTTATCAACCCCTGGCTGGTTATTTCGTGCCAGAAAATATTTTTAGATGGTATGAAATTTTTGCAAATAATAATGATTTACTGATAAAAGCCCTACTATTTAACCCAGGGGCATTTGCGCATAAGTAAATATAACGAACCTGACTGGAATTGGAACTCTGATGTCCGATTCTAATTTCCAGTCATTATCTATTACACCACCTGCACACCCAAGCTTACAGCATCTGGTATTCTTCAGTCACCCATCTAGGTATTGACTAATCTCGACATTGCTTAACTTCGATGTTTTTAATGTGATATGGACTTGAACAGTGAGAAAGAGAGAGAGGGAAAGAAAGAAAGAAAGAAAGAAAGAAAGAAAGAAAGAAAGAAAGAAAGAAATAGAGGAGGAGAGAAAGAAAGAAAGAAAGAAAGAAAAAGAAAGAAAGAGGAAAAGAAAGAAAGAGAGAGATAGAAAGAAAGAGAGAAAGAAAGAGAGGAAGAGGAAGAGAGAGAGAGAAAGAAATAATGAGGGAGTGTGGAAAGATGGAATTGAGAGAGAAAAATATAGTGAATGCAACGAAGTGTCACTGAATGGAGGTCTGGCCACGAGAGAAGAGGCGAACCGGAAATATGATCTCCAAAACAGTATTTCTGTATAATATCAGTGAAATTTAAGCCGCAGAATGTTATATATATATATTTTTCGGTCATGGGCATTAATTTTGGCCAACGCAGAAAATTGTCAGTCAAAGGGCTATATGCCTCTGATTGGTCGAAGAACAGAACACTTTCGAGGAAGACGGAAATAGATACTTTTTAACTGATGGGACAATTAATTTGACAAGTCAAAGTTACAACCAAATGTGCAGGTGGAAGTCTGGACGGAGATGGAAAAGGATGCCATGTTGTATCGAACAGTGTGATTTATAGCAGCAGAATTCACAGAGCAAGTAAAAGCAATGATATTAGACGATTGTTCAAAGATCGAAAATTAATCTAATGAACCGTCTGCCTATTTGTTTTTTCCAAATGCGTTCGTTTCTCTTCGAAACCTTCAACTTTCTTACAGTTTTTCGCCCACGGTTGACTCTTACGAGACTAATGATGAACCACGCGTTTAACGTATCGATACAAAATATCGCAACAATGAGCGTATATCAAACATAATCATATACGAGGGTCATTCAATAAATAAGGTGAATTTTTCAGTATAAGGACTTCTAATACAGATAGAAGCTTACTTTTTTTTATTATTTTTTTGTTTTACTTCTTTTTCACATGGATTTAATTTCTTTTGCAGATTAAAAAAAAACTTTCAGAGTTTTGGCGATTAACAAAGATGGCCAACCAAGAAGCATGCTCCAGGATTGAACAGCGGTCAGTTATCAAGTTTTTGGTTGCTGAAGGGTGCAAACCAGTTGAAATTCATAGGAGAATGTCAACTGTGTATGGTGCCACATGTTTCAGCCAAAAAAATGTCTACAAGTGGGCTAAATTGTTTAAAGAAGGACGGAGCAGTGTTGAGGATGAAGACAGGCCTGGGAGGCCTACAGAAGTGAGGTCTCCCGAGGTGATCGAATCAGTCAATGACATCATTCAGTCTGACAGAAGGGTGACAGTGGATGACATTGCAAGGACTTTGAGCTTATCTGTTGGGACAGCACACAAGGTCAGCTGCCGGTGGGTGCCAAAGATGCTTTTCACAGCAGCCCAAATGGTGCAGACCATCAACGAGTTGAGATGGGAACTGCTCCCTCATCCCCCTTACAGCCCAGACCTTTCCCTTTCAGACTTTCACCTGTTTGGTCCCTTGAAAGCGTTCACGAGAGGCACAAAGTTTAAAAGTGACGATGAAGTCAAAAATGTTGTGAGCGACTGGCTGAAACCTCAGTCCAAAGATTTTTTACGCTGAGGGAATACGGAAGTTTGTGCACAGATGGGAAAAGTGTGTGACAGTGCTGGGAGACTACGTTGAAAATTTTAAAAAAAAAGTAAGCTTCTATCTGTATTAGAAGTCCTTATACCGAAAAATTATTTATTGAATGACCCTCGTATATATATAATATATATAATATCATTATAATCCTTTTTGTTGCTGCTGTGATGTTACTCTATGGACGCTTGTTAATCTTTAGTCCGAAATCTTTTCATTATTATTATTATTATTATTATTAATAATAATTCCCAATCACTACACTTTTAACATGTTCAAGTTTAAAGTAATCCGTTATCTCTCCTAAAAAGCTCATAAACTGAACTCCTTGCCTCTTTCACTTGCGCTCACACTACGGCGTCATTCAGTAACCCTCTGCCTTGAGTGGCTCTTGGGCTATGCATCGGTGAACATGAGTAAAAAAAAACAAAAACAATATACGTGTCCGGCTTTACGATTAATTTCCTTCTGCGTCTTCGTTAATATTCATCCTTTTCTGTCACAGAACCACAACTGTGAAGTTCCCAATGAGGATTCAATCCAGTATTCGAAGAATAGCCAACAAGAATAGTTATTAGATTTATTCTTTGGAGAGTACTGACTTAAACTTTTGTTTATTTCAATAAGTTTAAATGCGAAAGATGCCTTCCAGAAAGAAAGCAAAGTAATAAGAGATTCAAATAAATGAGTAATAAGCTGATAAGTAATATTTAAATCTTCAATATGGCAGGGATTACTGGACAATTTCTTCACAGAGGAAGAAGAAGAAGAAAAGACTAGAAGCGTCAGTGATGTCGTCCGATTGACGATTGCGAAAAATACCACTGCAAAGACTTTCATGTCAGAAACAATAAAGTTTTCAGGGAAATATAATACTAAGAATTAGAAAGACATATCTGAAATTTCTGGGATACACGACATGACGAGAAAAGAAGGCCTGGAGAATCTAACACTCATAAGGCATACTGAAGGCAAGAGAAGCAAGGGGAAACAGCAAGTACTGTACGAATTTGTGTAAATAGATGGCAGAGAAAGGACAAAGTGAAGGTAAGGAGTTAGATGTTACTTAGAGAAACAAAGATAGGAAGTTGTGGAGAGTATGACTACCCACGTCCCGGAGGGACATGGCACATAAAATAAGTTCAAAGGTTTAAGGTTTGGCAAATCGATTCAATAGTGTTATCATAATTTCTCTGTTTCTTATGTGAAATTGAGGCGGACAGTTTGACGTTTTAGAGGAGATGAAGCCGATGATGAATTGAGGCAAAAAGAGGTGTAAAACATTCCAGACACGCCAGACAAGAGACAAATTACCTTTCGTCTGAGATCTTAACGGGAGACCTTAGAGAATTCATGCGAATCAATGGCTTCTGTTACCAATTATAGGCATTTAAGAATATTTGTGGAGATTTCATAGTTTATTTTGTTCAGGTTAGGTTTCATCTGTTTTATGTATATAGCTTCAAGGAGTTTTAATTTTTGTTTATTGTTTTCGTGTTTAAGTAGAGAGAGAAAGAGAGAGAGAGAGAGAGAGAGAGAGAGAGAGAGAGAGAGAGAAAGAAAGAAAGAAAGAAAGAAAGAAAGAAAGAAAGAAAGAAAGAAAGAAAGAATGAGCTAACGTCTCATATAGATATGCACATTTTATGCTCCGTAATTTTGAGAAAACCAATGAAGGTGGTCATGGAAATAATTGAATTTTCATGCATATTTTACATAAAAAGGCACATGAATTATAGATATCTCGTGAAATTTGAATTGGACTGAAACTTGCAAGCAACGCGTTGCATTTAGATTGTTTGAATGGCAACCGTATTTACGAGATTCAATTTCCTTTGTGCAAATTCGAGTGTCCAATTCAGACCGAGGAAAGAGAGGAAGACGCGCGGCTTTAAAAACGAGATAAGCGCGTTCAGAACACCGAGAAACAAAATAACAATTTACACAGATTTTGAAACAATTGAACTAAGACAATAGGCATTAGAAAAAAGAACAACCTTAATATGGCACAAGGTCACTTTATTGAAGCACCAAATGAGTGGTGAAATCATCATCTTATCATTAATCTCTCTCTCACTATATATATATATATATATATATATATAGTGCGAGAGAGAGAGAGAAAGAGAGATCACAGATTGAAATGACTTTTATCCTCACTGCGCGCATAGAGGTTCCCGATAGGTTCATATATATATATATATATGAAAAAATATAGTCTTAAGATGTACTATATTTATGGGATAAAGTGCTCAATATCAGAGATAGGGCGTGTGTAAATATAAAAGTGAACATAGAAGTCAACACTTAGAAGCGACAGTCTGCTTCATGCTAGAGGCAATCGTCAGGCCTGTCACCTCTAAGTGTTGACTTCTATGTTCACTTATATATATATAGAGAGAGAGAGAGAGTGAGTGAGTGAGTGACAGACAGACAGACAGAGAGAGTCAGAGAGAGAGATAGACAGAGAAAGAATATGAAGTAGATAATAATATAAGATGCATATATATATATATATATATATATATATATATATATATATATATATGTATATATGTATATATATATGTTATGTTGAGTTTTATTTATTGAAGAAAAGTGGGCAACAGCAAGTACAAAGCGAATGGGCTGATGATTACGTTTAAGCAGTTAAGGAGTATATATACATATATATATATATATATATATATATATATATATATATATATATATATATATATATATATATATATAGATAGATAGATAGATAGATAGATAGATACATAATAAAAATCTATGACAAAGTTGAATTTTTTCCTGTGACGCGTTTCGTTTGTTTGAACTTCATCGGACAAAAGTTGTATTTCCGCTAATGTGGCTACACATATGAAATCGAGAGGACGTTGAAATTTTGACTTTAAATCATCTTTTTAATGTGTTTAGGTCTATGGTCAAGCCATTTTTATTTTGTTTCTTTTTGTTTACGATTTTATCAAAATAATTCTACTTTCTCACAGATTTTTCAGAAATTGTTCTGATATATAAACATGTATATATCGTTTTTCCATATATATATATATACAAACATTTGTACAACAAATTTATACAAAGTTTGTATATATATATATATATATATATATATATACAAACATTTATGCATTGTGGACGAAGAAGTCAATAACGTACGGTACTGATCTCTGTGTTAACATTCCCTATATATATATATATATATATATATATATATATATATATATATATATATATATATATATATATATATATAGGGAATAACAGTTGGATTTCCACATTAGGCGTTTCTTGTCCAAAGTAACTAATAGCAACGGCGAGAATCGAAACATAAACAATAATATTAATATTTTTTATAAAAATCAGATTAACGATAACTACAAACAGGATGAATGCCGAATGAATAACATTATAAAAAAATACATAGCACCAGTTGATAATAGCAAAAAAATTAGATTAATTATTTATTATAAAAAATTTAAAACTTGTAACCTTATAGTTAAAAATAATAATTCACCTCCTACAACAAAATTAAATAGAGCAAATATTATTTACGAATTCAAATGTCCATAAAGGAATTGTATTCCTCAAGAATCAACTTTCGTAAATAATTATATAGGCCACACTACAAATCGTTTAACACGCAGATTAACCCTACACCTTTCTGACAATAGCTCAATTAGATCTCATTTAAATATTCATGGAGGCCTACCGGACACTATTCGGAATATACTTGTCGACAACACTAATATAATAGCATCATCCACTTGCAAAAAAAGGCTAAAAATAATGGAAGCCTTACTTATAAAATTAAACAAACCAACCCTTAATAATATTAACTTTGAACATGGACATAATATCTTGACCGTGTTTTGAAACAAAAAAAAAAAATGAATCACTTTATAAAACACACACAAACTATTTCTAATTCTAACAGTTGAAATACAATCCTTGATAATGGCTAAAAGTATAGACGAAAGCGCTCGGAAAAGAACATTCGGACAATTTTTATATAATTTATCCTCTGAAAAGAAAAACTTTATTAGATCGCACGAGAAATTATATAAAAAACTAAATAAAAGCACCTTGTCAGTCGTTTTTAATGAAATGTGCTTGAAAGAAGGATTGCTGCCTAAATACACACACATATATATATATATATATATATATATATATATATATATATATATATATATATAAGACATTTTTATGTTTATACATTCTTTTTGTAGCTACAAATATTTAAGTAAATGCTCTGTTTATAATAAACAGTTTTCATAGAAAATAATCGTCATCCTATACGAAACCGTCATTTAGCCTGACGTGCCTTAATCGATCGCGCCAAGGAGGATCGTTCGATTAGCGAGTTTTGATTTTATTGTCTTTAAACTTCAATCTTCCATGAATCTCTCACGTACATTGATATCTGCTCAAAGCGAATCCAAATGTAAACAAATGACGTCACACATTATGAAATGGACAAAGTCCGATAATTATTTTCTCGGACATTCAGGCCGGTAAATGTTATTTAATACTGTTTATTATAAACAGAGCATCTACTTAAATATTTATATCTATAAAATGAATGTATAAACATAAAAATGTCTTAAAATAATTATCGGACTTTGTCCATTTCATAATATATATATATATATATATATATATATATATATATATATTTGTATATTTAGGCAGCAATCCTTCTTTCATGCACATTTCATTAAAAACGACTGACAAGGTGCTTTTATTTAGTTTTTTATATAATTTCTCGTGCGATCTAATAATGTTTTTCTTTTCAGAGGATAAATTATATAAAAACTGTCCGAATGTTAGAATTAGAAATAGTTTGTATATAATTTATCATCTGAAAAGAAAAACATTATTAGATCGGACGCGAAATTATATAAAAAATTAAATAAAAGCACCTTGTCAGTCGTTTTTAATGAAATGTGCATATATATATATATATATATATATATATATATATATATATATATATATATATATGCTCTATCCCGGTCCTTTGGGTTTATATTACCTCATAAATATTGTATAACTTAATACTATGTTTCCTGTCAGCGTATCTCGACAAACTCCAGTTTGTGGTATCAAAAGCCCCTAAAAGTCACGTTGAAAGTTTACATTTACGACTGGTCGTAATAGCTTATTTGACAGATAAAGAAGACTTTTTAATATCTTTAAAGCCTGCAGAAATGATCGGAGATCGTCTTAGACGTGAGGAAATTAGTCGAAGATGTTTGAAACCTTAATTGCATGTCCGATAAGAGCAAACTTACGCCTTTATCTCGTTAATATGTTTCCCTATCAACAGAGAAATTATTTTAAAAGCCATTCTTTGTGAAGTTATGAAGTTTTTAGCAACTAGAAAATCTGCTTGGTTAGTAAGATAAAACCGCCATCACATCGAAAAGCGCAGGTGCTGTGTGATCGGTTAGATTATAAGTAGTAAAATGGTGTTCCACTTTGTCTTAAGGGAACATCACAAACATATATTGATATTTTGAAGGCACATGTAGAGACACAGTTAAAGAAGAAGCAGGTATTTCTTCTTCACATTCGACGAAACAACTAATGAATATCCGAACAAAATATGTTTCGAAAGCACTGACTTGGAGTGGCCCTCTTGTTCCCCTGAATTGAAATCGATCGATAACGTGTGATGCATTCTGGATAGGGAAATTTTACATTTCTGGATGGATGTTTCCAAACGCTATTCTGGATACTGTGTTATCTGTCTCATATGAAGAAATAAAACGATTCAAAATACTTCTAAAACTAGTTTCAGAACATGGAATATATATTTCTCATTAATCTCGTTTTTATAAATTTGTTTTCATTAAAATGAAACCTTATATCGAAATATTTGTGGTGATGTATTATTATTATTATTATTATTATTATTATTATATACTTTTCTATTTGATCCAGCATGCTAATCTCAGTTATTATACTTACTACGTTTCGACCTTTCCCTAGGCTTCTTCAGATGTCTGTCATCGTAACTGGTAAACTTTTCTTTTGAATAAAACACTTTATTCAGTTCATGTGGGTAGATTATTCTCAGTCTGCTTTCCATAGTTAGGGGAGATAACTCCTGTAAATCAAACCCAGTCATATTCTCCTTTACGTCGTTCACCCTTTTCTTCTACTGAATATGTAACTTTTCAGCACTGCCAGACCCAGAGACTGAACTCACAGCCGCCTTAGTAGACTTGTCATTTAATGTTCTCCTATAGGAACACTTTCAATAAACCGATCACCCTTTTAACTCTAAGTCGCTTAAGTTACTTAATTTTAATGCTAAAATGATAATACATGATTTTACTAGTAAACCGTAAAACTTCTCAATTTTTTTTTTTAAAAGGACTGTATTTGAACTCTGGTCTGACGTACGCACGAGTCACCCAAACTAAAAACACCATGTCGCATTCAAAACGAACGTTAAATCTCTCAATAAAGTGTTTATACAATTTTGTAACTTCTACGAGCATGTTATATTTAGCGTTGTTGATCAACCTGTCAATATTGTTTGGACAAAGGTCCATATAATTATGTCATTTAGCAAGTGAACTTTGGAGGCTTTTTTGTAATAAACTTAGAGGTATTTTCCCAGTTGATCATTGTGTAATCTTTTAACTAACGTTGTACATTGTTCAGTTATTGAACAGAATGTAAGCAATAAAACTTTCATTTGAACAACGTGAGAAAAATGTACTCAAAGTCGATCTCAAGTGCCTCATAAAACAGGACCTGCTTATTGCGTACTGAGATATCAAGAGGATATATTTTCTCTCTTTTTTCTCTGTATGCGCGCGTTTAATAAATGTTATGTGCGTTGGCGTGATTATGCACACATTAGAACAAAAACACACACGCACTCACTTAACTCGGGCTGCAAATCAATACCATCAGGTTTGGTTTTTATTTGCAAGATAAGTACTACTAGATCTGGAACTGACTTACCCAATTAGAAAGTTAATAGTCTAAGTTATGTTTTAATCACTTTATCCAAAGAAAGGCAATAAAGCTACTAAGGGTTACTAAGTCGAGAGAGGACAATAAAAGACCAAGATTAAAAAGACGGTAAAGAATGGCGTAGCATTTCAGTATTTGAAAATCATAGTTAGCAGGAAAGCAGGAAGCGAGAAGAGAACTTTACAGGCAATAAGTCCGAGAGAAGGAACTATTAGAATAGAACTTACGGTTATATCTAACTACTTCAACTGTAAAATGAGCTACCAATCTAGTACTGCGCTTAAATTCATAAAGTCGATGTACCAGAAAGGAAAGCTTATCGGAACAATTACCATGAAAACATTTATAGAAAACATATATTATAGAAAACATTTATAGAAAAGGCAGAGGGAAACTACGTTACGGTGGTGTGAAAAGTGATCAAAGCAGAGATGCCAGGTAAGGACCAATACCATTGCAAATTATTCCTTAAAGTTTATTAAGTATCTCTAGATACATAACAGAATCAGCAAACCAGATTTGGCAGCAATATTCAATGCCCAGACGAATTGTAGATTTATACTGGCCTTGTTCACCTGTTGCGCTCAGCATAGATGCTGTATAAACCACAGGTGGTTTCTGGGGGTGTAGAATAAACTCAAATGTAACTGAGCGGGTGTCTACATAAGGGATTAGCTAGCCGCCCTAGTAGACAGGTATACTCTGATACGAGTGGCCAGTCAGTATAATAGTTATGGTGATATTACCTTTTTTTAAATACAGAAACATTCGCAATGAACTGACCGAACAGACAGTGCTTCTGTCGGTTGAAATTTATAAAATCTCATTACTATCATTCTTTCCAGTTTTGATGGGGATTTCCTTCCTAACATTTTGTTTGAAGTCATGTGGAATGTCAATATTTTGAATATGCCATTATTTTCTCTTTGAGTCATATGTGCTCCCCAATTTAGCTGTTGCTAAAAGTTCTCAACTGATGTGGTTTCTGTTATTTGGTACAGATCTTTGTTAGACAAACCACATAAACAATTATTTTATTTCTTCTTTTTCATCTTAATTGTTTATATAAGCTGTTCTATTATAGGTAGGATTTCATAAATTAAATCTTTTAAAAAAGACATATGATGCGACATGACACTGAAGCAATAATCACATAAGCACAGATTCGGCTTTTATCATCTCACTGACTTCATCGCCATAGCAGACACTCTTTACCTGTCTTCATTAAACTCTAGTTATTTTATGTACTACTACCAAACTAATTATTCCTCGCGAGTAAACTTTACTATCGTAAATGATTTTTACACTATTTACATTATTCGGACTATTGTACTCATCTTTGTCGCCATATTTATTACACCGTTTCGGCCTTTCAGTATCTGTCTATATTCCTGAGATGGGGTATTATGTACACTATTTACATTATTCGGACTATTGTCCTCATCTTTGTCGCCATATTTATTACAACGTTTCGGCCTTTCAGTATCTGTCTATATTCCTGAGATGGGGTATTATGTACACTATTTACATTATTCGGACTATTGTCCTCATCTTTGTCGCCATATTTATTACAACGTTTCGGCCTTTCAGTATCTGTCTATATTCCTGAGATGGGGTATTATGTACACTATTTACATTATTCGGACTATTGTCCTCATCTTTGACGCCATATTTATTACAACGTTTCGGCCTTTCAGTATCTGTCTATATTCCTGAGATGGGGTATTATGTACACTATTTACATTATTCGGACTATTGTCCTCATCTTTGTCGCCATATTTATTACAACGTTTCGGCCTTTCAGTATCTGTCTATATTCCTGAGATGGGGTATTATGTACACTATTTACATTATTCGGACTATTGTCCTCATCTTTGTCGCCATATTTATTACAACGTTTCGGCCTTTCAGTATCTGTCTATATTCCTGAGATGGGGTATTATGTACACTATTTACATTATTCGGACTATTGTCCTCATCTTTGTCGCCATATTTATTACAACGTTTCGGCCTTTCAGTATCTGTCTATATTCCTGAGATGGGGTATTATGTACACTATTTACATTATTCGGACTATTGTCCTCATCTTTGACGCCATATTTATTACAACGTTTCGGCCTTTCAGTATCTGTCTATATTCCTGAGATGGGGTATTATGTACACTATTTACATTATTCGGACTATTGTCCTCATCTTTGTCGCCATATTTATTACAACGTTTCGGCCTTTCAGTATCTGTCTATATTCCTGAGATGGGGTATTATGTACACTATTTACATTATTCGGACTATTGTCCTCATCTTTGTCGCCATATTTATTACAACGTTTCGGCCTTTCAGTATCTGTCTATATTCCTGAGATGGGGTATTATGTACACTATTTACATTATTCGGACTATTGTCCTCATCTTTGTCGCCATATTTATTACAACGTTTCAGCCTTTCAGTATCTGTCTATATTTCTGAAATGAGGTATTATGTACACTATTTACATTATTCGGACTATTGTCCTCATCTTTGTCGCCATATTTATTACAACGTTTAGGCCCTTCAGTATCTGTCTATATTTCTGAAATGAGGTATTATGTACACTATTTACATTATTCGGACTATTGTCCTCATCTTTGTCACCATATTTATTACAACGTTTCGGCCTTTCAGTATCTGTCTATATTTCTGAAATGAGGTATTATGTACACTATTTACATTATTCGGACTATTGTCCTCATCTTTGTCGCCATATTTATTACAACGTTTCGGCCCTTCAGTATCTGTCTATATTTCTGAAATGAGGTATTATGTACACTATTTACATTATTCGGACTATTGTCCTCATCTTTGTCGCCATATTTATTACAACGTTTCGGCCCTTCAGTATCTGTCTATATTTTTGAGATGAGGTATTATGTACACTATTTACATTATTCGGACTATTGTCCTCATATTTGTCAGTTATCAGTTATCTCCTGTTAATTTCTCTCTGGAAGTTCTCCACTGGAGAACTTTCAGAGGGAAATTAACAGGAGATAACTGACATCCATTAGACATGGCAGTGGAACTAGAACAGTCTACCCCAGTTAGCGAAATAAAGGTTTCAGTTCGACATTCCAACCGCCTGAAGAAGGCCGGAGCGTACAACGGCCGAAACGTTGTAATAATATGGTGACAAAGACGTGGACAATAGTCCGAATAATATAAATAGTGTGCATAATACCTCATCTCAGAAATATAGACAGATACTAAATGATTTTTCTATAGAAAATGGTTTTACTATAGAAAACGATTATAATGTTGATATAGAAATGCATTGTAAATGACTTGTCCTGTTGAACGGAAAATCAGGAAGGAATTTGTCAGTGACCAGGGATTAAGGCGGACAGATCAAAGGGTCTATTATATGAGGGGTGGTGAAAACTCTCCACGAAGTAAATCTGATATTTAGTTATTTAGCCAGATTTTGCAAAGAGCGCCGAGCAGAGGAATTTTTAGTGTGCCTTCTTGCTAATGATTTTACACTCGTAATGCATTGGAAATCAAGAAGAAAAGAATTGAAGCAGAGGTTATCGACTAAACAGATTCATAATAATTAATTTTTATGTTAAAAGAAATGAAACCAAAATGCTCGTTCCATTGCCCCTTAACCCTAAACCTGCTGGGATTATAAATAAGAAAACAAAAAAGCTCCATACCATCAAATACCGTTTGGTGTGCACCATTGACTCGCGGCGATGATGACGGCGTGGACATCTCCTCGTAATCCCGTGAGCATAGCGAGTCGGACACCTTCCGTTCATCATTAGCGGTAACCGTATCCACCCGGAAGCCAGCATGGTTGTATGTGTCGTTAAGATATCGTTGCAGTATTGTTTGCTTGAATTTCGGGTGTGACATCAGCTCCTGGTCGATCATATCCAGAGGGTCCGACGATGAGGCGTTATTGTCGTCCAGAGAATGGCATGAGAAAGGTAGGCGTCGATCAAAGTCCAGAGACTGACCACTCTCACCCTGATCATTCGTCGGTGAATCGCCTTCTGATAACAAATCCGAATCGAGGGGGAATGTGGTTGAATTACGTGTGGCAGCGCCTGTTGAGGGACAAAGGAAAATAACATGAGGCATGTAATGTTGACAGATTTCAATGGAGACATTCATTAAATGGGTGCGAAAGTTTACAGCGTTTTTATCTTAAAACATATTTTTCTATTGCTTAGTCTATCTCCATTTCACTTTTAAAAAGGACCTGGGAACTTTTACACACATACAATTCTTCGACTATATATATATATATATTTATATATATTATGAAATGGACAAAGTCCGACAATTATTTTAAGACATTTTTATGTTTATACATTGTTTTTTATAGATACAAATATTTAAGTAAATGCTCTGTTTTTAATAAACAGTATTAAACAACATTTACCGGCCTGAATTTCCGAGAAATTTTCATAGAAAATATTCGTCCTCCGACAGGATTCGATCCTATATTCTATACGGAATCGTCATTTAGCCTGACGTGCTCTAACCGATCGAGCCACGAAGGATCGTTCGATTAGCAAGGTCGATTTTATTGCTTTTTTGCTAATCGAACGATCCTCCGTGGCTCGATTGATTAAGGCACGTCAGGCTAAATGACGGTTCCGTATAGGAAACAGGTTCGATTCCTCTTGGAGAACGAATATTTTCTATGAAAATTTCTCAGACATTCAGGCCGGTAAATGTTATTAATACTGTTTATTATAAAACAGAGCATTTGCTTAAATATTTGTATCTATAAAAAGAATATATAAACATAAAAATGACATAATATATATGTGTGTGTGTGTGTGTGTGTATGTGCGTGTGTGTGTGTGTATTTGGGTAGCAATCCCTTTTTTATACAAGTTTCGTAAATACTTTGTTTTTAACATGAGACATTTAGTAGTTTGAGACTGTGGGTCCAAGTGGTTTTCCCATAACAACTCCGTTAGTTTGGGTATAAATAATGCCAGTTTGGTCATAAATGGAGGCTTTATTTGCGAAGGCGGGGAGCAGTTTCTTGATAAATAAATAAATCAGGGTACCCACTACGAACGATCTTTTCACAGATGCCAACAACTATTTAGCAGTTATCAAAAAATCCTCATTGACATTATTACTCCATATCTACCTATCAATTATAGTATAACAAAGACACACGCGCACACGCACGCACACGCACACGCACACACATATACATACATATATATATATATATATATATATATGTATTGAGAAAACAGACGAATACCTTTATCGTCTGCCGAAATAGTCTATTCCCTACATGAGGTAAAAAGACTTTTCTTGAATGTTCATCATATTGCTTTATAAATAAAAACAAAAGAGGTCTCTTTTGTGGATCAATTCTAATGTTCTTATATTACTACAACCCACTTGGATTATATATACACGGATTATATTTTACCTTTACTATATATATATATATATATATATATATATATATATATATATATATATATATATATATATATATATATATATATATATATTACAATGAATCATTCATACAAAAAGTAGATTAGTAAAGTTAATAATATAAAATGGCGAAAAACTTCTTCGCAAACAAAATTTTTAAAGTTGCATTAACCTACGAATCACTCGATGAATGTTATGATCCTTGTTTTTAATAACTACAAGTTGTATAAGGTCTTTTTTTTATTCTGCTAGTACTTTCGGCTATACATACAGCCATCCTCAGGAGTGGAAACCTAAAAATTGTGGCACATGTGGACATCAATAATTCTAGTTGCAGTTAGAGCCCTCGGATTGATTGAAAATGGTTCCGATAGACTTACTAAAGGGATTCTTAGTAGCCTATGCCCGAAAGAAATAAAAAAAAAACTGTACTCGCAAGTACAGTTCACATATTTACAAAGAACTTTGTATATGTAACATATGTGGGATTTGTGTTTTGTTTGTTTTCTTTACCAAAATGATCAGTGGAAAATGTGATGCCTTTTCTGACCTTTGATCTCTGGTTAAGGGCCAGAAGGAAATGAGTATACAACAGAAACCCAAGGTAATAAAACGACAACAGCAATAATAATAATAATAATAATAATAATAATAATAATAATAATAACAATAATAACAACAACAACAACAATAATAATAATAATAATAATAATAATAATAATAATAATAATATAATTTACTGAAAATGCAACGAATCCTACATAATTATCATATGACCGAGCGATTTCAGTTTATCGCTTTTGTTATTACCAAATAAGTTCTGAAAATATATGGAATACGAAAAACTTAAAATAAATGCACATATAAAGAAAGCAAAAAATAAAACTGAGATTAAGTAAATTAAATTTTAATTTGTAAAACGGCGCAGTTAAAATTTTAAAAAAATGAGCGTTCAAATTCTTAACATGGATCATATTTTGTGTGTCTAATGTAGAATCTTTGTTTACTCTCTAATGAAAGCGCAATTGAGGAATTAAAATGTACACACCAACCGAAAAAAGAAGGGAGGTGGGTAATGAGAAAAAGAAGTAGACCAGAAGCAATAATATACTGACACATATTTACTTACCTTATAAATATAAACATGCGTACATTATTTACATTATTCGGACAATTGTCCTCATCTGTGTCGCCATATTTATTACAACGTTTCGGCCGTTGTACGCTCCGGCCTTCTTCAGGTGTTTGGAATGTCGAACTGAACCCTTGCAATGATAACAGCAAAAAAATTGCAATATGAGCACTGGTAAAAACGGATGCTGAAGACATTAGGTTTATAATACCCAGAAATTCATACGCAGATGTCCTCAAGGACACATGACACAGTGGATAAAGGCGTTGGTTAGATCCAGTGACAGGATCCAAAGAGTGTGAATTCAATACCCGGTTAAGGCAGTGGAGAACTTTCAGAGGGAAAATTAACAGGAGATAACTGATAACTGACATCCATTAAACATGGCACGTGGAACTAGAACAGTCTACCCCAGTGAGCGAAATAAAGGGTTCAGTTCGACATTCCAACCACCTGAAGAAGGCCGGAGCATACAACGGCCGAAACGTTGTAATAAATATGGCGACAAAGATGAGGACAATTGTCCGAATAATGTAAATAATGTACGCATGTTTATATTTATAAGGTAAGTAAATATGTGTCAGTATATTATTGCTTCTGGTCTGCTTCTTTTTCTCATTAACCCCCCTCCGTTCTATTTTCGGTTGGCGTGTACAGCATTTAAAAAACAATCCAAATAATGTAAATAATGTACATAATACCTCATCTCAAAAATATAGACAGATATAAACATGTGTATTCATATATTACTCATACTTGTATATCTCTTTTCCTCAAATCCCCCCTCCCGCTCAATTTTAATCAATCTATGGTATCTTTTAATTCCTTGATCATGATCTGACGAGAGCGGAACGAAAACTGGTCAGCTGCTAATTATAATTTTTTTTTTCTTTTTCATTTTTTCTTTTTCTTTATTTTTATTTCTTTCTTCATATATAATAAAGAAATAAATAAAAATGCCATTTATTGTTGGTGTGTTTGTTTCCTAATTTCCTCTTCTTTTTTTCTTTTAATATGCCTATTTTTATGGCTTTGAATATCCTGCAGGCTTCGGTTATCTGGGTCACAGATTAATCACAATATCCATGTGTTTGAAATTAATTATAAAGGAACAAAACAAATAAAGTTCATTTTTGATAATTGCCTTCGTTTATTTTACAAAGCTATTTAATTGAAGCAGCAGGATGAAAGGCCTGTGCTTTTTTGTGATTGTTTCATTCGATATTTAATCAACCTGTAGTGAGCATCCTTTTAGAGTATAGGTATAATGCACATTTAGAACCCTATAAAATACGATGTGTGACTAAGCAAGAAAGAATGGAACATCTATCGATTCTTTATGCAATAAGATAATTCGTTATCTTCACCCGATAAATGAAATTATTTCGTTCCTTTTAGAAACTCCCGCAAGATTTACTCGAATCATTTCTTAATTATTCATTTGTATTAAGAAATGCAGCTGTTTAATCTGTTAATAATGCATAATTATTGCATGTTAATAATGCATGTTAATAATGCATAATTATTGCATGTTAATAATGCATGTTAATAATGCATGTTAATAATGCATAATTATTGCATGTTAATAATGCATGTTAATAATGCATAATTATTGCATGTTAATAATGCATGTTAACAATGCATGTTAACAATGCATAATTATTGCATGTTAATAATGCATGTTAATGATGCATGTTAATAATACATGTTAATAATGCATAATTATTGCATGTTAATAATGCATGTTAATGATGCATGTTAATAATGCATGTTAATAATGCATGTTAATAATGCATGTTAATAATGCATAATTGTTGCATGTTAATAATGCATAATTATTGCATGTTAATAATGCATGTTAATAATGCATGTTAATAATGCATAATTATTGCATGTTAATAATGCATGTTAATGATGCATGTTAATAATGCATGTTAATAATGCATAATTATTGCATGTTAATAATGCATGTTAATAATGCATGTTAATAATGCATGCTAATAATGCATGTTAATAATGTTTTAAGCTGTTAGTGCATAATGTCAAAAATGTTTTAAATTTTATTTTCTCAAATAATTTATGTATTCGTTTAATTCTGTTTCAAATCTTGTTTCTTTAAGAGTTAAAATACGCGTGTAAAAGACAATTTTATGCTTTAACGTAAAAGTAGAAAAAATGACAAACGTGCTTAAGTCTTTAGAAACAAAGGGAAATCTAAAATCGAATTAAAATTAATTCGTAAGTTGCTGACAATATTGACACTCGCCACTTAACTTTCTATAATTAATTCTTAATTAATTTGATATATATATATATATATATATATATATATATATATATATATATATATATATATATATATATATATATATATATATATATAGTTTCTTGCGTATGTATAGACGTGGAAACGTCGACAAAGCCCAGTCTAATGTAATCCTAACTTTTTTTCCAATCTGTCATACTATTTTTCTAAATACTGTTTGTTGATATAGAAAATTATGCATCGTTATATATATATATATATATATATATATATATATATATATATATATATATATATATATATATATATATTCATCCTTCAGAATAGCAATACTTCTTATATTTGCACACCGTCAATCCTGTATATTGAGCGCTTTTATCCTATAAAAATAGCATATCTTAAAACTATATTTTATCATATATATATATACCTACCTACCTACCTATGTACATATATATATATATATATATATACCTACTTATATATATATATATATATATATATATATATACCTACTTACATACATATATATACCTACATACATATATATATACATATACATATATATATATATATATATATATATATATATATATATATAAAAGTGAACATAGAAGTCAACACTTAGAGGCGACAGTCTGTTTCATGCTAGATGCAATCGTGGCCTGACGATTGCATCTAGCATGAAACAGACTGTCTCCTCTAAGTGTTGACTTCTATGTTCACATTTATATTTACACACGCTCTATCTCTGATATTGAGCACTTTATCCCATAAATATAGCACACTTTAAGACTATATATCTTCATATATATATATATATATATATATATATATATATATGTAGACGTTGTTAAATGTACAATCCAAGATACAATCCAAAAATATTTTTACATATTTTGTGGGGTCGTTCATGGCACCAAAAGGAAGTAAAATCTCCCTATAAGCATCTGCCCAAAATGCCATTGTTGCAACTGAACACCGAAACTCATAACAAATGTTCAAAATGCCTTCCGCTTGCTTTTACACATGCATGCACCCGTCGGAACATTGACTGGCGATCCCTTACAAATACTCCCACCCGGTGTCGAATGGTTTTGCAGGCCCCAATGACACGTCGATGAAGCGTCTCTGCATTATTAATGTCTACTGGAAAAGCCAATTATTTTATACAGTCCCCCACCAAAAAAAATCCAAAGTATTGAGGTAAGGGGAACGTAAAGGCCATGGTTCGATCCTCCTGTACCTATCCATATTTCATGGTAGATGTCAGCCAGTGCATCTCGAGCGATGTCACTAAAATGTACTGGAGCCCCATCGTACATGAACCAGATGCGTCATCGTGTTAGTAGGCGTTCATCTTCTAGCAGGTCTAGTAATTTGTAGACAGCTCCTTTAAGACGAGCTGGGGGAACATATGGGCGTACCATACAGTTACCTACAATTCGAGCTCACATATTAATCGTAAGCTGATGTCTAGACTGTATTGTACCATGGAGATTCCGATCCGCCCACAAATGTTGGTCGTGTAAATTTGTTCTTCCATCTCTTCCAAATGTTGCTTCATCCGTAAACAAGACTGAAGAGACAATCGGCAGTTTGTGCAAAAGAACTCCTGTAGTGAGTGATCAGAGGACAAAGGATACTGCACACGTTTAAAAGGCTATAGACACAGGAGCTGCTCTTGAAGTACCCTGCATGTGGTACTATGAGATGTACGACATGCTAGGGGCCACTTGACGAATTCTGATATCTGGATCATCTCCGTGGTCAGGCGTACGAGCAGATCTCGGTCTTCGTCGATCAATAGTTTATGGTGCCATGGATCCTGTCTCAGCAACGCGACGATAAACAGCGGCAAAGGTTGGATGAGACAGCTGCCTTCGGTCTGGAAAGCAATCTGATACAACCGTGCAGCCTCGCGTCCGTTACCATTCGCGCGACCGTATGTAAAAATCATATCTACTTGTTCACAATATGAATATCCTGCCATTGCTAAACGGAAAACTTTTCAGTCAACTCACTACTACACACGTTAAACATTGAAGACAGACAAATATACACGAATGACAAATGTAACCTAGTCTACAGCAGCACAGCGCCATCTAACGCAAACTTACTTTAAACTTAATAACTCAAAAACGCAGGATATGCGAACATATGTTTATATGGACTTTTGTCCTTGTTTTGGTGTAAGGAACCTTCCCCCAATGTTTGTAAAAGATTTTTTGATACACCATATATATATATATATATATATATATATATATATATATATATATACACACACACATATGTTATTTATTTTAGGATTTTAAAACAACATATAAAAATCGCTATACAATTGCAGTCATGATAATGTACGATTATATCAACTGAATGAGGATAGACGCCTATTTTAAAAGGAGGCAGTGTGGAGTAATGGATAGCGGCTCGGACTGAGGAATTCGTTCATTTATGTGCTAACGTATGAATCTTCTTCCCCCAGCTATGGATAAATAGCAGGAGACACTGGGTGGTAACCGGTCTAGGAAAAGGAAAAACTCTGAATTCAAAACTGGCCTCGTGAGGTTTGGGTTCCGTCAGGCTATCTTGCTCAAGCAACACCACTTTTACTGCAGTAGAAGTGGTGCCCCTACGAATTATGGGAAAAGTATGCCAATCACCAGTTTCTTTTTAATAGCGATATTCCTACGGAGTTTTTACTAAGCCTAGCTTATGTATAAGAGTCACGAAGTCACTCAGTCTGGGAAGCTTGTGAAGAATGGGCTCATTAAATTAACGACTTGATATGCTTGGCGCTCATTATGATCTTCCTATACTGAAAAAAAAAAGAAAATGCATTAACGGGACCAACTGGAAAAAAAAAACAAAGAGTCGTGAATAAGAAATGGTATAAGGAATCAACGATTACTTTACCTGTATCGGAATCATCAGAAAGACTTTCTCCGTCGTCAGAATAGACACTGAACAATTCGGCGTTGCCTTCGACGTAATCGTTATATCGACGGATACGCGTTGACCAGGAACCGTCAGGGCAAGGCACTGTGTTCTTAAGACGCCGACGCACATTAGCGAACCAATTCGATACCTGAGTGAGGGTCATGTTGGAGCCGGCTGCCAGTGACTGCTTCTCGGCTCTGGACGGGTAGGGCTTGTCTTTGTGTCGATATAACCATCGTTTGAGAGGTTTCGACATTTGCTGAAGCGTTTGACGTCGGTAGCGAACTTTCTCTGTGAATATTCTGTTACTGTAAAAGAATAAAGAAAAAAAATCTCTCAAACAATATTTATGGCTGCAAAGTTTTTAATTAAAACATTAGGAGATCAGAGATTTTACAAGTACGAAAAAATCAGAAATTCGTCTGTTTCGAAAACAAGAGATATTCTATGTTAGGCTCCAAGCGTCGACAGAATGTGGCATCGTGAGTAAAAGAACTGAAAAAGCGCATCTAGTTTCGTCAGAATTATAAGCTCACAAGTTCAAATCTTGGCTCAAGGTGTTCATATATTTAAGTATGTATTATACTAATTTCTTATTACTATAACTTATTTATAGTAGATGGTCTCCTGTAGTCAAATTGGTAACAGCACGCTGTAGGTGTGGCTTCCCTGATGGAAAAAGAGATATAGGTTCGACTCCTTTCGGGAGGAACATTTTTCTTTTGTGAGATTTCTTGATTTCGGGTGGTTGATATTAATTTCATTTTAAGAAAATAAAATAAAGTAGCGATATCAATTCGCACACGTGTACCAATTAAAAGTAAAGTTTTTAGTAATAAAAATAACGCTGGATTAAAAAAATAAAATAATGATTATATATATATATATATATGTGTGTGCGTGTGTGTGTGTGTGTGTGTGTAACGTCGAATTCTCACCGACTTCATGGCTTGGTTTGGTTTATTTTGTTTTACGGCATATCAACTTCAATGGTTTATTTAATGCCCACAAGATTTTTATTGCTGGTAATATTTTTTTTCAAAAAACGTATTGATGATAATAATTTTTTCTTCAAGAATTTATTGCTAGTAATATTTTTTTTACAAAAATGTATTGCTGGTATTAAAACCTATTTTACACGTTTTGACCCCAGTTTGGTGGTTAACTATTTCCCATAGCTGGGACCCTAACAGGTGCTACCACCCTGGGTCAGGGTGGACCTGGGAACACCAGCAATTAAGATGTGGTTCTACGCTCCTCCAAACCTTCTGATCAGAGGCCTTGCTGTCAGATGTAGTTTATCGTCTTACCCAGGACACCCGACTTCATGATTTATCGGCATATAAAATAAATATATATAGGAAGTTAAAAGTTGGTAGAATGTTTACTAAGATCAGAAGAAAATGGCGAATTACAATAAATTATTTAAAGGTAGCAACTAACTGTGAATACTTTCGCTGAAGATTCTGAATGATTCCACCGATGAATACCATGTTATTTTCGATGATCCAAAATGATGAGAAAAAAAAGCTGGGTTAATATTAGCTGAAACCAGCTTCACGGGTGGAAGCTGGTTTCAAAGGTGGTAGTGCTGTTGTGTTTATTTAATATAATTTTCCACCCTGTCAATAATCATATAGATCGAACATTATACAATGTAATTTTCAGATCAAAATTCAGATTATAACTACGTATTGATCTGCTCTTGTACATACCAGCTCTGCGAACAGTAATACTTCGAAAGATTGGATAAAAGTTTTGAATATAGCTATGAAGAGTCATTGGATGTCGCCAAATAGTCCAGTTAATCAAGTAAGGCTAAATGAAGTAAGAGATACCTGAACAAGTTTGAAGAATACAGCGATCAAAACGTCGGGACAAAGGCAATAAAAATGAGAAAATTGGCCCCTAAGAATCATTGTATGACAAGAGAGTTTCTTAAAATTTTCAGAGAAAATGTAACATGATATAAGACAAAATATGTAACGTGATGTACAGTAAAGAAGAAATGTAACGTGATATACATTTGAGGAACGTAACATGATATACATTTGAGGAACGTAACGTGATATAGATTTGAGGGACGTAACATAACATACATTTGAGGAACGTAACGTGATATAAGTCAATAGAAATATAAAAAAATCCACACAATAAATTCGATATAACAAGTAGAAAATGTGTTTCTCCAAAGTAAATCTATGTAACAGATTTTGTCTACAAGTCCAAAGCTGACAGAAACCAAGAATTTTGGCTACAAGTCCAAAGCTAACATAAACCAAGAATTTTGGCTACAAGTCCAAAGCTGACAGAAACCAAGAATTTTGACTACAAGTCCAAAGCTAACAGAAACCAAGAATTTTGACTACAAGTCCAAAGCTGACAGAAACCAAGAATTTTGGCTACAAGTCCAAAGCTAACATAAACCAAGAATTTTGGCTACAAGTCCAAAGCTGACAGAAACCAAGAATTTTGACTACAAGTCTAAAGCTGACAGAAACCAAGAATTTTGTCTACAAGTCCAAAGCTAACAGAAACCAAGAATTTTGACTACAAGTCCAAAGCTGACAGAAACCAAGAATTTTGGCTACAAGTCCAAAGCTGACAGAAACCAAGAATTTTGGCTACAAGTCCAAAGCTAACATAAACCAAGAATTTTGGCTACAAGTCCAAAGCTGACAGAAACCAAGAATTTTGACTACAAGTCTAAAGCTGACAGAAACCAAGAATTTTGGCTACAAGTCCAAAGCTAACAGAAACCAAGAATTTTGGCTACAAGTCCAAAGCTGACAGAAATCAAGAATTTGGGGGACAAAAATAAAAGTTATTTCTTCAATATTTAACTTATATTATTAACTGATGGCAATAGTTTCACATTGACTTTTGCATCTCTATTTTTGGTGTGTAAGTTTTGCTGGGATTTCCTTCGACAAATTTTATTGTGAAAAGAAAAAAATGAATTTATTTTAATGATTTAATGCGAAATGTCATCCTTTCTATGTTTGTGCACTTATGGTCGACATTCGAGAGAATTCTATTTTTTTTTGCTTCGAAATTGTAACTTCATTCTGATCTTGTAAGTAAACTGCTATAATCGAATGAGGCTTTCGATTTTATAGAGTCGCTGCCTAGAACTTGTAGATGCAATGAATGCGTGAAATGTATTGGAATTGTTTTTAAAATGATGCAAATTATAAATTTGTTATTTTCTGTCACTCACTGGAGGCTTGCGTTGGTGCCACGTGTGCAGCAGAAGTAGCAAGGCAGGATGATTTAACGAAGCCCATTCCTCTTCAGTTGGCCTACCCTGTTGCCCAAGCAAAGCTTAAACGCACGCGTGAAAACAGCCTCGGTCAGAATTTGAACCCTCCACTCGATTCCGTTTTCTGTGCTGATAACCGTTACGCCAACCTCACTTTATTAATTTCATTACTGGCTTGCATAAATAAAAAAAAAAGTATTATATCTTTTTTATATACTATTGTTTCCCCAATGCAAGGCGCAAGAGCCATTCAAGGTAGAGAGTTACTGAATGAAGCATTTGTAAGGGCGTAAAACGAGGGAAAGGGGGTGTATTATGTAGGATATATAGAACAGATAACGGTTGACCCAAAGAATTGAAGAAATTAAGATCGTAGTGATTGGAAAAGTATTCTTTCAGAAATCTGTTTAACAGGTTCTGGGGAAGAAGCTGTTTGAACAGAACTTCCTCCAATGTAATACGAAGGGGGATGAAGATGTGTCGACCCCTGTGTACGTGCCTTGGCGGGTCTTGGCCGTGAAGGTCTGAACTAATGGATCTAAGAAATGTAGTTCATCTGAAGATTTGCCATGAAAATAGTGATAGAATAGAACAAAGATTTTGTCAAGAACAAATTATCTGTTGGAATTTTTTAGCTTCTTACCATTAGTATCTGTCTATATTTTGTTGCTATATTTCTTACAACGTTTCGGCCTTTAAGATCGTAATCTTTATCCACAGTGCCATGTTGGCTGGATCCAGTGACAGAACCCAAAGAGTTTGAGTTCAATACTCGGTTAAGGCAGTGGAGAACTTGGAGAGGGGAATTAACAGGAGATAATTGATAATTGATATCCATTAAACATGGCACGTGGAACTAGAACAGTCTACTCCAGTGAGCGAAATAAAGGGTTCAGTTCGACATTCCAACCACCTGAAGAAGGCCGGAGCGTACAACGGCCGAAACGTTGTAATAAATATGGCGACAAAGATGAGGACAATGGTTCTTACCATTATTATTCCCATGTTTTGTAAATGTCTTTTGATGGTTTGATAGAAATGCTTACTTTAGCATGAATGTAAATAAAACCTCATATGCATCATATGAAAATTATTAAATTTCAATTTGGTAAATTTGCAAGAAGAATGTCAAATGGAATTCTTGACTTGATCTTTGGAAGTGTGCTGGTCGCATTTCTTCGTTTGTCATGCTCGATGTCCTTGCTAGGGAATTTCAGAACTCCGAGGAATCAGAATGGTAGATTGGCTGAAACATGAATTAATGCCAAATAGTAAGATTACTTCTCAGGAATACCGAAAGTTGAATCTTTGATAATCTAATCCTCAAATATTCGGTCTTTACCTAGCTACAAAATCATTCTATGGCGAGATTCATCCCCCGATGCGTCTGTATTTGAAGAAAGTGGATTATCCTACGTCGTTAGTTTCTCTTCATTCGGCTTCTTTTTTGTTTCTATTTCTCTTTCACCCCCCTCTCTCTCTTTCTCTCCCTCTCTTTCTCTCTCTCTCTTTCTCTCTCTCTTCTGTTCTGTTCCATGTAAATACTTACAACGCTTATCATAGCCTGGCACAAGGCTAAAATATTTGAGCGTTAAAATCAAACACGTTCTAGCAAAGTTTATCAAACGATGTTTTCTCACTGTTGTCTGTGAGCAGGAGATAATCCCTACCGTAGATTAAAGAATAACCTACCCCGTAGATTAAAGAATAATCTACCCCCTTAGATTAAAGAATAATCTGCCCCCTTAGATTAAAGAATAATCTACCCGCGTAGATTAAAGAATAATCTAACCCCTTAGATTAAAGAATAATCTACCCCATTAGATTAAAGAATAATCTACCCCCTTAGATTAAAGAATAATCTACCCACGTAGATTAAAGAATAATCTACCCGCGTAGATTAAAGAATAATCTACCCCCTTAGATAAAGAAAAAATTCTGTTCAAAATTCTCTGATGGTTACCCGGATCGACAAGCACCTGAAGAAGGTCAGAAATCACAATAAAGATGAAGATAATAGTCCGAATATAAATATTGATAACTGCGCGTCCCAGAAATTCAAACAAGCGAACCATTGTATCTTCCTGTTTATTGAGCTTTTGTCTTAATTCGGAATAAGGTGTCATTCTAACATCTAATTGCCATCATCCAATACACCTTTTGTAATGACTTTTAAGAAAAATAATATGGACATTAAAAATGTCCATATTATTTTTTTTGTTCGTTCGCCGAAGATAACAGTGGCGCAAATCGTTCATTAATTTAAATTACGTTGCATTTGTTGCGGCCCCCACGGAGTGGGGATGAGATTAGAAACATTTAAAAGTAAAAATGAAATGTAGATCTGACAAGTAGCTGGCAACAGATACCTACGAAATATGGCATTCGATAGATTTTGAAATATGGACGCCGGAAGGAGTGTAATGCGCATGACATTTCGGAAGTAGAGGGCCTTGTAGCCATTGGTTATTTTTAGTCTGGGTAGACACAATCAAAATACTCCAAAAACCTTAGTATCAGGATATGACACTCACATCAGTTTCCAACTAGCGCCCAATTGGCCGACAAAAAGAAAAAAGTGGGCTGTAACTTAATACAGACCCCATGTTCAAGTATCCTAGCCACGGTATAGACCATCCTCCCTTTTTTGGTCCTTTCTCTATTTACGAAGCTCCCCACAAATCAAGATGTAGCACAAAGCCTGTTTTTAACGTAGGACGTTCCGAGCTCACAGGTTCGCGAAAAATTGCTCGTAGACCCTGTATACACGAGGTCGGGTTTGTCTACCCAAGCGAGACTCTGCCCTTCGGCATAGCCTTATTTGGGTTCCTCTCCGCCCACAGGCAGAGAAAAATACAAAATTGTGGCACAAGGCCGAAGGGGACGTGGGGAAAGGCTGGTCTTCACTGACTATCCTAGTCCTAGTTAACCACAATCACGACCCATTCTTTCAATAAAATATGTTCATCTGGTTGCGGTGGAAAGTCACAGATTTTGCAATGTATGCGAAGTTCCATAATTTCTTTATAGCTAATAATTAAATAATGAGTTGTTAGAATTTACTAACAATTTTATGTGTTACTCATGTTATATTCCGTGCTAAGGGAATAAACACATAACACCCGGTGGATACGAGAAGAAAGGTCTATTGTACACAAGTACAATATGAAATACGGTACAGCTATACACACAGGTCAATCTAGTAGTAAGTGCTATTAATTGGGGGGTCGAACGTGCTTGCGTCGTCTCTATCATTCTCCTGTCCAGTCTCTCGTAGACGGTTGACTTTATAGGTACTTACTACCTATAGTGTAATCATTCATGGGGGTGACTGATTATTCCATTACATCAACTCAAAGGGTGTATTTAGATTGTGTCTCAATAATCAAATATCTACGAAAAAATGTAGTTGATTATTAAATCTAAATGAACTCGTTAAATGTCAGTGACGCTACGTAGGAAGGGCAAGGTCACGAAATATAGTCCGTTCGCCATGATAATATGAACGGAGTAGCGAGGCGTTACTCCGCAGTACAGAAACAGGGAAAAATTGTCGTCTGCCCGTTAAATAATTAAAAAGATTTTTCGAACTTAATACACAATTTTATGCCCGTTAACGCTGCTGACTTTACTAAAATTGATTTTTTGCTTGGTCAAACTAAAATGTCTTGTAAAGCATTGTACTCTGTTAGAATGATTTTTTTTCTTGGTTTTAAGTCTTAGACATTTGGGGCTTGGGTATATGAACTGAAGTCTACATTGTTTTTAATGGTGAAAACATACAAAACGTCTACCCTGTACACCATTCAGTTGAAGAATGCGAAAAGACTATGACGGTTCAATTTTGCTCGGTCTCACGCTGGCCGCTGATCTGAGATGGAACAAATACATCGAGTCAATTGCATCATCCACCGCAAGGAAAGTTGGCTCCCTGTGTCGAGCCAGGAATTTTTTCTCCCCGGAATCGATCCTCCAAATCTATAAATCGACCATTCGCCCTTGCATGGAGTATTGCTGCCATATATGGTCTGGAGCCCCTGCTGTTTGCCTCAGGGTACTCGATAAGATCCAGAGACGGATATGCAATGTAATTGGCCCTGATCTGTCATCTCGTCTGCAGTCGCTCGCTCACAGACGCGACGTTGCCTCGCTCTGTCTTTTTTACAAATACTCTCACGGTAATTGCTCCGAGGAGCTGCTTTCGCTGGTTCCTAGGCCTCATGAATTTAAACGTCCTGCGAGGCTGGCATCCCGTTCCCACCCCTTCACCGTTGAAACTGTTAGATGCTCTTCTACTCCAATAGCTTCATGTCTCGCACATCTCGCCTGTGGAACTCCCTTCCTTATTCCTGTTTCCCTGACAAACACAATCTCCAACTATTTAAGTGTAACGTCAATCGACATCTTCAGTTGCCTTGGTCTATCCACTTCCCTTCTCCACATCCTTTCACCTTTCATTCCTATCTGCTCTCGCTCCAAATCTTCTGTAACCCCCTTGCCTTGATCGATCCACTATCTTTCTCCACATCCTCTCCTTTACCACTCCTATCTGCTCTTCCTCCAAACCTTCTGTAACCCCTCGCGTGCTAGTGGCCTGCAGCCTTGCTTGGGGTGATAAGCTTTAAAAAAAAATTTCATAATTAATTGATAAAAACAACAAATATTAGGATATTTATTGGAACAGAGAACGAAATAGGGTCATTCATATTCGATATCCGTAAGGTTTATGATGTCTTATTTGTAACTGCGTTTAGTCAAGTTAAACCTTAACCCTAGGACAGAGGAGGAGAAGGAGTAGCCTGTTCCCTTTGTTACAGTCTAATAACGAAACTTTCTTTCATATTACCTATTATTTCCTATTTATTGACTCTTTGCGTATGTTTACTCAATTATAAGTTGCTTTGAAGGCGGGAATCGCACATATAATTGGCTTGAAGACTACGAACCTGTGTCTAAGTAATGGAGTTAAAATGAATTTTCACCGAGAGTTTATTTACCTTTTTACACATTTCAGCAAATTTAATTGATTTTGGACTAGAGACTCATGAGCAAACAGGATTTTGAATGTGGACTTTGTAGGCAAATATACC
>OZ038492.1:111588014-111593014 GCA_964036315.1 Acanthosepion esculentum
TATATATATATATATAGTGAGAGAGAGAGAGAGAGAAACAGAAATGTATGTGTACCTAGATGACTAATCGATGATTTGTTAAACTAACACGCCCAAAATTTATATCTCACTCTAATCGTTAGTCTATTTATTTAAATGCCAAAATATTTTAGCAATTATCTTATAAAGCATTTGCTGGATCATTTTCGCATCGTCCACTGACTTTTTATTGCACACCCACGTATGCCTATAACCACATCAGACTACAAATGAAAGGGATTACGCAAAGCGGTTGAGTTATTCCAAATTTGAATCAAGAAATGTCCATTTTATCATTATGTCAGCTCATTGCTGAAGTTGAATTTCTTTGAATTTCTTGACACCAATTTGTTTCTTTTCTGGTTTTCTTCTTTTGTCATTTTTTGACCAGATTCCGGTTCTTTTTCCCTCCGATCTGTGATTTTGTTTCCTATCTAATCCCTTTCGTCCTCTACCCAGCACTTTTTTGTTCGCTATCCCCTGGCCATTGTATCCCCTTCCTGATCCTCTCTGGCCCTCTAGCTGGTCAATTCTTCCTTTCTTCCGCCAATAAACAAACAAACGTACCATCCCAAGTTTAAATGTCTCTCCAAGATACGATCAATAAACGTCAAAATCTGACTAAGGACATAAAAGCAGATATTTTTGAAGAGATTCTTTGTGTAGCAGAGAACATTTCAACACACACACACACGCACGCACCCACTCACTCACTCACACCCACACGTACACACACACACACATACACACACACACACATACACACACACACACACACATATATATATATATATATATATATATATATATATATACATATATAGTTATGTGTATATTTAGGCAACATATCTTCATTCAAACATGTTTTATTGAATAATATAGACATGTCTAATTATTTTCCTACTGACCTTTCTACTTATCTAATTCATCAACGACATTACAATAATATGTCTTTATTATTCAATGGAACATGTTTGAAAATATATATATATATATATATATATATATATATATATATATATATATTTAAATGAGTTTTTTGTAGTACAAAATTTAAGGATATCTAGGAATAAGTATAATTTATATGGCATTTTAATGTACATTTTAAAAGCTAAAAAAAACACGGTTTCGTCCAGACTTATCAAGTTTATTTCTGAGATATAAGAAATATAAACGTGTAAATTTAATTGATATTAATGATAACCAATGGAAGGAAAAATATGAATTTCAAGAAAGTTAGAGTCGAATAACATTCAGACCCAGTAAGCATTCACTCTGTTTTTAAAGGGAAGGCCCACGAGATCTGATATACAAGCACTCTAGAACGTTGAGGTGATATGAGGAGTGAGGCCTAGATAAAATAGAAAAACGGTCTACTCTAAAATCTAAAAACAATTCCTACTATTTAAAACATGCTGTGCAATAGAAGAGCCAGAAGTATTAATTAGTTGACATTTCCTGGCATCCGGATTCAAAATCCTGAGGGGTAAGTGTTGCTTTATTCTCAAATCGAAACGTTGAGACGTCCTCCCTATGTAGTCGAGTCCACAACCACACTTATATTTATAAATCACTGAATTAACATGATGGGGGCGGAGGACATCCTTACGAATGGAAGGGTAACAAATATTACCCGAACAATATATATATATATATATATATATATATATATATATATATATATATATATATATATACTTTAAAAATCAGTTGAATCCGCTACCTTGGTTTCAACCTTACAGTATCTTCAGGCGATTTTTATCAAATGACCTCTTAACGCTTTATTTTCTTAAAAAAAAACTAATCAACGCTATATTATTAAAAAAAAATGAAACGCACCATGTTGGGTGTAATAGAAAGGGAGGAGGACTTGAAGAAGGAAGGAGAAGAAGAAGACGAATGAGGAGGGGGAAGAGAAGAATATCAAAGGTATCATAAATGTATCGGTGGTGGTGGGGTTAATTGAAATGTACATTATATTTTATTTTTTATCCAGCCTCATATGTAAAGAGAAATTTCCTAATATGTATGAAAGGACTCAACATTTCGGATTTCTGGTTCAAAAGTTTCTTTAAATCCAGAAATGTCATAATTGATTATTTTTCCTGTTGGCAGAGGTTGATAATATTGTTTTTGTTGTTATAAGCCTTTTTTTTTAATTTTCCACCTTACAATTGGATCCCTGCTGTTTTTCTTTTAAATTCAACACATGGTTAGCTAGTTTGGTAGAGCACGTAATACTTACTAGCTTAAATGACGACCTATGATTGTACCAGCTTCGTTTGAAAATACCTTCAGTACATCCTATGTACGTTTTATTTTGGCCATTAATATCTGTTACTTCTGCTTTATAGATTATTGCTTTCATTTTATCCTCAAAAATTGTTTTACTCGAAGACTTTCTGGATAACTTAGACTTTATTCCTTTATGGATGTGCTTTATTACGTTCGCAGGATGGTTAGATTTAATATTCACGTATTTAATTTTGCGTTGAGTTTCACGTATGGGGAGAGACTGCCAGCATGAAGATTTAATTCTATGTCCAGATAGTTGACAACTTTTTATTTATTTTGACTTCCATTTCAAAGCCGAGGCTTTTAAAGAGTTTGAAAAGCGCTTTTCTCATAAAATCATTTGTTCTTCTGTTGTTTATCGCTATCATCAGACCGTCATCCCTATACAGACCAAGGTTGTTTATATGTACAAGTTTGTTAATTTCATTTGATATATGTACTCAAAAACCTCAGCTCCATCAAACGAACCTTGTGGTACATCGAAGCTGTCCTTTTTATATTTCTTAAACTAGGTTACGTCATTGTGGAATAAAATTGATTTGTGGCAATGTGAACTTATTTCCGTTTGATCGCAGGTCTTTTGATAACGATCGCGTGAAGATATCGTAAGCTTGAAACCAAACATTCAACTGATCTCCTGATTTTTAAAGTTTAAAGCTCTACATGTTATTTTGACTTTTATTTTATTTTTTCCACACTTTTTAATACAGCTCTTTTCCTGGTCTGATTCAACTCTGACCATTCACCTTTTATGTAATATATATATATATATATATATATATATATATATATATATATATATATATTGTTGAATATCCAGGCCGGTAGACGATATACTGTTTAAAATAAACGTAACGTCTAGTCAAATATGAGTATCCACCAAAAATAATGTTTAAAGTAATATATATATATATATATATATATATATATATATATATATATATATATCCCTGACGATCCGATTAGGTGAAACCGTGGTAGGTTTGTCTGGCTCTCTAGGTTTAACTGGGTCTGCTCTACTTATTGTATTGAGCACTTTCTTTAGTTAGTTGCGTACTCGTATCGGTTTTTTTTTCTTTGGGCTTTGGACTTGCTATGCTGAACGATTGTTTTCGACAGGCGTTCATGTTCTCGGCTCTTTCTTTTTTTTATACCTTTTTTTCCTTCGATATTGGTTTGATTTTTTGCAAATCAAGAAACTGAAGGTTTTCCGAAACCAGTGTAGTTACTTATACTTATAAGATTACTACTAATAATAATATTATATATATATATATATATATATATATATAGAGAGAGAGAGAGAGAGAGAGAGAAAGAGAGAGAAAGAGAAAGAGAGAGAGAGCTAGAGAGAGAGAGAGTAAAAGAGAGATAGATAGATAAAGCGTGGCCTCGTAATTAATTCCTTCGATGTTATTATGTTGGTCTACGACATCAGAGAAAGCTGTTGATGTTCTGGTAGTAGGGGTTGAATATCTCCGCCAAGAATTTTCTTTTTCGTTTCTTTGTTTGTTTTGTTTTTTTTATGTTTTGTTTTTTGTTTTGTTTTTTGTTTTTTACATATTACACCCAGTTCCTGAGTGACTCTGTTCTTCTTACGATTGACACATTTTCTTAGAACAAAAACAAATTACAAATAACACAAAATCCTCTCAAGACATTTGGAAAGACAAAAACACAAAACAAATAATACCAAAAGAACGTAAACTCCAAAGCAAAAATATTTGAATCCATTGCCAAATACAAGCACGAAAATAAATCCCTACTTCGCTAGCTGCAATCTAAAAGACTAAAGTTAAAATCCCATTACAGACTAAACTAATAAATTTTCTTACAAATAACAAAATTTAGCAAAGTAAATTTAAAATAATAAATCTATAAAATAATCAAACTAAAAGTCATGATTATAAATATCCTAAAACCCGAGCTCTTATCAAAAGAACATCGAAGACAAATCTTTAAAAATGTCCATATAATTTTTTTTTTAAATTCATTACAAGTGTAAACAAGTAGATTTTCTGTTAGAATGAAACCATTTATGCCAAATGAAGAGGCAACAGAAATGTCGTTCTACACAACGATGCTGTTTTAGAGAAAATGGAAACAAAAGAGACACTTCTACACTTAGAATCAGAAAGAGACAAATTTTCTAAGCTCTCTTCCCTCATTATGTACCGAGGGCATATAATGAGGAAAGAGGGCTTAGAAAATTTAACACTAACAGGACATGTTGAAGCTAAGTATAACAGAGGAATAACCTACCTAAAAAGCTTGTGTAAATGGTTAGCAGAACAGAGACTGGAAGAGATAGGAAAAAGCGATCATTGCTAAGAACTACAGGGGTAGGAATTTGAAGAAAACCATGACCGTCCATATCCTGAGGCGACACGACTCCTAGAAGATCATTTTTAACTATGCATTATTCTTATCGATATACGGCAATTCTGATACAAATTTTACCAACACGTAAATTCACCAGCAGAATTATTGTTTAAAACAATGAAAATCACATATAAATTCATTAAAGTCCACCTTAGAATATGGTTTGGAATTTATAAGAATTAAAGTAAAATTCAATTTATTGATTTATTCGGCATTAACTATAGGTTTCTACCATTAATACGTACCTATCAATTTTGGGGTCTGTGGACCTTAGTAGGTTAAAGCATTGAACATTACTCAATAAT
>OZ038492.1:111600514-111603014 GCA_964036315.1 Acanthosepion esculentum
TTTAAAAAGTTACTTGAATTGGGAGCAATTGAGAATAGAAAATATTAATCGTATATTTTACCAAATTTTCCTGACGGATGAAGAGAGCTAACAACGAAATGTGAAACCGATTCTTACATGTATTCCGACAAACAGAAGACATCACTGCAAATTGTTTATTCAAATTCTAATATCTTGAAAATGCTACTCATTATTTATCAATGTTTAGACATACAACGGAGGCTTTTATCGAAATTAGCAAATGTTTTTATCTGGTTCAAACAAATTTTAAAACAAGACCATAGATATACATATTTTATTGACACTATAAATTCATGCTATAATATGTAATGGGGTTAAACATTAGGTTAAATATCGAAATTTCCTATTTTTCCCTCTTAGTTTAAAAAATAAATTAATGCGTATCCTGAGGGTCATGGGACAACATTCCAAATGGCTGACATATCACAAGAGCATGTAAAAATCAGATTTATACATTCTTGCACTAAGATTTAAATAATTAGTAGACATTTGTTCTCAGTCACAATCTGATAGCGGAAGTGAAAACTCGCGCCATGTTCGTCATCCAAGCACACGGGGGTACTCACAGTCATACACACCAATATAGGAACATCGAAAGCCATATGTACCCTCCTTTTTTTTCCTGCAGGGCCTCATGGTTAAGATCGCCACTTACACCGAATTGCTGTACATAGAAGTCAAGTCCTGGATCGAGAGGTCACAATAATTGTTTTGTTTCTCCTCCGCTTGTATAACTCACTTGATCCAGGAGTGAGAATCATATCAACCCTAACATGTATCGGCTTCGTTCTCCTAATTTGAATTTCCAGGATTACTACGCCAGGGTCGTTGTCGAGTGAGACCGAACAGCGACTCCACTATACCGAGAACATGTTGAAAATTGTTATGACGCCATGAGTGAAATGATCGACATCATCAAACCGTTGCATTCTTCATTTGTCATGATTTTCCAGACTTTTAACGCAGCCTCTTTAAGTTATTATTTGTTTCGGGAGGATTTCTTCCTTCAGTCTCCTCTTCAGGAGATGAAATGCATACTCTATTGGGTTGTGGGCCGTTGACTGTTGAAGTCCTTTGTTGTATTGGTAGTATGTTTTGAGCCATGATGAACTTACACCTGATTAGTTTGGATGCATTTCTCTGTAAATTGACCAACAAAATCTAGATTTCTGGATTCCTTTTGCTGCTACCATCACGAGTTGCATCATCAATAAATATTAATGAGCCTGTCCCGGAAGCAGCCATGCAAGCCCAAGCGAAGTCATTGCCTCCTCCATACTTCACAGATGAGCTTGTATGTTTTGTATCATAAGCAGAACCTTTCTTGTTCCACATTTTGGCCCTTCCATCACTTTGGTGGAGATTAACCTTGGTCTCATCAATCCATAAGACTCTTTCGCAGACATTTTTGTTGCTCCTCTCTGTACTTCCTCTCAAATTCCAATCTGGCCTCCGCATTCCTTCTGCCAGTGAGGGGTCTGCATCTTAAGATACGGCCTCTACATTTCGAATGATGCATTATGAAACCTTTAACCCCTGCACTCTGAAGATTCTGATATCACTGACTGTTGTTTTAGGATTTTCTTCACAGCTTTCACAATGTTTCTGTTATCAACAGCTGTTGTTTTCCTTTATCGACCGATTCTATGTCTGTGGGGGCACCTCGGCGTAGTGTAATGGTTAGAAAGCTTGTCTTGCTAGACCAATTACGACTGAGTAGTGAGTTCGATCCTCACTGGGTGCTCCCTAATTTAGACCTTGTGCCATATCTAAGCTACGCTTTGAAAATCAATATTCTATGTCTGTGGCTCAGTACACCAATAGTTTCGCTCCTGTGTCAGGACATTCCAAATTGTTTTGTTGGCTATGCCCAATGTTTGTCCAATGGCTCTGATTGATTTTCTTTCTCAGCTTTAAAATGAATTCTTTTTCTCTCAAAGACAGATCTCTCGTCTTCATATAGGCTTATCCTTTTTAACAAGAAATGAAATCTTTACAAATGAAATCCAAGGCTAAAATTTTGCTCGCTTTGAAAATGGGGACTTTAAAACAAACCGTGGTACGTCCTAAGTTGTTTAACACATGTAAATGTAGATACCAGGAAATAAATGCTGAAATTCTGAACGCTTGTCTCATTCTTAAATCCAAACGTCTTCAGTAAACAACAAAAAAGGAACGATTAAAAAACGAATATTTATTTGAAACATCTTTCCTTAAATAAGACGGACAAAGAAAATTTAATTTTTTTAGTTTTCCCAGAGTTCTTACATTTTTTTTCCTTTTGGTGGGCGCGAGAGAGTACGAAAACTCTCTATACTGTCCATTGTTCCAAGTGCTTTCTACCACTTCGATACATATATATATATATATATATATCAGCCACCGAAACCGTGATATCACCCCTGGTCGGTAACTGATGAAGACAGGGTATCGCACGTGTTAATACACGTTGTATGTTAAATATATATATATATATATA